>OX422220.1:238363182-238963182 GCA_949130495.1 Sambucus nigra | reverse complement strand
TGTACAAGATCGTATGTCTTAATGAAACCCCTAACATCTATTCCATTAAGCACTCTATATTTAAAGGTGCGTCTAGATTTGCACCGAGGGTTGGGAAACATCAAACTTATATTCTACTTTAAAAATTTTTGCGAAGTGCTAGAAAATAGGGTCCTCAAAATCTCTTCACCCACGAATCGATCAAACACATGGGATGAGATCTCAAATTACCATATTTTGAATCTAGCAATGTAGAATTGTTGGCTAGCATGACCAACATCAATAAATGGAATAGTCAATTGGTCATTCTCAGTGAGATTTGTCTTATAAGCTAAATACGCAAGAGCATTTGTAGTTGAATATATTATTTGAGTAATCAATTATAAAGAATGTTAATGTATATTTATCCACTCATTTATCATTATGACCATGCTTGTTTAGTTTTGGTTTTGTGAGATTTTTCATGTAATCAATTCAATCTGGTTAAGACAAAACCTTGTAAAAAAATATATCCACTGGGACCTTAAAAGTCTGAATAAAAGATTCATAAACTTGTGTCTCCATAAGCTATAAGTATGCTTAAATTTAATGAAATGGAATCAGGTGGAGGTTTATATGGTTTTGTTCGAGAGAGCCACACTATATAATGGGAGGTTATGGAAATAAAATAGAGGGACTACGAGTTTTATGGCATGCAAATACGAACAACTAAATACATCGATTGCCTAAAGGGAAATAACGAGAAACTCGGGTCTCATCCTTGAAATTTTATAGAAAAATTAAGGTAAAGAATATAAGATTGAGATGAAGAAGAAATATATTTGACCAATAGAATAACAATTAATTGAACAAGTGGGAATAACACAAAGCATGGAGAAAAGATTAAGCATCAATATTAACTAATCAAACAAGCTATTGCACAGTTAAATGTCATCACTATTGACCGGAGGCCGCAACATGGAATTGAGAAAACAAATCAGGTGATTGGTTATAAGATAGTGTAAAAGGTCAAAAGTCTAAAATAATTAGGTTGAATAAACAACTTAAGAAATTTATGGAAATGGTCCGCGATGAGAAAAATTAGGCAAATTAGATCATAGTTGAAAGTTCATCTTAAATCTGTTATGTATGTTGTTAAAAAAGAATCGAGACAGCTCCGTAAGAATTTACACGAAACACAAAAAATGGCAGAGAAAGTGATAACAGAGTGCACGACAAAAAATTCAGTCTGTGAAGAAATAATTGGCAAATTAAATTCAAAACTTGAGAAACTATGGAGAGGATGCGGAACATGTGAGAGAAATTTCAGAGAATGAGGGAGAAGTAATCGCTAATCATGTGAAGGAGATTTATCTATACCAATTAATATTTTATTATATTGATAATGACGACGAAGACCTACGAATAATAAAATGCAACATAATATGGTAGAACGATTAGGAGGCGACCCCAATTGTCCAAATACAGAATAAATGAAATAACTCAAATTTGAAATAGATAAAATTAGAAGGACTTATCGATTGAGGTTTGTGTTTGACACAAAGTCCTAAAGGTGAAATTGCTCGCTGATATTTGTAGCTGCCAGCCTCATGAACATACACCTCTCAGGATTCAACTATCAGATTTACACACCAGCTTTGTGTTAAATCTTTTAACTCTCAGGATACTCCAGCACTCCCAGAAAATTAACGAAAAGATGAAAGTAGCAAAATTATTTTTGCAGAGAAAGTGATTTGCAGAAAATAGCAAAAGAATTTTTACAGATAACCTGAGAGAGTTTTTCAATACGTTTTTGACTCTATAGCCTTTTCTAATATAAGGGAAATGGTAAAAACGTGGGTAGAGGTTTTTGCCAACTAACCCACTAATATCTCCACTGACAACTATAGTGCAAGAAATAGTCAAAGACTTAAAACGGTTTAAAATTAAAACGATTTTGAAAAGATTTAATGCATATTAGAAATCCCCAAGAGCCCAATCTTTGACCCTTAATAATTAGTGTGCTCCCTAGGACTTGAACCCAAGACCTCATGCACACACCCCCACTAACTTACCACTTGGCCACTCCCACTAACTTATTTACTTCATTCAAAATAAATATATATAGTAATAATATACGCAACAATCCCCCCACATGAATGAAATAAATATATAAATAAATAAATAAGTAAAATAAAATGACACTCTGGAGTATCATAAGGAGTGACGTATAAGGCAAAGGTGTCATTCGACTTGAACCTTTGCTTTGTGTTGATCTATTGAGTTTACTGGTTGATAGTGAACTAATGTCTTTAACTATTTCACCGCTGTTGTAAACTTAAGTCAATAGAACACACACGTGACTCCCAAAAATCATCATCGAGTTCCCATAGTTGTGCTCGTTTCGGCCTTGAGCATGCCCAGGTTTCTTGAGTGCTCTAGAGAATCAGCCTTAATTCTCATAGGAAGCGGCCCCACTACCACACTCATATAGGTGCTTCTATCAAGAGTGTACTGTATCTCACACCCCACTGAATAACATCTATAGAAAGCATTAAGATATTAAATCTCATCATCCATCGATACAGAGGTACTACATCATAGGAATGGGTTTTAAGTAAAACTTAAATTTGTACCCCCACAAATCACTCGTATAACTTTGTTATCCCATTGAACTCAGATCTTGGGATCTCCAGTCATATGGGTTGGGTTTCCATTATAGGCGATTTAGATATAAATAGGCTTTAGGCCCATTCCCCTCGATGTTTGATAAACTAGCTCTCTAGCTAGACCTTTAGTCAATGGATCTGCTAGGTTTTCCTTTGACTTGACATAGTCAACTGCTATAACTCTATCTTTCAATAATTATGTCACTATGTTGTGTCTCCTCTTGATATGTCTAGACTTTCCGTTGTAGGAGTTATTATGTGCTCTTGCGATCGCTGCTTGACTGTCACAGTGAATGGATAAGGCTGGAACTGGTTTAGGCCACAAATAAATATCTAATATGAAGTTCCTTAACCATTCAGCCTCTTCGCCTGCTTTATCCAACGCTATGAACTCTGACTCCATAGTGGATCTAGCTATGCACGTTTGCTTGGTAGATTTCCAAGATATAGCGCCTCCTGACAAGGCAAAAACATATCGACTCGTAAACTTACATTCATCATTATCAGATATCCAATTATCATCACAAAAGCCTTCAATTACAGCAGGATATCTGATATAATGAATACCATAATTTATTGTGTATTTTATATATCTCAAAACTCTAATCAAAGCATCCCAATGTTCATTATTGGGATTACAAGTGTATCTGCTAAGTCTACCCACAGCATATGCAATATCAGGTCTAGTGCAGTTCATAAGATACATTAATCTACCAATAACTCTAGAATATTCTAATGATGATACACCAGGACCCGAATGTTTCCTTAAGTGACAACTAGGGTCATAAGGTGTTTTAGCAGGAATACAATTAAATTGTTCAAATTTTTTAAGAACTTTCTCTACATAATGAGATTGGGTTAAAATAATTCCTTGGAAATTTTTAATGATTTTAATTCCAAGTATAACATCAGCAACACCCAAATCTTTCATATCAAATTGCTTATTAAGGAAACTTTTAGTTTTATTAACTACATCCATATCAGTTCCAAAAATAAGCATATCATCCACATATAAGCAAATAATCACACCAGAATTATCCTTGAATTTGCTATAAATACATTTATCCGCTTTATTAATGTTAAAACCATTAGAGATCATTACTTGATCTAATTTTTCATGCCATTGTTTAGGAGCTTGTTTTAGTCCATATAAAGATTTTTTAAGTCTACACACTTTTTGATCTATGCCATGGACTACAAACCCCTCGGGTTGATCCATATAAATTTCTTTTTCAAGATCTCCATTCAAAAAGGCCGTTTTAAGATCCATTTGATGAATTATCAGATTATGTAACCAAGCAATCGCAATTAATATCCTAATAGATGTAATTCAAGTAACAGGAGAGCAAGTATCAAAGAAATCAATTCCTTCCATTTGTCTATACCCTTTAGCTACCAATCTTGCCTTAAATTTATCAGTAGAACCATCAGCTTTTAATTTCGTTTTAAAAATCCATTTGCATCCAGTAGTTTTACATCCTTTAGGCAAGTTTACTAAATCCCACGTGTTGTTAGAAATAATAGAATCATATTCACTATTAATAGCTTCTTTCCAAAAAATAGAATCGGGTGAGGACATTGCCTCACTAAAAGTGACGGGGTCATTCTCCATTAAGTACGTTAAAAATTCAGGACCAAAAGAAGTAGCTATCCTAGATCTTTTACTTTTCCTAATTTCAATATCTTCTGAATTTGGAGATTCATTTCTAACACTAGGACCCACTGGAACAGAACTACTAGTTTACTCACTTCTCACTTTAAAAGGAAATTTGTCCTCATAAAATTCAGCATCTCTTGACTCAAAAATAGTGTTTTTATCCATATATTGATTTTAACAATCAATTACTAGAAACCTATAAGCATTACTGTTTTTAGCATAGCCTATAAAAACACAATCAACAGTCTTTGGGCCAAGTTTAGTTCTCTTAGGTAATGGTATTGAAACCTTAGCAAGACACCCCCACACTTTAAGGTGTTTATAAGAAGGTTTTCTATTTTTCCACATTTCATAAGGAGTTTTATCATTATTCTTAAAAGGTATTTTATTAAGAATATAACAAGCAGTAAGAAGTGCCTCACCCCACATATTATAAGGTAATCCCGAAGTGCTTAACATAGAATTTACCATATCCTTAAGAGTTCTATTTTTTCTTTCAGCTACACCATTAGATTGGGGTGAATAAGGAGGAGTAACTTGATGAATTATTCCATTTTCTTTACAATATTTATCAAGATCACCGGTGTATTCTCCTCACCTATCGGATCTTAATGTTTTAATGGATTTCTCCAATTATTTTTCAACTTCTAATTTATAAGAAATAAATTTTGAGAAACTCTCATCTTTACTCGTAAGGAGATAAATATAACAATAACGAGAGTAATCATCAATAAAAGTAACAAAATATTTATTTCCACCACGTGTCACATAACCCTTTAAATCACAAAGATGAGAATGTACTAAACTTAAAACAGCTGAATTTCTTTTGACACTTGGAAAAGGTTTTTTAGCATATTTTGATTCAACACATATTTCACATTTAGAGTTGGTAGAAATATCATATTTTGGTATGTTTCCCAAAAATATTAATTTTTTAATGGATGCCTTATTTACATGACCAAGTCTAAAATGCCACATATCACAAGAGTCAATCAAATAAGCAGAAGAAGTAGATATTTTATTATTATCAGTCACGGTTACATTTAGCTTGAAAAGACCCTCATGAACATAACCTTTCCCCACAAAAGCACCTCCCTTAGTCACAACTACCTTATCACTCTCTAGAATAATTTTAAAACCCTTCTTAATTAAGACAAAACCGGACACCAGATTCTTCCTAACCTCAGGGACATACAAAACATCTTTCAATGTGAGAACATTTCCCAAAGTGAACTTTAAAACTACGGTTCCCTTGCCCTCAACCTTAGACCAAGAGGAGTTTCCCATGTACATACGTTCATCCCCACCCATAGCAGTGAAGGTAGTGAAGGCACCTCTCGTACCGCAAATATGTTTGGTGGCGCCAGAATCAAGCCACCAGTCTATCATGTTACTCACAATGTTTGCCTCGATCACAATAGCAGAAAAGTTACCCTCCTCGGTTACATTTTCTTAAGGCTTCACATCTTGACTCTTCCTAAACTTGCAATCTTTAGGGTAATGACCTGGTTTTTCACATACATAGCATTGACCTACAGGTTTAGATTTAAACTGAGGTTTAGAATTTTTATTCTTATCGTTAGGTTTGAATTTATGGTTGGACCTCGAATTCTGGTTTGGTTTACGGTGCCCATGTTTCTGGTTTGAATGGTTAGGCTTAGACTAGTTCTACTTTTGGTTTCCATTTGATTTTCCCTCTACCAAATTAGCCTTAGAACTGAATTAAGAATTTTTCTCCCTAAGTTTTGGATTCCTATTATCTTCCTCAATTCTCAAACGAACTATCAAATCTTCTAGTGACATCTCCTTTTTCTTATGTTTCAGACCGTTTTTATAATCTTTCCAAGAAGGTGGCAGTTTTTCAATTATAGCAGACACCTGAAATCCCTCACATATATTATAACCCTCGGCCAGAATTTCATGAATAATAATTTGTAGTTCTTCCAGTTGCGACACAATAGATTTATTATCTTCCATTTTAAAATCCAAACATTTTCCAACCACAAATTTTTTAGACCCAGCATCTTCAGTTGCATATTTTTTATCCAGTAAGTTCCATAATTCTTTAGGAGTAGGACATGACCAATAAACATCATACAATTCAAGGCAGAGACAGTTCAGTATATAATTCCTACACATATAATCCCTTTGTTTCCAAACAACTAATTCTTCAGGTGTAGAAGGTCTATCAGATGCAATAACGTCAACGACCTTTAGAGTTGTTAGGTAAAATTGCAGTTTCATTTGCCATCTCTTAAAATTCTTTCCATAAAACAGTTCAGGTTTTTCAGGGTATTTTTCATTAGGATTTTCCATAGCAGGTTGTAGAATAACAACACAATTTCACCTTTAGATTGTCGGAAATAGTAATTGCAGAATAAACGAAATAACCCAAATTCGAAATAGATAAAATTAGAAGGACTTATCGATCGAGGTTTGTGTTTGACACAAAGTCCTAAAGGTGAAATTGCTCGCTGATATTTGTAGCTGTCAGCCTCGTGAACATACACCTCCCAGGATTCAACGATCAGATTTACGCACCAGCTTTGTGTCAAATCTTTGAACTCTCAGGATACTCCAGCACACTCCCAGAAAATTAACAAAAAGAAGAAAGTAGCAAAATTATTTTTACAGAGAAAGTGATTTGCAGAAAATAGCAAAAGAATTTTTGTAGATAACGTGAGAGAGTTTTTCAATACGTTGTTTACTCTGTAGCCTTTTCTAATATAAGGGAAATGGTAAAAAACATGAGTAGAGGTTTTAGCCAACTAACTCACTAATATCTCCACTAACAGCTATAGTGCAAGAAATAGTCAAAGACTTAAAACGGTTTAAAATTAAAATGATTTTGAAAAGATTTAATGCATATTAGAAATCCCCAAGAGCTCAATGTTTTACCCTTAATAATTAGTGTGCTACCTAGGACTTGAACCCAAGACCTCATGCACACACCCCCACTAACTTACCACTTATCCACTCCCACTAACTTATTTACTTCATTCAAAATAAATATATATAGTAATAATATACCCAACAAAAATAACGAAAACAAGAATATCAAATCAAAATATGGAATACACGTATCAACCCCATCAAAATAAAGAGAAGAAAATGAAGCGAAGGTTGAAAACCTCATCGAACAAAGTGAAGAAAAGGTCAAAATTCCCGAAGGTGATTTAGAGGGAACACAACAACCCACAGAATTTGCGAGAAAGATTTAAAACCCTCTCAATGGGAAGCTCATCCAGCAAAAGAACAAGAAGAAAAAATAAAAAACTAAAGACATGTTGGAAAATAACACCAATTTAGTAATAAACTACGTTTTCATTATTTAAACTTCATGCTTTAATGTAAGTACATACATAAATTAACTTTTGTAACTTACTATTTTAAAATAGGACACTAGCATGGTAGTTGGAACTAGATTTAGTATCCATCTGCGACATTTTAGAACAGCTTTGGCAAGATCCTATTTTGAACAATGTAAGTAACCTCATCACCCATTTGGAATGGGGCGTCGTATTTAATTAAATCTTATTTCAACTGTTCAAATTTTGAAGTTTATACAGTCATTCTATATGAAATATAATAGTTTAAGAAGAATAATTGTTTAAGTAAATGTAAATGAGATAGAGTGAGTATCGTAAAATTTACCCAATCCACTTTAAAAGAATCCAGGAATTGAAAAGAAAAGGAAAAATATAAATTTCTAATTATGTAAATTAACCTAACTCAAAGGGAAACCTGTTTTTTGTCACTTAGAGATAACATTACATAGGGGGCATTGAATGACTGCACGGGATGAAGACATTAAAATAATCGGGTTTCTTTCAAGCATTGAAAATTGTTATGAATTTCTTACTAGCAAAGATATTTCGTCTTAACTTAGACACTAAAGAGGATCGACTCTCACAATGCAATATTATCAAATCATTTTAGCACCATAAGTAGTCATAAAAACATATATATGCTAACTTTTGCATGGGTATGTTTAAACTTAAAACTCATTCATTTTTATATGGTGCCCTAAATCCCATAATCCATCAATCTGAAATTGTTATGGTATGCAAGAAATGGTGAGGGTAAAAAATGAGCAGGGGATAAAGGAATTTTTGTAAGATGTCCACATAAAAAAACATCAGAGAATACGACCATATATTCATTCATATGCGACATAAAAGTGACTTTCACTTCACATTGATTTTACTTGACAAACAAAGGAACGTGGCTACATTGCAATCCAAGGATAAAAATGTCAAAAAAACATACACGTTCGATACTACGATGAATAAAGGAAAATGGTACAAATAGAATGGTTTAAAATGTTTAAATACCTTCACTAACTGCATCTAACACTCACTACAAGAAAAATAGGTGTTTAGGACGTCTATAATTCTATTCAAATTCTTTGTGTATTAACAACTTATTACATCACTTTTGTTTTATTTTTTTATAGTTGAAAGTGTGCATCACACTTTTATCATGTGTTACAACTTTCTTGTTTTTAATATGAAATAATTTTCTTTTTTGAAATTAGAAAATAATCATTTTCTCACATCTTGATTGTATAACTACTACTTAGTCCCTATATTTGTTAAACGCTTTGAAAAAAATATGGTGAAACCAAAAATGGGAATTCATTCGGTTTAGTCAAGATTGATTCCACTCATGTTTAGGTATGGTTCCAAAATTATATAACTAGTCTACCATGTTTCAGATTATGATTTTTCCACTATACCAAATCAAACCAACCAATAGACAATCATACATCTCAAAATATTTAGATAAGAAAAGTATAAAAAAATAAAGTTTGAAGCCATTGGATCTTCTTAAGTATATATATATATATATATGAAAAAGCTCACCTACATCATGTTCTATACATCATTCATACATCATGCCTACTTGTAAGCCCTAAAAAATAATTTTTTCAATTTTTTTTGAAATTAACTTTCCAAGAAACCCATGTTCAAAAAATTAGGTCGAAATACATTTTGAATCGATTTTTAAAAAATTCACAAAAACTATTCAAAATACCTTATTTATAAGGGTCAGCGCCAACAGTTTTTTGTGAGTTTTTAAAAAATAGCTAAAAAATGTATTTTGACCTAATTTTTTGAATATGTATTGATTAGAAGGTTAATTTCAAGATAAAAATAAAAATTTGGAAAAATAATTTGTTAGGGCCTAGAATTAGGTGTGATGTATATATCATGATGGAGATGAGCCTTCATCTCCCTCTCTCTCTCTCTCTCTCTCTCTCTCTCTCTCTCTCTCTATATATATATATATATATATATATATATATATATATATATATATATATAATATATCCCTGTTCTAAAAAACCCGCCTAGGCTTGAGGCTTGGGAGAAACGCCCCGCCTTAAGATTTTGACGCCTTATGCTTGGTTAAACCCTTAAGGCGTACTTTTTCTCTAAAAACAACAATGCTTTAGTGAATCGATATCGCCTTTTAAAAATCTTTCTGCAAATCGGACCATTATCTCATCCAAAATAATCAAATTGTATTTTTATTTGCAAATATTCAGACATATTTTTATGATATGTACAATTTTAGTATTTTAATAGCCTTGCTATGGTTAAAAAATATTAAAATATATATAACTTAACCTTTCAATATATTACACATGATGTGTTTTTCTCAAAAAAGAAATTGGGGGGGGGGGGGGGGTACGTAGATAATTATAATAGCCTTCATTTGCCTAATCAGGAGTGTCATTCTTTATTAATTTTTTCAACTTTGAGACAAATGGTTTTAATTTATAAATACATCCTAAATCAATCTTATAACATAAACAATATAACTAATAAATTCAACACCCATCCTCCTTTCCAATGAATATGCTTGGGCACTCCCTACATATATGAGGGATGGTCTTAAACTAGCCAAACAAGGACCTTTTTCCATCACAAAGTACAAATATATACTTTATATGTTTAAATGGTGATTAAATAGTGTATTGTATTGACTTTTATTGCCTACTTAAATGACTGCATTACACTTCTGATTCTAGGAAAAAAAGCAGGGAGTCTCTGCCTGAAGAAACTAGAACTTAAATTCTCAAAATGTATGCGGACCGACAACTAGTATACATAAAATGCAAATCGAGGGAACATTCATAAAAAAATTAGTTTATCTCAATTCACATATCAACTTCAATAATTCTTAACAATAAAATAAACCGAACTCAATTAGGTGTGTATATATTAATCTATTAAGCCATTAAAAGATCACTTGATTAGATAACAAAATTACATATGCAAAAAGACTAATTTTAACTTGGGTTTAAATGGAAATCAAAGGAAATAGAGTTATGGTTTAATGTAAAATAACATACCTGATATCATTGCCCTAAGGAGAGAGTAAACCCAAAATTAATTTATAAACATGATCACGAACTGGTCCAAGAACTCCCCGAATGCCTTGTTTATGAGATACATAAACACTCCTGGCGCATTGGTGAGCCCAAATGGCATCACGCTGAATTTGTATGACCCGTACCGCCATAGAAAAGCGGTCTTGAGAACATCCACCTATCGAATGTGCAACTGGTGATACCCCGATCTCAAGTCGATTAGTTACTTGCGGTGATGGTGATGAGATATTTACAGAAACATATGGAGACTTCAGGCGGCTTACGGGACTTATGATTATTAGAGAGATGCGATTATATTAAACGAGATTTCTATACTGTGGGATTTAATTTATGGGATTTAAACAGAGAGGTGTGTAGTTTATGTTCTGTAAATAAAACATAACTAATGAGAGAGAGACAAAGACTTACATAAGAAGACGAAAGTGATGTTTGGATCTCCATCTCCTTAAATTCTTCATTTTCAGGGAAGTGGTGAAACTTAGGGTCATTTTATCCTCTTCCCTGAGTTTTACCACTAATGAAACCCTTCAGCAGACCCATTTTATTCCAACCAATGAAATGATGAAGAGGGAGATAAAGATCAAGAAGAAATTCGGATATGGAAGAGTGGGGATTTCATGGAGAGAGGGTTTCAGTTTGGGGAGCTAAAATGTTTGAGCGGGAGACTAATTTTAGCACTTAGGTCGGTCAATTGAAAAGCTGGTGTAAAATCAAATTGATAAAATGGGTTACATCGCCCTACTTAGGGGTGATGTAAATTAATTTATAAAACCATCCTAAATAGGCATTTTTCTTATAGTGATCGACCAGATGGTCAGGGTTTCAAGCACGGTCAGTAGGGCCCTAATCAGCATCAACACATTCCTCAGGGTTGTCGAGGTCAAGGGAACAATGTAGGTGGCCAGCAGGGTCAGGTCATCACAGACAGTATCAGGGCCAGCCTCGACAGGGCTAGTAGGGCCATAGGTAGAGACCATTTTTAGGACTGTGTTTAATATCTGGCCAGAAGCATCATAAGAGGAGAGATTTCCCACAACTGGGCATGGCACAACAGCAGGGTGCCTAATAGGGGCAGCATGCTCCGTTACCTTTAGCACCAGCACCAGCACCAACACCCTCAGTCCCACAATAGCAGCAGGGACATATGCATTATGGGTGTGTGTATAATGTTCGAGACGTAGCCATGCCACCAGCACCTCAGGCACCGCTAACAGTTGAGGGTACATTTCCTATTCATAGGCATGAGGGTAGGACTCTTTTTTATACTGGGGCATAGCATTCTTTTATTGCCACTAGATTTGCTCGAGAAGTCAATCTTTTAGAGACAGTCGTCACTCTCCTTATATGTGTAGAGTCATTGTTGGGTAGTGGGTCACTTATACACTCGGTATGTAGAGGTGTGGAAATTATTATTAGGAGTCTCGTCTTAGTAGCGGATCATCTTATGTTATACATGGATCGATACGATGTCATCCTAGGTATGGATTGGCTGGCGGGTTACAGGGGTGATAGTAGACTTCTACAATAGGACCATAGTGTTCTCCATGCTGGGTCAGAAAATGTTATTAGTGGCGATGCCTCTTCCAGAGGGAGGGTCATGCACCTACCTATACTACATTGAGGAGGAGACCTCACAAAAGGTAGTTATCCCGATTGACTCCATTCCAATAGTGAGGGATTTCAAGGATGTCTTTCAAGAGATACCAGGGTTACCACGTAGCTAAAATATCAAGTTTATTATTGAACTAGGCATCAGGTATGAGAACAATTGCCCGAGCACTATTTTGCATGGCCCCTTTAGAGATGCGAGAGTTAAGGGAGCACATTCAGCAGCTACTGGGACAGGGTTTCATTCAGCAGAGTACATCGTCGTGGGACGCATCGGTGTTATTTAGGAAGAAGATGGATGGTTCGCTTTGCTTGCATGTAGACTACAGGGAGCTGAACAAGGTCACGATACGGAACAAGTATACGTTGTCGAGGATTGATAACCTATTTGATCAGTTGAGAGGGGTTGTTAATTTGGACAGCGTACCGTATGGGCGGGACGGGGACTTATAGGTATCGATAGTCCATATGGATACTTATGCCTAGTTATCTTGGGTAGTATATCTAGGTAAGATAAGTCGAAAACCTTAGGCATTCACAATATTTGAAAGGTGAGTAAACTCAAGAGAGTGTACGTGAACTTAACATCTGTAATCAATAACTTATTTTTAAATTGTGATAAATACTTGCTAAAAGTTTAAAAAAAATTGGGTTTTAACCCTTGCTATAAATATTTTTCAAAACTTTTTAGGATTCCATCCATAGGGATGCCAGACTTGACAATCCATTCTAGGGATGATTTACTGCAGCACTGTGGAGGCTTACAATATTTTAGTAGACCGTTCTACCATTCATTCCTAGTGTTGGATTTCATTTCAGTATTTTAGTTGGGCAAGTTGCCCCACTCAGACTTCGTTTATTTCAGTCATTCATTTCAGACATATAGTGGATTTATTTATTATTTGTGGGACATACTATTTGGATTTGAATTTTGTAGCTGGTGGTTTATTCGTTAAGACATCGTTTATTTATTCCTTGTGACGGTTATACTATATTCAGTGTGTGAACGTTTTACATTAGTTTTCATCATATTATTATCGATTGTGTAATATAAGATTAAATTTTGACACCAGTTTAATTAACTAATAGGTGTTTAGTAATTAATTTGATTTTCAACAGGGATGTTGAGTATGAACCGAATGAGAAACCTCTTTTAATTTAACAAAGGTCTGATCACTCGGTATTTAATTAGGTGGGGTATCACAGGACATTTTTCGAGTTTAAAGAAATTGTTAATGATAACGTGACTTTTGCGTGTATTTGTCGTTGTTGAAAGCCAAGTTAGTCAAAAACCTCAAATACCTACAAAATTAATAAACTCAAGTGTAGAGGTAAGTAAGGGTATCAATCCACTTCCAAGGGGGTAAGCTAGAGACAAATTCAAATGTAATTTACTTTTTATTTTCTTTTTGTGCTTTTTCACTTTTTCTAATTTTTTTAACTTTTTCAATATTAAAACAATTGGGTGAGGCAATGATTTAAACTAAACTAAAATGAAAACAACTAACTAGAAAATTACTAAAATGAAAAATAAAGTCCAACACTAAAATAAGAGATAAAGTGAGGTCAATAATTGTGAGAACAATCAAGGAGTGGGATTACACCACAAATTTTAGTTATTCTAATTAATTAATTTAATTATTTGAATTCTCCCAAATTAATATCAAAATTACAAACCAACTCTCGTTGCAAGTGTAATTATAATAGTAATCTTTTAGAAAGTTAAGTTTAACATCTCACAACTCTAGAAAAATAGATCTACACTCCTTTTAATTAATCACCCACTAGGATCGATCAATTAAAATTTATGTCAATCTTAGAAAATAAATTTAGAGTTGAAATTCAAGTTATAATACCCCACTTAAGAAACCCATATCTCTAGTTTGAATCTAAAATGGGTATTATAACTAGAATTTCGATTTTCTCTTGAAAATCATTTACCCTCTCTCGAGGCGTGGATTTAAGGGTGAGGGATCAAAATTAACATTCAAAGGGAAATTTCAAGTAATCAAACTAATTAAACTAAAATAACATCAAATAAGGGTTTTAACCCACCCCTTGAAAGGGGTTTTAGCCTAACATGATATGAAATATGACAAATTAATAATCAAAGGCATAAAATAAATGAGAAGAGAAGAAAATAATCAAACCCCAATCTCTTGAAGTGAAATTGAACTTCTATTCCTTTGAAATTAAGCACAACCCATCCAATATGAGCATCCAACAATAATAAACTTAATAATAAACTCAATTGAATTTCACACATTTATCACTCACAAATATCTAAAAAAAATGAAAATAAAACTATTTACAAATATTTCTACCTAATTTATTCTAACCTAACTCTCTACCTTTCTCTAGAATTTTCTCTCTCCCTTTGATGATGAGTCCCCACAAATGGGGTCTTGAGTCTTCTTTTATAGTAGAAGCATGGCACACATGGGGCTAGGGATAATTTGGGTAATTGGGAGTGCACATGTGCATGGGGTGAGGGGATAAAAAATCTGATATGATTAATGGGAGTGTGTTAGGAAAAGGGGATAAGTAGGTAGTTGGGAGAATGGGTTTAAAGTTAGTTTAAAAGGTTAAATGGGTAAAAGGGTTTTTGACATGTGGGATTTGGTTTGGGTTTTGTTGGCATTTGTTTTTGCAGGTCACGATTTGGTTTGGGAGGGGTTAAACTTGGGTTTGTGGTGATTTGGGTCTGAAAGAGGTCGGGTTTCGGATTGGGCAGACCCAAAAATGGGTTCGATTTTCGGGTTGGAGAAGGAGGTAGCCGCCGGTTGAAGGTAGTAAGGGTCGCCGGAGAGAGAGGGGCCGGTTGGTGTGGGGTTCCGACGGTTGGGCAAGGGACGGGCAGGTGGATGGATGTTGGATCCGGCTAGATGGTCGCGAATTTTCTGGACAGAGGTTTCGGGTCGGTTTTAGGTCTGGCCGGAGATGGAGGTTGGTGATTGCCGATAGTTTTAGGGGATGCCCGATTTATGGTCGGAGATGGCCAAGCGGAAGGTCGGAAGTGTGGTCGCCGACGAGCAGGTGGGCAGTGCTTTTTGTTTGGGGTTGAGTGGTAGGGAAATGAGGTGGATGAGGAAAGAGTGAGTGATTTAATGGGGGTAGGAGAGTGGAGGTGATTGGGATTTTGAGGTTGAAGAAGAAGGGGATGGGATTGTGTGTGTGTGGGTGTATGAAAGCTAGGGTGTGGGTAGTTTTAGATGTAGGATAGTGTGTAGGTGGGGTTGTGTGTGAGTTATGTGTGTGTTTAATTTGTGATCCCTATTAAAATAATAAAGACTCAATTAAAATAAAATAAAAATAAAAAATAAAAAATAAAATCTAACTAAAAAAATAAAACAAACTAAAGAAAATAAAAAATAAAAAACTAAAATATTAAAACTAAAAAATAAAATCCTAAGCTTAAATAAAAACTAAATAAAACAAAAGAAATAAAAACAAAAAATCTAAATGAAAATTAAAGTCCTAAAATATAAAATATAAAAAAATAAAAATAAACTCCTAAAAATTAATCCTAGTAAAATAAGACTACACTAAAAACTAATAAAAATCAAAATAAAATAAAATTATACTAATAAAATAAAATTAGAAAATAAAATCTAGAAATCCTAAATAAATCCTAAAAATAAAAAATGACTCAAACTAAAAATCTAAAAAATAATAAAAAGGGACAAGCAAAACACACACATGGTTTCGGGTAGGTTTAGGCTAGGTTAAGGCTCGGGTGAGGTTACGGGGTTGGTAATTTAGCTCCATTTTAACTACAAATTGCCTGGAAATATAGCTTTTGACACCGCAACTGCAATTAAACCTGCATATTGAACAATTAAGCGCATAAGACCCATATTCTTGAGAATTAGCAACTAAAGTACGTCTATTCGGGGTATAAATTGTACAGTTTTGGGTGCTTATCAGTTAAAATGCCTTTATCACTTGAAATACGTGTTTAATCCACTTGGTATGATTTTAGGTTTAAAGAATACTTTCTATGCATATAAACTTGTAGTACTTTGATAATAAAGCCGTGAGTAACTTGAAAGAAACTCTTGTTGGGTTTAAGTATGAAATAAGTTAAAAGAAAATTTGGGAGCTTAAATGTAAAGGGTATTATTTTATGTGTTAAAATGACAAGTGTGGAAGTTGGGAAAAAGTATGATATTAAACGATTGTTAAAATGGCTAAAGTGTTTTAAATGTTAAGTTGGAGACTTAGTAACCATTTTGAAAAACAACACTTGTTAAAGAACTAAATTGCAAGTTTGGTAAACAAGGGTAAATTGGTAACTTACTTAAAGTGGAACATTTTTATGGAATAAAAATGTTATAGAAGGTCTTTACACTATTTTGTGTGAAAATGAATTTAAGTCCTAAGAGCATGAATAAATTTTAGTATATATCACGTGTGTGTGGATAAGGGACTTAAAGAAGAAAGGAAATAGTTTTTCAGGTATTAATGGAAAAACGAACTGTTATGTCTAGATTTTGGCTTTGGCCAAGTAAATAGTAAAGAAATGGAAAATTCTAAACATTTATAAAATGTTAAAAATACATAAAAGGAGCTCGGATGACACCGGGATAAAGCAAGAAGGGCCTAGAGACCTTGGGTGAAAAACCCAAAATCACTTGCCAGTGCATATGGTGCGCACAACCGTCGATGTGGAGCTCGTGTAATTATGCGATATTGGAAGACTCCGAGAAAAGATAAAGGAAATATGGAACATATCAAGAAATGGGTTGTGTAGTAAAATGTGTTAATACAACCTAACTTGAATGAATGTAAAAAATGTTCCGGTAAAGGTGAAATGGACAAGTAAATGCGCAAATCTATTAATGTCCATAGAGAAATGAAAAGGGTTAAAGGGAGAAACTAAATGGGTGGTTTCGCACCCTAAAGGGTTAAACCCATACTTAACTCAAGAATGTGTTGTAAAAAGGATTTTCAAAGATTAAATAAGTTTTTTCTAACGCTGGAATTGTGTGTTGAAATGGAGTTGTTCAATGAAAATACTAAAGTGTATTGGAATGAAAAAAGGGCAAATTTCGATGAACGAATGGTTTTAACAAATAAAGTGTAATGGTTTCAAGTGTTGGACCGGGAGTGTTAAACAAGGTGAAAATGCTAAGAATGACTAAAAGAAGTCTTTATTAGATTAAGGTAAATTAATCCAGATAAGTAGGAATTTTTTAAAGTAAAACGCTTAATGCATTAGCATGTGTATTTACCAAAGGTATACGTATGTATATTTATACATATTTTCACATGCATGTTGTCGTAGAGTGTGAGTATTACTTTCTTCGTTTATCTATACTTTTTGTATAAATCCTACTGGGCGTAGGCTCACATCCCACTTTGTTACGACAGGTTGGGAGCAGTTTCGTATTTTGATGGCATTATACATGTAAGAATATTTTATTTATGTTTACATTAGTATCTCTGTTTACTTGGACTTCGGGGTGATCCCTATGGGTCCCACATGTAGTTCATCTTGAAATGGAAATCGCATGCTAACAAGTGAAGTGTTAATTAAAAAATAACTAGACTAGAAATATTATTTAGGTTATTTCATTGCACTTCACCCCTAACGCTCGGGTCGCAACGGGTTGACTCCCGAGTAACCCCTAAATCCGGGTTGGGGTGTTACAAATGGTACTAAATCTCTAGGTTCAAGGTTCCTTTCAGTAGTGTCGTGGTGTGGTCGATAATGGATCTTTCGATGTCGGTGTTAGTTCTAGACGGTCGTGCTAGTTTGATGACAATTTAGTTTGTGTCCTCGACGATAAGGTCAAAGAGGTTAGAATGACTGCAAGTGGCATACGAGCAAGTAAATTGTTATAAATCTCTTCTGTATTTTTGATTTAATATGAAAATGACTTATGGGTGTCCATGTAATCCAAAAGGTGGTGACGTCGTGGTTCGTAATGTGAGGTGTTTATATTCCGACCTTTACGTAGGGTCTTTGGAGATGTTGATAGAATGAAATATCACCCATTGGGAAAATGTGACAAAATTGGGAATAGCCAATGGTAGAGATTGATAGTTAGAGTGTCATAATTATGTAATGGGAAATCATGATTTTAATTACATGTAATCTTGGGTTTGACACATTTGAGGGGTCAATGTCAATGTGATGATTAGGCAATTTTGATCCTTGGGCTGATACGTGATCGATGGTACGACCAATGAGCATATATGTTGGTGTAGGCCAACGCTAGAGGATAAGTTGGTCTTATTTGATAGGATGCTATCCTTATGGGTGAACACATTAGTGGTTGTTGGTCGATGAATGTATTTAAAAATGTTAGCTACGTGGTGAGAAACTATTAGGACCCTAAGTTGCAGGCTTGGATTTAGTATATCCTGATTCGTGTTCCTTGACTATAATGTGGATTTAGATAATGATGATGGTTTGAGGAAACCTATGAGCGGATCTAGAAAAATCATGGTGACTTGGTATTAAGTAAATGAGTTATGATGTAATATAATAGGACCTCTTGCGACATTGTTAGGGTGGGCATCCTCTTGGACAGTACCCCACGTTCTGTGTCTTACCAAAACCTAGGTGGCGTTGAGTTAGAGTTTGGTATTATAGATTGGTGTTAAGAAATAGGATCCCTTGTGGAGTTCTTGGGCATGGACCTTTATGTTCAAAGGCAATGCTCGATGTCCCTTATCCTACCAAGTATGTGAATATATATATATATATATATATATATTAGTACGAAATCTACATAGTAAGGCAATTCAGTTATAGTGGTTGGACACTTATTGGGAATCAAAGGATGTTTTTTAGTGAATTTCACTATGGGTTGGCATTTTGGGTACGCACGTGAGTTGCGTTAAATGCCCTGGGAGATAAGTACTAAGGTGGTTTATTAGAATTGGCATTGGGTTAATAGTTCAGATAGGCGTGTAAAATCAATATTGATAATCCCTTGGGGGTGTATACTAAGGTTTATCTATCAAGATGTTAATGCGAGTGGTAGTCGTTCCCTAGTAATAATGAATATGAGGTTATATACCGTGCATTACAATGATGATAGTATCTCTCTTAGAAACCTTTGGATTTATTGTTGCGCTAAGGTTTAAGTGGTGATGTCCATTTTATGGTGATAAACTCAAGGTTGTGTAGCATAGGGCATGGTATGACTGGTGGTTCCTTGTGATATAGGTGTAATCTCTTTAGAGAAATATTAGAGTTCGATGTCGTCGCCCAAGAGGCATTGGGAACCATTATTGTAGTGAAGTTTACATAGGTGATGGCATACCTTTGATGATTGTAGTACGATTAGATTATGTCAATTTATGTAAAGTGCCTTGGAGTTAGTGCGACGACTTTTGAGCTTAGTCATGTGTCATCATATGGCCTTCCAGGATAATTTCTAAAATAGGTTGACCAATGCTAGGTGGTGCACCTGTGAGTCTTAGAACAAGATGAAGTTCATTACGAATTTTAGAAATAGCACTCAGGATGAAGTGTTCGGCATAATTATAGCACCTAGGTGTGCTACCTGTGTGATTAAGTAATGAATTTATTTAAAGAAGTCATTAAGCATGAGTGATGTTAATAGTTGAGATGCCATTAGAATTATTATGATTTGGGATCATATAGACAATGCTAAGGGTGGTAGTTATAGTCCATGAGCTGGATGTTTGAAACGATGCGAGCTCCATGTTCACTTGATGAGGGTGATCTAAAAAACTAAGGCTAGTTATTGAAGTTAAAAAAAATTGGAGGCCTAGTTGTGATAAGTCACTAACTAATGATAATTGTCAAGATAAGTAACTTCGTTTTGAATTAGGATAGTTATGCTTGCCAATGATATATAGGTAGCATTAGTCCTAAGGAGGGGAGCCTAGCATTTCATCTTCCTAAAGGAGTTGGTTTGTATTCCGTCCGTCCAGCACGGGTGGATGATTCTCGAGTAAAACTCGTGATGGTTAAGTGGTCAAGCCAGGGTATGTGGCAAGACTAAGGTTCTTGACTGGTATCAAATTGGAGTTATAGAGTGGAAGTATACGTTATGGGTTCGCACTTCGTGTGGGTCGATTCATTGTCGAAAATTTATTATTTTCGCTCGACGTGGCACTTGCTTGATTTGTATCATTCTTTTGACTTCTTGATCCCAGTAATGGGAGGTTGTTGATCTGTTTTGAGTTGGGTATGGAGCTGTGTGAGCTCAGTAGTGATGCGGGTTATTCCTATTATGGCTGATGCATTACGATATGTGAGTGCACTCTTCTTCGAGTGCACCTTTATTCTATAATATTTGGTGTGTACGTGTGGTATCGTGTTGTTGCATATAGTGTGCATATGTAGTGTTTTACCTTAGGTTAACATGTTGTTAGTTAGACGGTGTAACTAGTTAAAATGTGGTCGTGTGTCCCGATGTTATAACTTCAGATGATTATGAATATTGGAACCTGATGAACATTGAACGATAGCGGTGCACTTGGTTCAAAATTTTGGACTGCTAGGAGATGATCACTTGTGTATATGCATGTTGTGATACCTAGGGTAACCCTCGGTCAGCATAAGGATCTCATAGGGGATATCGTCCAGGTAGAACCACGTTATAGGTGTTTATCTTTGACATGTATATCGATGAGTGTTGAATTAGGGGTGACAATTTGGGTTTGTCGTATCCTTTTTGGGTCGCTTTGATTTTGATTTGAGTATAAGTTTTGAGTATTCTTAAATCAATATAATCTAATCATTTCATGTTCAGTTCATTTCCAGTTATTACTCTAAACAAGTTCTCTGTAAAAAATGCCAGATTTAGTTGAAATTGTATCAACCTAAGCTAGGCATGATCCGATAATTTAAGTGAGGAGACATAGGTTATGAATCCTAATGTAGGAATGGCATGTATTAATGAATTCATTAGTGATATTGCGATGTATAAAAAGTATCAATAATCTTGAGGTTTGTTTAAATAGACACGTTAGGCTTGCTTCAGAACTAGCAATTGGACCGCAGGGTCCGTCATGATTGGATTAACGATGGTGATTGATTAAAGTGAAATCTTTGGGGTTAGACCATTGTAATGAGAATGCCTAGGAGCGAGGGCCAATCGTAAGTGACTGGATTATATATTGTGCTAAGCCAAGAATTTTAAGGACAAAATTCTCTAAGGAGGAAAGTTTGTAATACCCCGCCCCGATAAATTAACTAGATTATATATATATATATATATATATATATATATATATATATATATATATATATATATATATATATATATATATATATGAGGAGGGATAAATTCTAATTATAAGAAATTGCGGGTAACGAGTTGTATTAAACAAAGAAAATTATTGGATTGTTGGTTGTATAGGGAATTGATGGTTAAAAGTAATTAAACCGTATGGTCTATTCTTTAAGAAATGGGAAACTGTTGGGGGTAAAGATTCAAGTTCAGAGATATGGGGTTTGTAGAGAGAAAGAAATTCGACCATTTTAGTAGGTCATTCAAACGGTAGTCATTATTGTTTAAATGACATTCATCGTCTTTCGAACGAGTTGTTCTATCGTTTTACCAATTCTCTGATCAGGTATGCCCTTCGGCAGTTTAAACGTTGTCTTCATTTCAATCCTCCGATTTCAGAGTTGTCGATCTTAGAGTGATTTATACCTGATATAGAAAGATGGTAGGTAATGAGATTGCCTCTTTTGGGAAACACTACATTTATTTTGGGTTATAAGAGAGAGATTTCTAGGACAAACCCATGACATAAACCATTTCTCACCTAAGGAGCTCGCAGCTCCCTCTCTAAATAATACTCCACATTAAACCATTTAGATATTCATCCATACACACCCACCATTAAAACCTACTTCCACCATTATTGTGTTAGATATTTATATAGAGCTACAAAATATATAAGTTGTGGCTGGAGAGTTTTTTATGGGTATTTGAGAGGGGTATTATTAGAAGAAGAAGACTACATTATTGAGGTTTCTTTTTGTGAGGGTATTCTTAGAGCAAGAAATTACATTTATGGAAGTATTTTTGGAGTTTCTTGGAGCTTCCATGGAATCTTGTATGGTGGAATTATTGTGACTCCCTTTAGGGCCACCTTTGAAGGTGGGGGAGTCACCGATCCTCATCACCACCACCATACTTGTTCATCACTACCACCATCTTAGAGACCATTTAGATGGGTAATATACTCTTAATGCATTTGAGACACCAATTGATAAATATTGTAGTATTATTATTTTCTATTATTAAGAGTGAAAATATAAGAATAATGATGTGTTCTTACTAATCTGAAAACAAACATTTTCATGGAATATAAATGCTAGAAAATATTATTGTTGTGTGTTTTCTACTAAAACTGAAAATAGACATTTTTATGGAATAAATAGGTGTGATAATATTATTTTGGTGTATTTCTAGTGGAAAAGAAATAATACATATTTTTATGGAATAAAAATATGAGAAATGTCATTTTGGTGTATTTCTAGTGAAAAAAAATAATAAACATTTTTTATGGAATAAAATTTTAAGAAATGTCATTTTGGTGTGTTTCTAGTGAAAAAGAAGTAATAAATATTTTTATGAAAAAAAATGTGAGAAATATCACATTAGTGTATTTCTAGTGAAAAATAAATAATAAACATTCTTATTAAATAAAAATGTAAGAAATGTCATTTTAGTGTATTCCTAGTGAAAAAGAAATAATAATCATTTTTATGGAATAAAAAGTGTAAGGAAATATTATTTCAGTGTGTTTCTAGACAAAAGAAATAATGGGTATTTTTAAAAAATAAAAATGTGGCATAATATTAATGTTGTGTAAATATTTATGAAAAAAATATTTTTAACTCTCTTTCAAAAGGGAAACCTTGTGAATGAATGAAAATTTGTCGACTTTAAAGAAATAGATAAAATTTCTTTATCACTTGAAATATGTGTTTAATCCACTTGGTATGATTTCAGTGTTTAAAGTCCCCTTTCTATGCATATAAACTTCTAGTATCTTGATAATAAATATGTGAGAAAGTTTAAAAAAAGTCTTGTTGGTATTAGGCATGAAATAAGATAAACGAATATTTGGGAGCTTAAATGTAAAGAGTGTTATTTTATGTGTTAAAATGACTAGTGTGGAAGTTGGAAAAAAGTGTGATATTAAACAAGTGTTAAAATGGCTAAAAGGTTTTAAATGTTAAGTTGGAGACTTAGTAACCATTTTTAGAAACAACACTTTTTAGGGAACTAAGTTGCAAGTTTGGTAAACAAGGGTAAATTGGCAACTTACTTAAAGTGGACATTTTCATGGAATAAAAATGTTAAATAAGGTCTTTGCACTAATTTGTGTGAAAATGAATTTAAGTCCTAAAAGCGTGAATAAATTTTTGTATAAATCAGGTGTGTGTGAATAAGGGACTTAAAGAAGAAAAGAAACAATTTTCCAGGGATTAATGGAAAAACGGACTATTAAGTCCGAGTTTTGGGTTTAGCCGAGTAAAAGGTAAAGAAGTGGAATAATTTGCACATTTGTAAAATGTTAAAATATATAAAAGAAACTCGTATGACACCAGGATAAAGCAATAAAGGACTGGAGCCTTTGGGTGAAAAACCCAAAATCACTGGCCAGAGTATATAGTGTGCATAGCCGTCGGTGTGGCCCCGTGTAAGTATGAGATATTGGATGATTCTGAGAAAAGATAAAGGAAATATGAAACATATCAAGAAATGGGTTGTGTAGTAAAATGTGTTAATACAACCTATCTTGAATTAATGTAAGAAATGTTGCGGTAAAGGTGAAATGGACAACTAAATGCGTAAATCTATTATTGTCCATAAAGAAATGAAAAAGGGTTAAAGGGAGAAAATAAATGGGTTGTTAAGAGCCCTTAATGGTTAAATGCATACTTAACACATGAATGTGTTGTGAAAAGGATTTTCAAAGATTAAATAAGTGTTTCCTAACATGGGAATTGCATGTGCTGAAATGACGATGTTCAATGAAAATATTTAAGTGTATTGGAATGAAAACAAGGGTAAATTTCAATAAAGGAATGTTTTTAACAAATAAAGTATAATGGTTTCAAGCGTTGAACTGGGTGTGTTAAACAAGGCGAAAATGCAAGTGTGACTAAAGGAAGTCTTTACTTGATTAAGGTAAATTAATTCGGATAAGAAGAATTTTCGAAAGTAAAATGGCGAACGCATTGGCTTGTGTATTTACCAATGGTATACGTATGTAGATATATATACATATTTTCGCATGCATGTGGTCGTAGCGTGTGAGTTTTCCTTTTTTCCGTTCGTATCTATACTATTTGTATGAATCCTACTTGCCATAGGCTCATATCCCACTTTGTTATGGCAGGTTGGGAGCGATTTCATATTCTGAGGGCGTTATACAGGTAAGTATATTTTATTTATGTTTACGTTAGTAGATCTCTTTACTTATACCCCATGGGTCCCACGCATAGTTCTTCTTGAATCTAAAATCGCACGCTAACAAGTGAAATGTTAATTAAAATAAAACTAGACTAGCAACATTACTTAGGTTGTTTCATTGCATTTCATACCTAACGATTGGGTCGGACCGAGTTGACTCAAGGGTAACCCATAAATCCGGATTAGTTCGTCACAAAATGTAACAAGACAACTATATTGTTCGAAGTCTATGATATAATAGAATATATAAGTAGGTTTGACCCTCTTTCAAGTGATACCTTGTAAAATAATATATCTCTTCCTGGCATAGCGAGCACGATAGCCTTACCATATAGTCTACCACCGCTCAAACCCTCAGTATCGAGTCACAACATAAGACGATAATATGCTCTCCTCTCATAACTCTCAAAAGGAGAAAAACTACTACACCATATAAACATAAAAGACTCCCGCTATCCAACGTAAATAAATTCATAATTATAAGGTTGATACTGCCTACGCACCCACTAATCCTACTAGCCAGTGAATTTTAGTGCTAATATTTATATTGTGACACATCCACGTCACCCCAAAACCTTCTTCATATTCATAAGGATAAAATAAAAATCTCACCTCCATTTGCTATCTGCCTTGCCTGATCGATAGGTTCCTGAACGTAATTCTCTCATCGAAACTGACCTAAGATTTGCTGCAATGGTTCTACATCCAATACCTTGTACTATAGTTTCCATTTGTCTTGCTTTGGGCAATCCCTCTTCATGTGGACCTTCTCTCCATAACTAAATCAACTTCCAAAAAAATCTCTTTGTCTCTGGCTCTAACCCTGCTGGCTTCCCCTACTATTCCCTTGGCCCGAAGGAAAATACTGCGACTGCTTTTGAGGACCCTACTCTCCTTGCTCGAATCCATCGCTCCCAGATCGATAACCTTTGGATCTAAATCTCTTAGTTTGATCCCCTTGGTGGAAATCTCGCTCTTACTACAGTTGTGTAACACTGACACCATTCCCACATATATTCCCAGTCTGACTAGTTTCCCTTTCTCTCTTAGTCCCCTTCATGTGGAAGCGTTGATCTTGAAAATAAAGTAGAGCGACATTAAAAACCTTTTCATATGTCTCCAACATCAGATTACCCAATAAGTGTGTCGAATTTTCTACTTAAGTCTGTCCATGAATTCTAGCATCTATTTTTCTTTAGTGTTCACTTCATCCTTCATAAAATTTGCTAATGGAGTGAACTCCACCTCGCCTTCCGCTACAGTCCAATCTCCCTGAGAGACATTAAGAAACTTCCACTGCATTTTTTTCTGGATAGAAGATGGAAAATACTTATGGTCAAATCATGCCCAAAACGCCCTAATGATCATCACAACCCTCTCTTCTGTTGTGGTCACAGACTCTCACCACTATAAAGCTGCACCCACTAACTTAAATATTGTTAGGAACTATTTTTAAGTATTACTGCAATCAACCATACAAAGGTGGAACCGCAAGTCTTTATTCCACTGACTATCCACGACTACACCTATGAGACCTAAAAACTCCGATGGGTAGCCCTTCTTAAATGCTTCCCTTACTCTCTGTGAATCGAATGTCCCCAGGTGGTCCTGAACAATCGGTGCTACTGGTGGCTGTAGTTGAATCTGTAGAGAGTGTCATTCCATTGCAATCATCACCGCATTAACTTCTTGGGCCATAATTTCGGCCACCTCTACTATTGAAACTATCCCCTTTGGTGGTTGTGCTTGCGGTGCCTATGGCTCCTGCTGAGCCTCCCTCACATCATCTCTAGCCGCTGCCCTCGTTGGTTTCCCTATCTTATGAGGAATATAAAATGAGATTAAAGTTTGGATAAGTCCATGATCAAGTATAAAGTAATCAACAGAAGAACGTAAGTGCACTTATGCAAAGGAATACAACAATCCAATCATAAGTCTCTATATTAAAGAATGCTATGCTGAAATCAAAGTAAGTCGTGAAGATCCTATGGACACTAGAACTTTCTGCTCTGATACAATCTGTGACACCCCACCTATTTCAACCACGGGTGATCAGTCATTCATAACAATAAACAGGAATCTCATTTTGTTCATTCTTAGCATCACCGTCGAAAACTTTAAATTACTAACCACCTAGTTAAATTAAGCCGTTGTTAAAATTTTATATTTCATTAATCATACAACAACAAAATAAATAAACTAAACTAAACCATTCACATAATAATAGAGTTTAGAATAATACATGATAAATAACTTGATAAAGTAGTACCGAATAAACCATCGATTCCCAAAACGAAATCCATATAAAATTCCTCAATAAATAAAGCCAAATCTAATAAATACTGAAATGAAATGCTGAATAGTTTGAAGGGACAACACGATCAAAATGAAATCATATCTAAGAATGAATAACTGAAGCGTCTATATCAAATCATGTAATCCTCCACAATGATGCGGCTACGCATCTCTAAAATGAGTCATCAAGCTCGGCATCCCTTTTGTTGGACACCTAAAACATATTTGGAAAAATAGGAAAATACAATTGACATGTGACACCCCGCCTAATTAAATACCGGGCGATCACTCCTTTATTAAATTAAATCAAGATGAACAGTGTGGTTCATTCTTAGCATCACTGTCGTAAAAATAAACTTCCCAATTTAACACCCTAAATAATTAAGCTAAGTGTCAAAACCATTTTTAAACATTGCTTTCCAAATTTTATTTAAAGAAAAAGATTTATTTATCTTATTAACAAAGTTTCCATAAATAAGATTCACACCACAATAAACCTGGAACGAAAATCCAAATAATATAAAACATTCATCAACGAATGTTAACATGCGAGAAATAAAGTATCACATCCATCCTGAATAAAATCTCATAATAACAGTACTGGAAATAACAGAAATACATATGTCCCAAAACAAAGAAATACTGGAAAGGGCTACACGTGCCCGTCTGAATGGAAATGCTAAGAGTGGATCTGAATGAATGAAGTCATCTAATCAAAAGACCTGCAACTCCCACCTAAGCTGCAGCGCGTTCCTTCCAAGAGATCCTAGGCAAGATGCCCCTATGGCCGGGCACCTGTAATACATATATATATATATATACAAGAGAGAGAGAGAGAAGAAACGGGTCAGAGCCCGAAAGTGTGTATGATTTAAAATTCGTTTAGCAAGTATTTAAATTGATATAGGCCAATGCAACAACGTATTAGTTCGACACTCTCTTGAGAAATTCTCATCTCTCTTCTAATGTGCACGCCTATCGTACTAACCTTCCCAAATGGTTTAACTTAACATTCTATCATACTAACCTTCCAAATAGTTTAGTTATCTTATCTTACTCATAAGATTTCCCAAAATCGAACAATGTCATTGTTTTAAAAAGGTTACTGTAACACCCCGTATTTTTGGTACATTTAAAATTTAATTAATTCGAAAATTCTAAATTACTAGTGTGTTCTAATTTAATGAATTAATTATGGTAAAATAATATATAAATATTAATCTGGGATTGAATGGTTAATATTTAGGGAAATTTATATACTAAGTGAATAGTAATAATGTAATTACGTCGTTTCGAGTATTAATGACGAGGTATGTACTTATCACATCCGGAAGTCGGTATAGACTATATTGGGTGGGGGATAAGTATTTTTATAAATTAATTCGGATGCAAATTCTGAGTGTACAGTTGAGTCCGGATGGGCCGAGATAGTCGGAAAAGTGTACCCGGGGGTAGTAAACGGGTCACGGGACGTTTTTAGACATAGCCGGGCCCACTCGGGGGCATTTAGGTCACTTGGGCTTGGCCCATTAGTCAAAACACGGGATTAGGGTAATTAACCTAATAAAAAGAAATAAGGGCATGGCTGAGCTTAATGAGAGAGAAGAATTAAAGGGTTAGGAAACCTTAACAGCAGCCAAAGCCATTTGGGGATCTCAAAAGAGCCAACAAAGGTCATCTTCAACCTTGGAATCCATCTCAAATTCAGACACTACGAAACCTAAGGCAAGTGAATAACTTGCAATAGTATTAAATCTGTCTTTCAATTCATATTTGTGTGATGTAATGAATTAAAATTCGTTTTGGGGTTTCATGGCATAAACATGGGATTTAAAAAAAATATTAATCTCATTTGCCAAAATTTATGAGGATTTATGTAAAAATCTGATATTGGAATATTGATGTGTATCTGTTAGAATGATATACGGATAAATTAGAACAAGTTTGATGAAGAAATTTGGAGTGTAAATGTGTTTAAGGATAAAGATAGATTTTTCCCCAAAATTATGAATCAGTAGTTTATGGACGAATTGATGATTGTTGTGGACTTTCTGGGGGATCCTAATAAGGTTTCTAATATGTACTTGTGATAAGAAGGCTTGTAATTCATGTTAGAAGAGATTAGGGTTTGAGCAAATTCGTCCATGGCTGCCCTGTCTTCGCGAAGAAGACAAAGACCTGTTCGATCGATCGATCGACGGTCTGGGGTCGATCGATTGACGGTCGTCAGAACTTGGCAGTTTCGCCGGTTAATTATATAAAAGGAGAAATTCAATAAAAATCTTATGTAATTAATTATTGAGAAATTAAATACATGAGTTTAAATCTAATAAATTGTAGATAAATTAATTAAGGTTTGAGGCAGAAAATTGGTTGTCACGTCATGATGAAATACGGAGCTATTGTCAAGTCTGGGGATATTGGTTGAGCGAAACCGAAATGTAATAATTTAATTAGACAGAGGCTAATAAATTAGAGTCGGGGATTTTAACTCGGGTAAATTTATTTTGGGCTACGAGAGTAAGTCCAAATTTATGGTGGGGGCGGCACCAAAAGTAACTTAATTAATTAAGGTGCAATTTAATTAATATTTAGAGTTGGACCATAAACTCTTAATAATTTTAATAGGCTTGTGCTACGGATTTAGCGCACGGTATAGACGGGACTTTTATATTTGTATATACGGATGTGATAGTATATATATATGGTGTGTACATTAATATCAGTGATTAGATATTTTATACTATAGTGCTATAGGGGGAGGTTGCGCGTAGTGGATGAATTCCATAGCTTGAGGAGTAGGGTGAGTATATTCCCAAGGTCATAGCATCCATTATATGGGTGAGGGACATCTCACTTTCAGGGAAGGAATATGACCACCTCCAATTATTTATTTTTATCAAGTTGGTGTGAAATTCTGACTTGGGATAACTAGGCTATGTGATTGTACCTAGTGGGATAGAACTTTATAGAATTTACATTCTGTGAGTATTTTACTCGGGTGGATGCAAGTTGTTAAATATATTACAGTATGATTGTGAATGCTGAAATATGATTATAAGTATATAATTGGATAATTAATTATATACGGGTTATTAATGCAAAATTATGAGTTGTTTCATATGTATAACAAGTGTAGAAGTTATATGATTTTAAAAAGGGAAATGTTTTATTTAAGTTGATGTTACTAATAACTTAAAAATCATAATCACTATATACTCAGTTAGAGTAGGGTGGGTATAAAGGAACTTTGTTAATTATCTAGTCATGAGAAGAATAACTAGGTAATTTAATTAAAGCGTTAGTAGTGTACATTAGAGGAGGGGTAAGGAAGTCCTCAAGGGAGCGCGATACTAACTAAAATATGAAGAGCATGCATATTTATTTATTACTACAAGTTAATCATTTGTTAAATGTTTTTCAAATGTTTTGGGTACTAACCCTTGCTATAAAAACTTTTAAAAACCCCTTTTAGGTGTCCAGCCACAGGGACGCCAGCCTTGACTCAATTCCAGGGATTCGTTGCTGCAGCATATGTGGATGTTGCGGGGTTTTGATAGACGCCTCATTCTTCATTCTTAATGTAGAGATTCATTATTAGTTATTCGAGCATGTTGCTCACATTCCATTTATTTGTATTAGACTTGTTGGGAGTTCATTCTTGTCTTTACAGGATTTATTATTTGGACCGATGGTTTATTCGGTTAATTATTTTTACTTGTGGATGATTATTTCAGTTATCTGTGATTGTTGTATTGTTTTATTTTCCGCATGGGTTTTTGTTTAAATAATGAAAGATAAAAATTAGCACCAGTCTATTTTTCTCACTTAGGTGGTTAGTAATTTAATAAGATGACAGTGATGCTAAGAATGGACCAAATGAGAAACCTGTTCTAACTTGATTTAGGACTGATCACCCGGGATTAATTAGGCGGGGTGTCACAGATGGTATCAGAGCATCAGGTTCTAGTGTCCTTAGGATCTGTGCGGCTTTCTACGTTTCAGCGTAGCGTTCGGTTGTTATAGAGCCCTATTATTAGGACTGTTGATTATATTTTCCGCTTGTGAGATATCGTATTCCTGCTATTAGTTTTTGTATAAATTGTGTAGTTATACAATTCAATCTATTTCAGATGCCACCAAAGAGACAGAGAGCGGAGAGGGCTGAGGCTAGAGATGAGGTGAGGGAGGCTCGCAAGGAGCCACAGATACCGCCACCACCACCCCCACCCGAGTTGATTTCTACCACTCAGGTGGCAGTGATAGTGGCCCAAGCGGTCGAGATAGCGATGCGAGCTATGGCAGCTCATTTTCCACAGCCCCAGGCACCGCCTCCAATGGCTCCACCAGTTCAGGCTCCAGTGGGTCCACCGTCTTGGCAGCGAGTAAGGGAGACCTTTCAGAAGGGTCACCCACCTGAGTTCCGAGGTAGCACCAATGTGGTTGAGGCTTGTGACTGGAAGAAGAACATTCAGCGCCATCTGCGCATGTTAGAGGGTACAGAGGTGCAGAAACAGATGATGGCTACCTTTCGTCTGTCGGGGGCAGCCTTACAGTGGTGGGAGTCCGTTACCACCGCTGAGGAGCGGGATTTGATGCCGATTTCTGAATTCTGGGTGCGGTTTGACCGCAAGTACTTCCCTCCAGCAGTAGAGTCTGAGATGAGAAAGAAATTCAGCGAGTTGGTACAAGGTGACAGGTCAGTGGCAGAATATGAGGAGGAGTTCACCCGTTTGGAAAACTTTGTGCCAAATGAGGTGAGCGATGAGGAGCGGAAGAAGTCAAAGTTCATGGATGGCTTAGTCTGGAGGATCAGGCAGCACTTGATTGGAAATCCGGCGTTAGTGATTATACAGATGTCGTCAATGCTGCACTTGTACATTGCCAGGATCATCGTTTCAATGCTAAGGGGAACAAGAAGGCAGGTGAGCCGAGCCAGCAGGGCAAGGCGGTTACTAGTAGTGAGACAAGTGGCACACAGCAGCAGGTTATCATTCAGCAAGGGAATCAGGCTAAGAAGTTTAAGCCTGGTGGGTTCCGACCGGGAGGACAGGGGTTCAGGCAGGGGCAGCCAGGCCCTAAACAGCAACAGCAGGTTCCTCAGGGCCGTCAGGGCCAAGGGAACAATGGGGGAGGCCAACAGGGCCAACGGTAGGGTGACGACCAGAAACGCTGTTTCGCCTGTGGCCAGCCAGGACACTTCAAGAGGGAGTGCCCGCAGAAGGGCAGAGGCCATCAGCAGGGTGCCCAGCAGGGGCAACAGGTTCAGATGCCGCCAGCAGCACCAGCTCCACCCGCCCCACAGCAGCAGGGGCAGATGCACTACAGACGTGTGTATAACGTCCGGGATGTTCCCAATCCTCCAGCACAGCAGGCGCCGCCAGCGGTTGAGGGTATGTTTTCCATTCATGGGCATGAGGGTAGCATTCTTTTTGACATGGAAGCATCACATTCATTCATTAAATCTAATTTTTCTAAACGGGTTGGGTTATTAGAGACAACGGGTAGCCTCCGTATGAGTGTAGAGTCGCCAGTAGGCAGCGGGGCTCTGATTCGCTTGATTTGTCGAGGAGTAGACATTTTGATTGAGAGTCTTAGTTTAGCAGCAGACCTCTTAGTGTTAGATACGGAGGGGTATGGTGTCATCTTGGGAATGGATTGGTTGGCAGGTTACCGGGCTACGGTGGATTATTATGAGAGGACAATCGTGTTCTCCATTCCGGGACAGGAGATGTTCCTGATAGCAATGCTGCTTCCTGAGGGAGGGTTGCGCACTCACTTATATTACATTAAGGAGGAAACCTCACAGGAGGTGGTAGTCCCTTTAGACTCTATTCCTGTAGTGAGGGACTTTGAGGATGTATTCCAGGAGATACCAGGGTTACCACCCAGCAGAGAAATCGAATTTGTTATCGATTTGGCATCGGGGACGGGGCCGATTGCTCGGGCACCTTACCGTATGGCCCCTTCAGAGATACGTGAAATGAGGGAACAAATTCAGCAACTACTGGGTCAGGGTTTTATTCGGCGGAGTACATCGCCGTGGGGTGCGCCGGTGTTGTTTGTAAAGAAGCGAGATGGTTCACTCCGCTTGTGCGTGGATTATAGGGAGCTGAACAAGGTGACGATACGGAATAAATATCTGTTACCTCGGATTGATGATTTATTTGACCAATTGAGAGGGGCGTCTTACTTCTCCAAGGTCGACTTGAGGTCAGGGTATCATCAACTGTGTATCCGAGAGGGGGATGTTCCTAAGACCTCTTTCTTGTCGCGGTATGGATCATATGAGTTCAGGGTGATGCCCTTTGGGCTCACCAATGCACCAGCAGTGTTCATGGATCTCATGAACAGGGTTTTCAGGGAGTACCTAGATCAGTTTGTCATCGTGTTCATTGATGACATCCTAATCTACTCGCGTACCGAGGAGGAGCACGCAGAGCATCTGCGCATGGTTTTACAGACACTGAGGGATCATCAGCTCTACGCCAAATTAGGGAAGTGTGGATTCTGGCTACGGGAGGTACAGTTCCTTGGTCACGTCGTGTCAGATTAGGGTATTGCAGTGAATCCAAATAAGGTGTCGGTGGTGAGGGAGTGGGGACAGCCCAAGACACCGACTGAGGTCCGCAGTTTTCTGGGTTTGGTCGGTTACTACAGGCGATTCATTTAGGGATTCTCTAAGATTGCAGGACCTTTGACGAATCTGACTCGAAAAGGGGTACCTTTCAAGTGGGATGATAATTGTTAATTATCATTCGACGAGCTAAAGGACAAGTTGACATCTGCACCCGTGCTTGCATTGCCAAAGGGAGAGCTAGAGTATCGGGTTTACACAGACGCATCCTTACGGGGTCTTGGGGGTGTGCTTCAGCAGGAGGAAAGGGCTATAGCTTATGCTTCCAGGAAGCTAAAGCCCCACGAGAGTAATTACCCCACTCACGACCTAGAGTTGGCAGCGATCGTTTTTCCTTTGAGATATGGAGGCATTATCTTCTTGGAGAGCAGTTTACTCTATTCACGGGTCACAAGTCACTTCAGTATCTCTTCACACAGAAGGATCTGAATATGAGGCAGAGGCAGTGGCTAGAATTCGTGAAGGACTACCAGTTTGATATTCAGTATCATCCTGGTAAGGCCAATGTGGTAGCAGGCGCATTGAGCCGAAGGCCGACTGGGGAAATATCGGAGGTATGGAAAGCGAAGTGGAGAGAGCTTCGATATGAGGATGACGTAGCCAAGGCTTGCATGTCAGCATTATCCATCACACCCGAGATCATTATGCGAGTTGTGAAGGCTCAGGCAGAGGATCAGATTTGCCGGGATAGGGTGGGCCAGTTGTTAGTTGAGGGAGCATAGGGTTACTCAATTAGCTCAGAAGGAGGCCTACGCTTTAATGGGAGGTTAATGGTGCCAGAGGATGAGGATTTGAGGCACACTGTTATGACAGAATCCCATGGTTCAAAATTTGCGGTACATCCCGGTGGGGATAAAATGTACCAAGATATGAGGAGGCAGTATTGGTGGGCACGGATGAAACGGGACATAGCGGAGTTTGTTTCGAAATGTGCCACGTGTCAGCTTGTGAAAGTTGACCACCAGAGACCATCAGGGATGCTACAGCCGTTAGAAATTCTCGTGTGGAAGTGGTAGAGCATCTCCATGGACTTCATCACAGGGTTACCTGCATCGCAGAGGGGTCACGACTCCATATGGGTTATTGTGGATCGGTTGACTAAGGTGGCCCACTTTTTGCCGGTACGCACAGACTTTGAGACGATGCGTTATGCACAGCTATTCATAGCAGAGATTTTTAAGATGCATGGGGTACCAATAAATATTGTATCCGGCCGAGACAAAATCTTTGTCGCCCACTTTTGGCAGAGCTTTCCGGAGGCAATGGGCACGGAGTTGCGCTTGAGTACAGTGTATCACCTGGAAGACATGCTCAAAATGTGCATTTTGGACTTCGGGGGAGGATAGGAGAAATATCTTCCTTTGGAAGAGTTTGCGTATAACAACTCTTACCAATTCACGATTGGCATGGCACCGTTTGAGGCACTGTACGGGAGACCTTGTCGTTCACTCGCTTGTTGGTTAGAGGTGGGGGACAATAAACTCTTGGGGCCGGAGATTGTCCAGGAGACATCTGCCAAGATAGAGTTCATTCATTTCAACATGCAACCGGGATAACCCTATCCCCTAATCCAACAAAAAGGTGATCTGAACTCCTATCTCTAACTTAGAGTCATACCACCCTGCGCTCGCACTCATTTCTAAGTCCTTGCGCAAACCAATACTGAGCTAAATCTTACCGCTCAACAACGATTCTGTGGGCTTTAAATTATATTTATAAGGTTGCCACATATACCATCCAAAATAAGGAAGCCTCTGCTCATCGAGGTTCCATAAATCCTAAATAACAAAGGTGTACTCAACCTGTATCAAGGTGAGACACCACAATAACAACCTGTTCCCTCCAGGAACTGCGGACACGATAGACTTGCCATCATTAGCCTGCTATCGCTCCGTTACACCATATACCGTATACGTATATATATACAAAATATAATCACCCGCCTATATGGAAAATGAAGGGAAATAAAATTCCTCTATTGCGAAAAACACATAGTCATACATTAAAATGTTATCGAGACCGCCACAACTCAAAATACACACACGAGTCTAGGGCTAACTCATACCGCGACTTTATCTAGTCACGCCAAATACTCACACCATATACCTCTGCTGAACCTTAGGCGAATAATTCCCAAAGCTGCATTCTTCTCATCCTGCGGATTCATGGGGACTCATGTTTAGAACTATCCGTAAGATCCCTTTCTAATCCTTATCTCCACGGGGAAATCCAACTTTAGTACCACACTCTATTACGGCGGCACTATGGTACTCGTAACTACTATGCTTTAGTAGTCATTGAGATAATTCTTAACAATTACCATAGAGAGAGTGACCTCTACTAAGGTACTCATCCCAACCTTCTACCAGCTGCACCAGCTAAGCCTCACCTCCTGCTGCCATCCAATTTCCGCACACGATTCTCAAACGAGCGCGCAAAAGATTTCTATAATCTTCTAATATGGCAGGAGAACGAAATCTCACAATAGAAATCAACAATCCTAGTCCTGAGGCTCTATAACAAATGAGAGCAACGCTGAAAGCGTAGTACGTCCGCAAAGATTCCTAAGGACACTAGAACCTGATGCTCTGATACCATCTGTAACAACCCGCCTAATAAGATACCGGGCGATCACTCCAATATTAAATTAAAATAGGAGTCACAAATGGATCATCCTTAACATCACTGTCGAAAATCCATTTAATTACTAATATCCTATTAGGTGGCCGTTAAAAAACTTTTATCTAACTACTCTTTTTAGCGCACAAATTAAAACATTCACAATTAAATGCGTAATGAACTGAAATGAAAATGAAAGGAACTAAAATAACCGAACACTCGGTCCAAAAATACAACCATATCGAATGCTGTACTGAAAGAATAAATAAATGCAATTGAGCCATTGGCTCGAGTGTTTATACAATATCTCCTATCTAGAGTACAAGGAAAGAAACGTCTACCGATAACCTGCAAGCATCCACAGCTGCTGCAGCAGACGTCTGACTCGAAAGAGTTTCCATCCAGGCGTCCCTGTGTCTGGACACCTATATATACATAGTATAGAGAAAGAAAGGAGAGTAGACAAACGGGTCAGAGCCCGAATGTTTAGAAAATATTTTGCAAGTGCATAAATGCTTTATTTTTAGAAAAATAGTTTTATCTCATATTTAAATTGGTATCGCCCTCTCATGAGATACCCCTCACCTCTCCTCTTATAGTGCACACCTAGAGCATCCCTATAAACATCCTAGTCATGCTACCCTGCAGAACTAGTCTAATGCCCAACCACTATCTAACCTAGATAGTTAAACAGATGTACTAAGGGCTAGACTTCACTTTAATCTCGACGCTATGCCATGTTCGTGCGTGGGGTGTCTCGCGAAGCGAAATCCAAACAAGGAACCCCCCCGATACACTACTATGCAGCAAGGTCGATCTTTGAGATCCGCCAGTCCCTCAGTACAGAAAGATATATAATATATATACCATAGACATTTAATAATAATAGAGCACTAAGGATTAAACTTCTCCGCAGTCTCAACACAGTACCATATTCGTGCGTGGGGTGTCTCGCGAAGCGAAATCCAAACAAGGAACCCCCCCGATACACTACTATGCGGCATGGTCGATCGTCGGGATTCATCAGACCCTCGGCACTCGATTTATACATATACATACATCTACAATATACTTCCGGATAATATAAATATCTCCCGGACTGAGAATTACTTGATACATAAAGTATTTAAAAATACTATCCTTTTCATTTCAAAAACTTCCATTTCCCTTCTCATATCCAGGAAATGTATTTATAAAAGCCAATTCATTATCATGAATTGCTTTAAGAAACCATATACTTTTTGAAAGCCAATTTTATTAATATAAAAAGCTTTTCCTTTATCAATTATCCCATTTCCCTTTTTATACTCAGGAAATGTATTCAAAGACATTTTCATTATCATAAAAATGCTTTGATCAAAACATATGCTTCCACATCCCTTCTTCCATCCGGGAAGTGTTACCGAAGACAAATTATATATAACCCATTTCCCTTCCTATATCAAGGAAATGTAATTAAAGCAAATCCATTATTATGAACTTCTTTAATATAAACGCGTTCTAAGACCGCCCGTCTGGATTTCTCCACTGTGCGCGCCCCTAAATGGCTATCATCTTCCAGGGCCTCCAAGACAACCTGGGATCCTATAACGAAAGACGTCGGGAAGCGACCATGTGCCTGCGGGATAGTCAAGACCACACCCAGAATCTCCTAACCAGCGCAGAAAATATAACAACAAACGCTCACATGGCCTACAGGACTATATCCACCCTGCATCATTAGCCAGGGGGCTTCACCATACGAACGCAACTTCCCTTATGATAGCGATTTAGAGAGGTGTGTAATCCATATTTTATTAATTATGAAAAACATTTATTTTTCCATTTTGAAAATATTCATTTTTATATTTTCAAAATCATTTACATCATATCATATATACTTTAATCACATAGTATATACATATACCATATATTCATCCTCGAAGGTACATAAATGGCCATATTTGCCAACTATATATAGCGATGACCATTAACCCCAAAGATTCCCTCGAGGAATCATAACCATGCTTTCATATAAGCATGATACTAAACCCAAAGTATTTCCTTACTTTGTTCAATACTAATTACCTCAATCATCTCTTAAAGGTTTATTTATCCTCAAAACCCTTATTTAGGAATCCCCATAAAAATCCCAAATGGTAATTCAACTCCCCATACTCTTAAGGGGAGAAAACTAGAATTCTGACCTAAGCGAATCGATTCGCCCCTTTAGCGAATCGATTCGGGTGGGCGAATCGATTCGGTTCCCAATCCGAATCGATTCGGAAAGTATTCTCCAAACAGGTCTGTAAATGGCGAATCAATTCGGTCTGTACCCGAATCGATTCGGCCCATTGCAGAAACCCAATTTCCTTTAGGCGAATCGATTCGGCCTGTACCCGAATCGATTCGGCCAGTTCAAGGGCTACAGTTTGGGCGATTTTTCAATCTCTAAAATACCCAAAATTCAATCCAATAACCATTTAAATCCTAAATTGGTTTTATTACTACAAACCCAAACTTTTTATATCTCCTCAAATTCTTTAGAGGTCCTAACAATCCTTTTGAGAACCCCTAATATCTATCTCCAATAAGTTTTCACTAATGATTTTGATCTCGGACAGCTTTCCGTAGAAACATCACTATAAATCCAAAAAAAATCAGAAAAATACTCGGTTATGGTCCACGCGACCGCGTCGAAAAGATCTACAATTTTTATTTTTTGACCAAGAGCCGAATCGATTCGGATGAGGGCCGAATCGATTCGGAAAGCCCGCTGCTCACTATTCATCATCATCTCCAACGATCCCAAACCTCCATTAATACCCCTCCAAGCTTTTTATCGCCTCAGCCAATGTCCTACAACCTCAACCAACTATAGATACACATATATTAAGGGCTCTAAACATCCCAGAACCCTAAATCACCAATTAATTTTAGGTTAAAACCTAAGTTCCACAAATTGAAACATTATTGGGGCTTTAATTGTTTTAACTCCCAAAAAACCCGTTTTATCCACGAAAACCCATACCAAAACATTTAGGGTTTATTTATACCAAACTACGATATGAGATTTATGCTCAAAAGTAAATAAAGCAAGTAAACACTTGCCTCGTGGATATAATCCGACGACCTCGAGCCGAATCTCGTGGAGGCTGGCCGGAATCTCCCCCTTTTTTCCTCTTTTCTTCCTCCTCTCTCTCTTCTCTCTCTTTCTCTTCCTTTTCTTTCTCTTTTTCTCCCTCTCTTCCTCTTTATATATAGAGAAAAGGGTTTTAACCCTTTAAAACCCAAAAACGACTCGTTTACCCAATTACGAGTTACTTTTACCTCTAAAATTACCCGAAACTCAATTTTGACAATCAGACACTCTTTTCCGACTATCTCGGACATTTCGAGACTCGTGGCGCAGTCGAAATTTCCATTCGAGGTACTTGACCGCAAATCACTATTCTAATCCAAAATAATTAAATGCGATGTTCTACTCAAAATCTCACTTCTTTTGTCGCTAAACTCCACGGCGACATATAAATAAAATATTTCGACCTATTGGTCCCAAAATAATTGATAACACCCTTCAAAAATCATTAAATCCTCGAAAATCCCAAAAATCACTATTTCGAGAAATTCTCCAAATTCCAATTTATATCCAATTATGGAATTTAATCGTCTCCAAAAGGGCGGGTTATTACATACTCCCCCCCTTACAACAGAATTTCGTCCTCGAAATTCAGATGTAACCTACACCCTCTAACTAGGATTACTACAAATCCTAAAACCTCAAGGAAAAAGATACTAACCTAATGGTTCCTAACCATACACTATGCGGTTACCGCAATCATAAAGTAACTCTAATACGTCACTCAATACCCATCCTCTAAAATGCCTCTTGGCATGGATTTCAATCTCGTATACTACTCCTATCTTAACTAGGCGGTACATCAAACCACCCTACCAAGGTGCCCATACACCTTTCTAACTTGTGCATATCAGCACAAACATTATGAACGTCTGACACGCATCACTCTCTCTCAATAAGGATCTCCTTTCCTCGGTGTAATACTCACCTATGGGTCCTCCGAACCCGCGCATTTCAATACTCCTAACCTCGGCGCTGCTAATACTAGCGAACCTATATCCTAAAAATGCTACGATCTAAGCGTTACCCTACCTACACGAAACTAATATAATCCTAAGTATGTACTTAGTGCCCAAGGCCTCTCTCAACTCCCGACAATTTCTTGGTTTCAGGCGTGGGACGTCTCGCCAAGGCGAAATCCAAACAAGGAACCCTCCCGTTACACTACTCCCTCGCGTAGTCATTCATCGAGATATAACGACCCAAGGCACAGAAGCGGGACGTCCTAAATCCTACCAGGCTAGCCTACGAACGCATTCCTACTATCTTATCCTTGCGCCCATACAGAAGGAAACCTAATCAAACGAAGTGCCCACTTTTTGTAAAAGTGTCACTTACATAATGCTCAAAGCATACCTTCTCAAAATTTGCCTTCTTATAAAGGCCTGGCAATCATCCTCAAATCATTTTCTCTATGTCCTACTCCAACCCAACTATCTGTGGTGAGAGGGCCACTTTAGTGCTTTTCCATAGCACAACATTTCCATAAGTATATTAACATTATGTGGCTCATAGCCTATAGTGGTTCATCCATTCTATAAGACCTTTCCACAAGATCAACATCCTTGCATCCCATAACAGCTCTCCACTCCCGACGCCATTAAGAGTCATGTGTGGAGTTTCTCGCAAAGCGAAATCCAAACAAGGAACCCCTCCACACATTAACCCTTGACTTCGTTGGTTGTGGAGTTCAGTCATTTCAACATGCAACCGGGATAACCCTATCCCCTAATCCAACAAAAAGGTGATCTGAACTCCTATCTCTAACTTAGAGTCATACCACCCTGCGCTCGCACTCATTTCTAAGTCCTTGCGCAAACCAATACTGAGCTAAATCTTACCGCTCAACAACGATTCTGTGGGCTTTAAATTATATTTATAAGGTTGCCACATATACCATCCAAAATAAGTAAGCCTCTGCTCATCGAGGTTCCATAAATCCTAAATAACAAAGGTGTACTCAACCTGTATCAAGGTGAGACACCACAATAACAACCTGTTCCCTCCAGGAACAGCGGAGACGATAGACTTGCCATCGTTAGCCTGCTATCGCTCCGTTACACCATATACCGTATACGTATATATATACAAAATATAATCACCCGCCTATATGGAAAATGAAGGGAAATAAAATTCCGCTATTGCGAAAAACACATAGTCATACATTAAAATGTTATCGAGACCGCCACAACTCAAAATACACACACGAGTCTAGGGCTAACTCATACCGCGACTTTATCTAGTCACGCCAAATACTCACACCATATACCTCTGCTGAACCTTAGGCGAATAATTCCCAAAGCTGCATTCTTCTCATCCTGCTGATTCATGGGGACTCATGTTTAGAACTATCCGTAAGATCCCTTTCTAATCCTTATCTCCACGGGGAAATCCAACTTTAGTACCACACTCAATTACGGCGGCACTATGGTACTCGTAACTACTATGCTTTAGTAGTCATTGAGATAATTCTTAACAATTACCATAGAGAGAGTGACCTCTACTAAGGTACTCATCCCAACCTTCTACCAGCTGCACCAGCTAAGCCTCACCTCCTGCTGCCATCCAATCTCCTCACACGATTCTCAAACGAGCGCGCAAAAGATTTCTATAATCTTCTAATATGGCAGGAGAACGAAATCTCACAATAGAAATCAACAATCCTAGTCCTGAGGCTCTATAACAAATGAGAGCAACGCTGAAAGCGTAGTACGTCCGCACAGATTCCTAAGGACACTAGAACCTGATGCTCTGATACCATCTGTAACAACCCTCCTAATAAGATACCGGGCGATCACTCCAATATTAAATTAAAATAGGAGTCACAAATGGATCATCCTTAACATCACTGTCGAAAATCCATTTAATTACTAATATCCTATTAGGTGGCCGTTAAAAAACTTTTATCTAACTACTCTTTTTAGCGCACAAATTAAAACATTCACAATTAAATGCGTAATGAACTGAAATGAAAATGAACGGAACTAAAATAACCGAACACTCGGTCCAAAAATACAACCATATCGAATGCTGTACTGAAAGAATAAATAAATGCAATTGAGCCATTGGCTCGAGTGTTTATACAATATCTCCTATCTAGAGTACAAGGAAAGAAACGTCTACCGATAACCTGCAAGTATCCACAGCTGCTGCAGCAGACGTCTGACTCGAAAGAGTTTCCATCCAGGCGTCCCTATGTCTGGACACCTATATATACATAGTATAGAGAAAGAAAGGAGAGTAGACAAACAGGTCAGAGCCCGAATGTTTAGAAAATATTTTGCAAGTGCATAAATGCTTTATTTTTAGAAAAATAGTTTTATCTCATATTTAAATTGGTATCGCCCTCTCATGAGATACCCCTCACCTCTCCTCTAATAGTGCACACCTAGCGCATCCCTATAAACATCCTAGTCAAGCTACCCTGCAGAACTAGTCTAATGCCCAACCACTATCTAACCTAGATAGTCAAACAGATGTACTAAGGGCTAGACTTCACTTTAATCTCGACGCTATGCCATGTTCGTGCGTGGGGTGTCTCGCGAAGCGAAATCCAAACAAGGAACCCCCCCGATACACTACTATGCAGCAAGGTCGATCTTTGAGATCCGCCAGTCCCTCAGTACAGAAAGATATATAATATATATACCATAGACATTTAATAATAATAGAGCACTAAGGATTAAACTTCTCCCCAGTCTCAACACAGTGCCATATTCATGCGTGGGGTGTCTCGCGAAGCGAAATCCAAACAAGGAACCCCCCCGATACACTACTATGCGGCACGGTCGATCGTCGGGATTCATCAGACCCTCGACACTCGATTTATACATATACATACATCTACAATATACTTCCGGATAATATAAATATCTCCCGGACTGAGAATTACTTGATACATAAAGTATTTAAAAATACTATCCTTTTCATTTCAAAAACTTCCATTTCCCTTCTCATATCCAGGAAATGTATTTATAAAAGCCAATTCATTATCATGAATTGCTTTAACAAACCATATACTTTTTGAAAGCTAATTTTATTAATATAAAAAGCTTTTCCTTTATCAATTATCCCATTTCCCTTTTTATACTCAGGAAATGTATTCAAAGACATTTTCATTATCATAAAAATGCTTTGATCAAAACATATGCTTCCACATCCCTTCTTCCATCCAGGAAGTGTTACCGAAGACAAATTATATATAACCCATTTCCCTTCCTATATCAAGGAAATGTAATTAAAGCAAATCCATTATTATGAACTTCTTTAATATAAACGCGTTCTAAGCCCGCCCGTCCGGATTTCTCCACTGTGCGCGCCCCTAAATGGCTATCATCTTCCAGGGCCTCCAAGACAACCTGGGATCCTATAACGAAAGACGTCGGGAAGCGACCATGTGCCTGCGGGATAGTCAAGACCACACCCGGAATCTCCTAACCAGCGCAGAAAATATAACAACAAACGCTCACATGGCCTACAGGACTATATCCACCCTGCATCATTAGCCAGGGGGCTTCACCATACGAATGCAACTTCCCTTATGATAGTGATTTAGAGAGGTGTGTAATCCATATTTTATTAATTATGAAAAACAGTTATTTTTCCAATTTGAAAATATTCATTTTTATATTTTCAAAATCATTTACATCATATCATATATACTTTAATCACATAGTATATACATATACCATATATTCATCCTCGAAGGTACATAAATGGCCATATTTGCCAACTATATATAGCGATGACCATTAACCCCAAAGATTCCCTCGAGGAATCATAACCATGCTTTCATATAAGCATGATACTAAACCCAAAGTATTTCCTTACTTTGTTCAATACTAATTACCTCAATCATCTCTTAAAGGTTTATTTATCCTCAAAACCCTTATTTAGGAATCCCCATAAAAATCCCAAATGGTAATTCAACTCCCCATACTCTTAAGGGGAGAAAACTAGAATTCTGACCTAAGCGAATCGATTCGCCCCTTTAGCGAATCGATTCGGGTGGGCGAATCGATTCGGTTCCCAATCCGAATCGATTCGGAAAGTATTCTCCAAACAGGTCTGTAAATGGCGAATCAATTCGGTCTGTACCCGAATCGATTCGGCCCATTGCAGAAACCCAATTTCCTTTAGGCGAATCGATTCGGCCTGTACCCGAATCGATTCGGCCAGTTCAAGGGCTACAGTTTGGGCGATTTTTCAATCTCTAAAATACCCAAAATTCAATCCAATAACCATTTAAATCCTAAATTGGTTTTATTACTACAAACCCAAACTTTTTATATCTCCTCAAATTCTTTAGAGGTCCTAACAATCCTTTTGAGAACCCCTAATATCTATCTCCAATAAGTTTTCACTAATGATTTTGATCTCGGACAGCTTTCCGTAGAAACATCACTATAAATCCAAAAAAAATCAGAAAAATACTCGGTTATGGTCCACGCGACCGCGTCGAAAAGATCTACAATTTTTATTTTTTGACCAAGAGCCGAATCGATTCGGATGAGGGCCGAATCGATTCGGAAAGCCCGCTGCTCACTATTCATCATCATCTCCAACGATCCCAAACCTCCATTAATACCCCTCCAAGCTTTTTATCGCCTCAGCCAATGTCCTACAACCTCAACCAACTATAGATACACATATATTAAGGGCTCTAAACATCCCAGAACCCTAAATCACCAATTAATTTTAGGTTAAAACCTAAGTTCCACAAATTGAAACATTATTGGGGTTTTAATTGTTTTAACTCCCAAAAAACCCGTTTTATCCACGAAAACCCATACCAAAACATTTAGGGTTTATTTATACCAAACTACGATATGAGATTTATGCTCAAAAGTAAATAAAGCAAGTAAACACTTGCCTCGTGGATATAATCCGACGACCTCGAGCCGAATCCCGCGGAGGCTGGCCGGAATCTCCCCCTTTTTTCCTCTTTTCTTCCTCCTCTCTCTCTTCTCTCTCTTTCTATTCCTTTTCTTTCTCTTTTTCTCCCTCTCTTCCTCTTTATATATAGAGAAAAGGGTTTTAACCCTTTAAAACCCAAAAACGACTCGTTTACCCAATTACGAGTTACTTTTACCTCTAAAATTACCCGAAACTCAATTTCGACAATCAGACACTCTTTTCCGACTATCTCGGACATTCCGAGACTCGTGGCGCAGTCGAAATTTCCATCCGAGGTACTTGACCGAAAATCACTATTCTAATCCAAAATAATTAAATGCGATGTTCTACTCAAAATCTCACTTCTTTTGTTGCTAAACTCCACGGCGACATATAAATAAAATATTTCGACCTATTGGTCCCAAAATAATTGATAACACCCTTCAAAAATAATTAAATCCTCGAAAATCCCAAAAATCACTATTTCGAGAAATTCTCCAAATTTCAATTTATATCCAATTATGGAATTTAATCGTCTCCAAAAGGGCGGGTTATTACAACCCCGTATTTTTGGTACATTTAAAATTTAATTAATTCAGAAATTCTAAATTACTAGTGTGTTGTAATTTAATGAATTAATTATGGTAAAATAATATATAAATATTAATCTGGGATTGAATGGTTAATATTTAGGGAAATTTATTTACTAAGTGAATAGTAATAATGTAATTACGTCGTTTCGAGTATTAATGACGAGGTATGTACTTATCACATCCGGAAGTCGGTATAGACTATATTGGGTGGGGGATAAGTATTTTTATAAATTAATTCGGATGCAAATTCTGAGTGTACAGTTGAGTCCAGATGGGCCGAGATAGTCGGAAAACTGTACCCGGGGTAGTAAACGGGTCACGGGACGTTTTTTGATATAGTCGGGCCCACTCGGGGGCATTTAGGTCACTTGGACTTGGCCCATTAGTCAAAAAACGGGATTAGGGTAATTAACCTAATAAAAAGAAATAAGGGCATGGCTGAGCTTAATGAGAGAGAAGAATTAAAGGGTTAGGAAACCTTAACAGCAGCCAAAGCCATTTGGGGGTCTCAAAAGAGCCAACAAAGGTCATCTTCAACCTTGGAATCCATCTCAAATTCAGACACTACGAAACCTAAGGCAAGTGAATAACTTGCAATAGTATTAAATCTATCTTTCAATTCATATTTGTGTGATGTAATGAATTAAAATTCGTTTTGGGGTTTCATGGCATAAACATGGGATTTAAAAAAATATATATTAATCTCATTTGCCAAAATTTATGAGGATTTATGTTAAAATCTGATATTGGAATATTGATGTGTATCTGTTAGAATGATATCCGGATAAATTATAACAAGCTTGATGAAGAAATTTGGAGTGTAAATGTGTTTAAGGATAAAGATAGATTTTTCCCCAAAATTATGAATCAGTAGTTTATGGACGAATTGATGATTGTTGTGGACTTTCTGGGGGATCCTAATAAGGTTTCTAATATGTACTTGTGATAAGAAGGCTTGTAATTCATGTTAGAAGAGATTAGGGTTTAAGCAAATTCGTCCATGGTTGCCCTGTCTTCGCGAAGAAGACAAAGACCTGTTCGATCGATCGATCGACGGTCTGGGGTCGATCGATCGACGGTCGTCAGAACTTGGCAGTTTCGCCAGTTAATTATATAAAAGGGGAAATTCATATAAAAATCTTATGTAATTAATTATTGATAAATTAAATACATGAGTTTAAATCTAATTAATTGTAGATAAATTAATTAAGGTTTGAGGCAGAAAATTGGTTGTCACGTCATGATGAAATAAGGAGCTATTGTCAAGTCCGGGGATATTGGTTGAGCGAAACCGAAATGTAATAATTTAATTAGACAGAGGCTAATAAATTAGAGTCGGGGATTTTAACTCGGGTAAATTTATTTTGGGCTACGAGAGTAAGTCCAAATTTATGGTGGGGCCGACACCAAAAGTAAATTAATTAATTAAGGTGCAATTTAATTAATATTTAGAGTTGGACCATAAACTCTTAATAATTTTAATAGGCTTGTGCTACGGATTTAGCGCACGGTATAGCCGGGACTTTTATATTTGTATATACGGATGTGATAGTATATATATATATGGTGTGTACATTAATATCAGTGATTAGATATTTTATACTATAGTGCTATAGGGGGAGGTTGCGCGTAGTGGATGAATTCCATAGCTTGAGGAGTAGGGTGAGTATATTCCCAAGGTCATAGCATCCATTATATGGGTGAGGGACATCTAACTTTCAGGGAAGGAATATGACCACCTCCAATTATTTATTTTTATCAAGTTGGTGTGAAATTCTGACTTGGGATAACTAGGCTATGTGATTGTACCTAGTGGGATAGCACTTTATAGAATTTACATTCTGTGAGTATTTTACTCGGGTGGATGCAAGTTGTTAAATATATTACAGTATGATTGTGAATGCTGAAATATGATTATAAGTATATAATTGGATAATTAATTATATACGGGTTATTAATGCAAAATTATGAGTTGTTTCATATGTATAACAAGTGTAGAAGTTATATGATTTTAAAAAGGGAAATGTTTTAGTTAAGTTGATGTTACTAATAACTTAAAAATCATAATCACTATATACTCAGTTAGAGTAGGGTGGGTATAAAGGAACTTTGTTAATTATCTATTCATGAGATGAATAACTAGGTAATTTAATTAAAGCGTTAGTAGTGTACATTAGAGGAGGGGTAAGGAAGTCCTCAAGGGAGCGCGATACTAACTAAAATATGAAGAGCATGCATATTTATTTATTACTGCAAGTTAATCATTTGTTAAATGTTTTTCAAATGTTTTGGGTACTAACCCTTGCTATAAAAACTTTTAAAAACCCCTTTTAGGTGTCCAGCCACAGGGACGCCAGCCTTGACTCAATTCCAGGGATTCGTTGCTGCAGCATATGTGGATGTTGCGGGGTTTTGATAGACGCCTCATTCTTCATTCTTAATGTAGTGATTCATTATTAGTTATTCGAGCATGTTTCTCACATTCCATTTATTTGTATTAGACTTGTTGGGAGTTCATTCTTGTCTTTACGGGATTTATTATTTGGACCGACGGTTTATTAGGTTAATTATTTTTACTTGTGGATGATTATTTCAGTTATCTGTGATTGTTGTATTGTTTTATTTTCCGCATGGGTTTTTGTTTAAATAATGAAGGATAAAAATTAGCACCAGTCTATTTTTCTCACTTAGGTGGTTAGTAATTTAATAAGACGACAGTGATGCTAAGAATGGACCAAATGAGAAACCTGTTCTAACTTGATTTAGGACTGATCACCCGGGATTAATTAGGCGGGGTGTCACAGTTACTTTCAATCAGTGGCACAACTCTCATTTTAGCTTCATTAATCTATAAAGTTTCCAAGTGTCATATTATACTCTCACAAACAAGTATTTATTATTGAGTCATCAACCATGTCCTACTTATCAAATCAGAGTAAGCAGTTTAAATTTCATAATCTCATATATATATTAACTACTCGCATAACATATATATATATATATATATAACAGCACCCCAACTTAAACTATGGTGCGTGCATACTTCCACTATCAAAGCCCATACCACTCATATCAAGGAGAATACAAATTCGGAATCACTCTCGAATTGTATTAACACATGCACAAACAATAGTGAGGCGAAGAATAGATTCCAAGTCTCTAAGAGGATGGCACATACTCGCGTCTCTTAGGACCATCTGAACTATCAATCCAATAGCCTGTACCAAGGATATCTATTTTCTAAGGTACAAGTCAATATCCCCCATAAAGGTCTCATCGAGATAAGACTTGCCCCATTGCGGTAACCTCAAGGATAGCAAGTAGCGCGGTATGTTTTTCACATGTATATAATATATGTACACACAATCATATAATTATACCACCTTTATCATATTAATATAGGTACATCTCGTCACCCATAATTATAACATTTATCCTTAATTTCACATTATTAATATTACGTATAAGGTTTCGTCTCTAACCTTAACTCGAAGGGTATTCTCACCAATTACGTGACACTCGTGGATTCTATCCATCCAAGTAGCAAATTCAGTAGGTAGACGTTTATTCGCTATCGTAAGTATTTGACGTAATCTCTCACTTGAAATACGTAGTTTCCTCATTCCTTAAATAATTGCCCCTAAAATACAATTATCGTCTCATAATAAGGTTCCAAATACTAAATCATATGTCCTACTGGTCTCTCTTATATCCCAAATAATTTTATTTATAATGCTTAAGAATTATTTCACGATAAATTTAATTTAACTAATTAAACAAGGGGAATAAGAGTCTGCCAGGAAGGGTCGATCGATCGAGGTCTGGGGCTCGATCGATCGAACCTTCGATCGATCGAAGCTCTAGGCTTGATCGATCGATCAAACAGGTATTTTGATTTCTGCAGAAGTGCAGTTACGGGTTCTACCGAAATTCTTCATCCAAAACCAGATTTTCCAATTATAATCTCCCAAAATCCTACTACTAACATTATAACATAATACCAGATGTTTTTAACGTTAAGCATGCATGTATTCATCATTAAAGAAGGTTAAACAACCCAAAATCTCATCTAATCATCAAGAACCCTAAGGTTTTCATAACTATGATTCTAATCAGTTTTCTCCAGAATTTCCTTCTAATATATCATCAAAAATTCATGGGTTATTCATCTACATCACATAAGATTTCCAGAATAAGGTTTTAAACTTTTCTACATGCCAATTCCTAACAAAAATTGGGTTTTCTTTCATGGATTACACTCCTAATCATTCCTAAACTAATATGAATATTGCACCAACAAAAATAAGCAAGTTAAACACTTGACTGGGATTTTTAGAAGTCTGGTTTCCTATTAATTTTGATGTGGTTGCGTTCTCCTCCTCGCGATCTACGCGTTGGTGGTGACAGCGGTGCAAACGGTGGTGTTTTGGCCTTGAATCTCCTTGAAAGGTCTCTCCTCTCTTCTCCAATGGCCGTTCTAGGGTTCTGAATGTTCTAACCCTAAATGGCTAACCTAACCAGCTGATAAAGGTTGCTAAAATTCGTGGGTTTAATTACCCAATTATGTAAAATGACCAAAATGCCCTCCCGGGTCACTAATTAGGCCTAAAAACACCCCGAGACCCAAACTAAACCCCCGGGTACACTTTTGTGACTATCTCGACCCTTCCGGACGCGTTGGCGCACTCAAAACGACCATACGAACAACTTATAAAATATTCCCTTTTATATATTAATAATTAGTCCCGACGCGACACGGGCGCGTCCCGACTAAAATTCCCAAAATTGTCATTCCATTCTCTCGTGACATTTAATATAACCAATATCATATATTACTATGCTCATTAGTAATATTCAATAATTTCTTATAATTACTAACTCTCGTCACGTTAATAATTATAACATAATTAATTTCTGGATTTTTGTATTAAATAATTCACTCTCATTAAATTTAATAAATCCCCAAATTAATATAGCATAAAATATGGGGTATTACATACTTCCCCCGTAATAACGGAATTTCATCCCGAAATTCAGAAAATAAGGCATACCTGATAAGAACAAATCTGGATATCTCTCGCGCATATCTGCCTCGCGCTCCCAAGTGGATTCCTCCACATTATGATGTTCCCACTGGACCCGCACAAGTGGAACTATCTTCGACCTTAATCTCCTCTCACTATAGTCTAGGATAGCCACCGATCTCTCCTCGTAAGAGCTATCAGGCTGTAAATAGATCTCATCTATCGCGATGTGAGTATGGGCCATATCATCTCGAAGGTATCATCTCAACGACGAGATGTGAAATACATCGTGAATGCGATGTAAATGTTCTGGAAGTCCCAATCTGTATGAAACTGGCCCAATCCTCTCAATGATGGGAAATGGTCCCACTTACCTCGGAGCCAACTTTCCCTTCTTCCCGAACCTCATCACTCCTTTCATAGGAGACACAAGTAGTAACACTTGGTCCCCCACATTAAACTCCCTGAAGAACCGTTTCTCCTCGGCGTAGCTCTTCTGTCTGTCCTGGGCTACTCGGATGCGACTCCTGACCATCTCAATCCTCGCAGAGGTCTCCTGAATCACCTCTGGTCCTAACAACTTGTTATCCCCCAACTCAATACAGCAAGTTGGGGAACGACAAGGCCTGCCATACAAAGCCTCAAATGGGGCCATACCAATCGTGAACTGATAAGAGTTATTATAAGCAAACTCTACCAGTGGAAGATGTGGCTCCCAACCTCCTCCAAAATCAAGAACACACATGCGTAGCATATCCTCTAACATCTGATTAGTACGCTATGTCTGTCCATCTGTCTGTGGGTGATAAGCTGAACTCAACCTCAACTCAGTACCCATAGCCTCCTGAAAGCTTTCCCAAAAACGTGACACGAAAATTTTGTCTCTATCGGACACAATGTTCAGGGGAACCCCGTGTAATCTGACGATCTCAGCGATGAACAACTGAGCATACTGACCCGTGGTATAATCTGTCCGCACCGACAGAAAATTAGCTACCTTGGTCAAATGGTCAAAAATCACCCAGATAGTATCGTGCCCCCTCTGCGATGAAGGTAACCCTGTAATAAAATCCATGGAAATACTCTCCCACTTCCACGCGGGTACTTCCAATGGCTCAATCAATCCTGACGGTTTCTGGTGGTCCACCTTAACCAGCTGGCAGGTAGAACACTTGGACACAAACTCAGCAATGTCCTTCTTCATCCCACTCCACCAGTATTGTCGCCTCATATCCTGGTACATCTTATGGCCTCCCGGATGTACTGCAAATCAGGATCCATGAGAATGAGTCATTACTTCATGACGTAACTCTGCTCCTTCTGGAACCACTAATCTCCCATTAAACCACAAACCTCCATCAGAACTAACAGAATAGGACTCAGCACCTTCGGCTAGAAGTCGCACAATCTGCTCCTGGCGAAACGGGTCTGTGGTTTGTGCCTGTATCACCCTCGTAACAATCTCGGGTGTGACAGACATAACGGATATGAAAGAACGGGCTACTGCGTCCTGGTGACCCAACTCCTTCCACTTTGCTTTCCAAACGTTCGCTACATCCTCTACCGGTCTACGGCTCAACGCATCAGCAACTATGTTGGCTTTCCCCGGATGGTACTGTATATCGAACTGGTAGTCTTTCACAAACTCTAACCACCTGCGCTGACGCATATTCAGCTCTCGTTGAGTGAACAGGTACTGCAGTGACTTGTGGTCTGTGAACAAACGGAATTTCTCTCCCAATAGATAGTGTCTCCATATCCTTAATGCAAATACGACCGCTGCTAACTCCAGGTCGTGTGGAGGGGGGGGGGGGGTAATTCTTCTCATGTGGATTAAGCTTGCGGGAAGCAAAATCTATAGCCTTCTCCTCCTGCTGGAGTACTCCTCCAAGTCCACGTAAAGACGCATTGGTGTAAACCAGGTATTCCACACCCGGTTTCGGTAAGGCAAGGACTGGTGCTGAAGTAAGCTTGTCTTTCAGCTCGTCAAAAGCTAATTGGCAAGCATCATCCCAAACATACGGTACCCCTTTGCGAGTCAAATTCGTCAACGGACCCGCTATCTTGGAGAATCCCCGAATGAATCTCCTATAGTATCTGGCTAACCCCAAGAAACTACGCACTTTTGTCGGTGTCGTGGGTTGTCCCCACTCCCTCACTACTGACACTTTACTCGGGTCAGCTGCTATCCCCGGCTCAGAAACAACATGGCCCAAGAACTGTACCTCTCGCAACCAGAATCCACACTTCTCGTACTTAGCATACAATTTATGCTCTCGCAGAGTCTGAAGAACCTGCCTCAAGTGCTCGGCATGCTCCTCCTCGGAATGAGAATATATCAAGATGTCATCTATGAAGACAATGACAAACTGATCCAAGAACTCTATGAACACTCGGTTCATTAAGTCCATGAACACGGCTGGAGAATTAGTGAGGCTGAATGGCATCACTCTGAACTCATAAGACCCATATCTCGTCAAGAAAGCAGTCTTTGAAACATCCTGCTCCCTAATACGTAGCTGATGGTATCTCGACCTCATATCTATCTTCTAAAAGAAAGTTGATCCCCTCAGTTGGTCGAACAGATCATCAATTCGAGGTAACGGATACTTCTTCCGTATCGTGACCTTGTTCAACTCCCGATAGTCCACACACAACCTCAGTGAACCATCTCTTGTTTTTTTACTAACAAAACTGGAGCGCCCCAAGGTGAGGTACTTTTGCGAATGAAGCCCTGACCTAATAGCTGCTCGATCTGATCTCCTAGCTCTCGCATCTCTGCCGAAGCCATACGGTATGGTGCGCGTGCTATAGCTCTCGTATCTGTCAATAAGTCAATGACAAAGTCTATCTCTTGACTGGGGGGTAGGCCCGGTATCTCCTGAAACACATCGGAATACTCTCTAACAACTGGGATCGAATCCAAAGGAATCACAACCTCCTTAGAGGTATCCTCATCTATGTAATACAAATGAGCGGTCGAGCCTCCCTCTGGGCGAGGCATCGCCACTACAAACATCTCTTACCCCGGAATGGCAAAAACAATGCTCCCATCGAAGCAATCAACCATTGCTCTATAAGTTGTGAGCCAATCCATACCAATAATAACATCGTGCTCATGCATGTCTAAAACTAACATGTCCGCAGGTAATACCAGACTACAGATCTCTACCCCCACTCCCCGGCATATAAAGAAAATAAGTGACCCACTCCCCAATGGTGAGTCTACACACGTCACTGTGCTCTCTGCTGTGGCTAACAATCCTAAGGCCTTCGCAAAATGCGTAGCTATAAAACAATGCGTTGCCCCCGTATCATACAAAACGCGACCCATAGTACCATGGATAGGAAACATACCCTCAATCGCGGGTGGTGCCTGTGGAGCTGCTGCCTGGTGGACGTTATAAACACGTCCATACTGTAACTGCCCCTGCTGCACTGGAGCTGCTGGAATGGCTGGTAGAGCTGGAACTGGGGCTGGAGCTGGTAGGGAGCTGGAAAAAGTGGCCTATGTGGCTCATTGCGGGCACCCTGCTGTTGTGGGGCCCTATTACCCTCTGGACAATCCTGGCGCTTATGGCCATGCTTGCCACATACAAAACATCTGCCTCTGAAGTTATTCCCTTTCTGACCCTGCTGCTGGCAGTGTCGGCCTTGCTGTCCTTGCCGACTTGGGACTTTATTTCTCTCTGGACAATTTTGACAACTATGGTCTTTCCTGCCACACTGAAAACGTTTCTCTCGAAACTGCTTCACTTCATCACATTGTTGACTAGTCTCACCTTTTCCCTGGTCTTGCTGACCTTGAGGGGAAATTTGCGAAAAGACCCTGTCAGGGTGAGGGCAATCCCTCCACTTGTGATCCGGCGGTACACATTTATAGCAGAGTTTCGAAATTCTTCGCTGGTCGGATTGTAGTTTATCCTAGTCTGATTCGGACAAAATCGACGTTTGTGACCGTCCATTCCACAACCGAAACACCTCTTTGTGATTTCATTATGAATCTGACTTCATTGGCCCTGACACTTTTGGCCCTTTACATAAATTTTGTTACTTGCGGAACTAACTCGGTCTTGAGTGGTTTGTTGTTGCAATTTCGGTGTCTTTGCACAACTGTCAGCTTTAGTCACATGCCTTTGGTTAACCTCTCTAGGTCTTTTGCCTCCTACAAGTTGTATGCTGCGTTCTTGGTACTGTAAAACTGCAGTGGTAACTGCTTGTGCCACAATGCCCACAATTTCGGTGATTGGTACCCTGTTTGGAGGCACCTGAAACGTGAGTTATCCTCGCTCATTAACTTCCCCAATGGCCTTAGCTTGTTCTTACTGGAGGCCATCTGAAAGTTTTAAAATTTCATCAGAATAAGTTTAACATTCGTATCGACAAATCGCAGAAGTACGAATTTCCAATGCAAAAATGAATACAACATTCCTAATGCTAAGGCTCTATAGCAAAAACGTTAAGCTGAAAACGAAGTAAGCCGTACAGATCCTATGGACACTAGAACCTGATGCTCTGATACCACCTGTGACACCCCGCCTAATTAAATACCGGGCGATCACTCCTTTATTAAATTAAATCAAGATGAACAGTGTGGTTCATTCTTAGCATCACTGTCGTAAAAATAAACTTTCCAATTTAACACCCTAAATAATTAAGCTAAGTGTCAAAACCATTTTTAAACATTACTTTCCAAATTTTATTTAAAGAAAAAGATTTATTTATCTTATTAACAAAGTTTCCATAAATAAGATTCACACCACAATAAACCTGGAATGAAAATCCAAATAATATAAAACATTCATCAACGAATGTTAACATGCAAGAAATAAAGTATCACATCCATCCTGAATAAAAATCCCATAATAACAGTACTGGAAATAACTGAAATACATATGTCCCAAAACAAAGAAATACTGGAAAGGGCTACACGTGCCCATCTGAATGGAAATGCTAAGAGTGGATCTGAATGAACGAAGTCGTCTAATCAATAGACCTGCAACTCCCACCTAAGTTGCAGCGCGTTCCTTCCAAGAGATCCTAAGCAAGACGCCCTTGTGGCTGGGCACCTGTAATACATATATATATATATATATATACAAGAGAGAGAGAGAGAGAGAGAGGAGAAACGGGTCAGAGCCCGAAAGTGTGTATGATTTAAAATTCGTTTAGCAAGTATTTAAATTGATACGGGCCAATGCAACAACGTATTAGTTCGACACTCTCTTGAGAAATTCTCACCTCTCTTCTAATGTGCACGCCTATCGTACTAACCTTCCCAAATGGTTTAATTTAACATTCTATTATACTAACCTTCCAAATAGTTTAGTTATCTTATCTTACTCATAAGATTTCCCAAAATCGAACAATGGCATTGTTTTAAAAAGGTTACTTTCAATCAGTGGCACAACTCTCATTTTAGCTTCATTAATCTATAAAGTTTCCCAGTGTCATATTATACTCTCACAAACAAGTATTTATTATTGAGTCATCAACCATGTCCTACTTATCAAATCACAGTAAGCAGTTTAAATTTCATAATCTCATATATATATTAACTACTCGCATAATATATATATATATATATATATATATATATATATATATATATATATATATATATATATATATATATATATATATATATAACAGCACCCCAACTAAAACTATGGTGCGTGCATACTTCCACTATCCAAGCCCCATACCACTCATATCAAGGGGAATACAAATTCGGAATCACTCTCGAATTGTATTAACACATACACAAACAATAGTGAGGCGAAGCATAGATTCCAAGTCTCTAAGAGGATGGCACATACTCGCGTCTCTTAGGACCGTCTGAACTATCAATCCAATAGCATGTACCAAGGATATCTATATTCTAGGGTACAAGTCAATATCCCCCATAAAGGTCCCATCGAGATAAGACTTGCCCCATCGCGGTAACCTAAAGGATAGCAAGTAGCGCGGTATGTTTTTCACATGTATATAATATATGTACACACAATCATATAATTATACCACCTTTATCATATTAATATAGGTACCTCTCGTCACCCATAATTACAACATTTATCCTTAATTTCACATTATTAATATTACCTATAAGGTTTCGTCTCTAACCTTAACTCGAAGGGTTTTCTCACCAATTACGTGACACTCGTGGATTCTATCCATCCAAGTAGCAAATTCAGTAGGCAGACGTCTATTCGCTATCGTGAGTATTTGACGTAATCTCTCACTTGAAATACGTAGTTTCCTCATTCCTTAAATAATCGCCCCTAAAATACAATTATCGTCTCGTAATAAGGTTCCAAATACTAAATCATATGTCCTACTGGTCTCTCCTATATCCCAAATAATTTTATTTATAATGCCCAAGAATTATTTCACGATAAATTTAATTTAACTAATTAAACAAGGGGAATAAGAGTCTGCCAGGAAGGGTCGATCGATCGAGATCTGGGGCTCGATCGATCGAACCTTCGATCGATCGAAGCTCTAGGCTCGATCGATCGATCAAACAGGTATTTTGATTTCTGCAGAAGTGCAGTTACGGGTTCTACCGAAATTCTTCATCCAAAACCAGATTTTCCAATTCTAATCGTCCCAAAATCCTACTACAAACATTATAACATAATTCCAGATGTTTTTAACGTTAAGCTTGCGTGTATTCATCATTAAACAAGGTTAAACAACCCAAAATCTCATCTAATCATCAAGAACCCTAAAGTTTTCATAACTATGATTCTAATCAGTTTTCTCCAGAATTTCCTTCTAATATATCATCAAAAATTCGTGGGTTATTCATCTACATCACATAAGATTTCCAGAATAAGGTTTTAAACTTTTCTACATGCCAATTCCTAACAAAAATTGGGTTTTCTTTCATGGATTACACTCCTAATCATTCCTAAACTAATATGAATATTGCACCAACGAAAATAAGCAAGTTAAACACTTGCCTGGGATTTTCAGAGGTCTAGTTTCCTGTTGATTTTTATGTGTTTGCGTTCTCCTCCTCGCGATCTACGCGTTGGTGGTGACGGCGGTGCAAACGGTGGTGTTTTGGCCTTGAATCTCCTTGAAAGGTCTCTCCTCTCTTCTCCAATGGCCGTTCTAGGGTTATGAATGTTCTAACCCTAAATGGCTAACCTAACCAGCTGATAAAGGTTGCTAAAATTCGTGGGTTTAATTACCCAATTATGTAAAATGACCAAAATGCCCTCCCGGGTCACTAATTAGGCCTAAAAACACCCCGAGACCCAAACTAAACCCCCGGGTACACTTTTCTGACTATCTCGACCCTTCCGGACGGGTTGGAGCACTCAAAATGACCATATGAACAACTTATAAAATATTCACTTTTACATATTAATAATTAGTCCCGATGCGACACGGGCGCGTCCCGACTAAAATTCCCAAAATTGTCATTCCATTCACTCGTGACATTTAATATAACCAATATCATATATTACTATGCTCATTAGTAATATTCAACAATTTCATATAATTACTAACTCTCGTCACGTTAATAATTATAACATAATTAATTTCCGGATTTTTTATTAAATAATTCACTCTCATTAAATTTAATAAATCCCCAAATTAATATAACATAAAAATACGGGGTATTACATGACATAGGTCAGAGACCGAGAAAACCTTTTGCAAATATATAGCAAGTATGTAAATCAAAATTTTAAAAAAGTTACTAGATACACATGTTAGTTCCTTATGCACTCCCTTGAGTTCCGTACCTCTCATCCAATGTGCATGCCTAATACTTCATACTTAGATATGCTACCTAGACTAACTATACATTCGTATCTAACTAATCTCAAAATATTCATCTTTCTCGTACTGCCTATACAATACGCTACAGCCCTACCAATAATTAATATCTCCCGCATATTATTATTGAATCATTTTGATTAAGTTTCCCATACTTAATTCACTTTTAGATATTCATTATCTATGTTCCGACTGTCACATAAGTATAATAATCACACATTATGTTAACATCGTTAATTAAGTTTCATCACTCTTACTTTACTTTTAGACATACACTATCTATCTTTCTACTCTCACACATAAGTAAATAATTCACACTTGAATATATTCAATACACATATAATATTTGCAACTATAGCATCCGCTAAATGGTCCCTTGTGATGTTAGCATACTCTACTATCAAGTCCATGTAACTCTCGTACCAAATCAAGCAATAATGATTCGGCTTGTCTCCTCAAACCTAAAATCAATCCACACATAACGGAGGAAAACATGTGTCTAAGACTTTGGGATAAGAACATACCTAACCTATTGAAACGACATGCCGGTTCCATTCATACACACACATAGTGACCCGTCCTAAGTTCCATGTTCTGGGGCATACATCAAGACCATATTGGAATCGCTAAGGTAGGATCGTCCTCTGCACTCAAACCTCCTGATAGCAGGAAGTGTAGGTATGTTCACACATCTAGAAAATCATATCATAGGTATTCACACAACCTATATATATATATATATCAATCATAGGTATACACAGAACCCATAAGCATGCCTAGTATAGTTATACACACAACTAACTAATATAGCCAATATAGGAATACACACAACCAGTAATATATCCCGTATGTAGTATATATCACTCGAATAGTTAACGTACTTTCAATTTACCAATATAACCTTGCATATATATTAACAAGTATCGCTCACTACATGAAGGGTACTAGTTAACCCTTAATTAAAATTAATAGATAATTCACTTATACCTTATTGGTATAAATAGTAGGTTCACACCTATTTTCTGTAACCCGTTCTAAGCCTCGTGAATTCCTCAAATATCAAAACATTCCTGATCGCATTTTTGTAACCCTTAACCCTACCATAGGCCCACTAAAATCCACTATGTCCCTCACTATAGTTAAATAATATCCCAAAAGTCTTCCCATAAGTTATTTGTGAAATCCTAGGATAAAACAAAGAAATTGGTGAAGTCTGGGGAAATTAAATCGATTCGGACTTGGCCTGAATCTATTCTCAACCCGAATCGATTCGGCCAAGGAGCCGAATTGGTTCGCTCATAGCAGGTCTTCTTCTCCACTTCACCGTTACTAGTTTTCAACCTAATGAATTCCTCAAACCTCTATAAAACACTTCCAAACGTCCATCCAACATTCTATAACATCAAATACATGTATAGGGATGATTGCTAATGTAAAATATCCATTAAATTCATAAGGATTCTATTAAATAACCGATATAATCCAATAATTCTCAAAACCCTAATTTACAAATTTTTGCATGCATGTACCATAAAATTCCTAGCTTTCTTCAAGGTTATGCATAATAGATCTATGATTTGGTTATATTAAACTAAAGGAATTGTTTCTACATGCATTCCAACTTCAAATAATGGATTACACCCACCCAGATCATAATAATTCTTCCAAGACATATAATTTAAACCTTACACTACTTGGGTATTATAACATTCTCAAATAAATTGTAAGATAAATGCTTGCCTTGGTCTAGAAGATCTTATTTTCATTAATTGATGATGTAGTTTCTCTTCCCTGGCTCCGACCATGATTCCGACGATATCTGTGGTGCAAAACGGTGTAGGAAAGCCTAGTTTCCTTCTCCTCTCCCTCTCTTATGGCCTCCTCTCTCTCTAAGGTGTTCTAACCCTAGTCTCCCACTCCCATACGCTGATATACTTCTCAAATTTTGGAAGTTCCATCTACCACAAACTCCCCAAACACCCTTATTTTGTGCCAGTTTGGTCTAAAATTGCCCCGGGACCCAATAGCACACCCAAGTACACTACTCAGGCTATTTTAACCCTTTTCAAAATTAACTGTGACCTCAAAATTACCATCCGAGTCACTCTACCATAATTTTCCATCTCGACCTGATATCATCTGCACTTGACTCCCGATTGAGATCTAATATAGTCACGTCACATTCACTTGCTATGACGTAAAATAACAAATAACAAATCACTAGTCACTTACTAATTATATTCTGTAAAAATTAATCATCAACTCTCCTGATTAAAATTTTAATCAACATGAAAAAATAGAGTATACTAAATTACGGAACACGTGAAATTTCCAAAAATCACCGAATTAATTAATTTCTAATTACTAAAAAATATGAGGTGTTACATCTCGCTCGAATGATAATATGACATTGTTTAAATGAGTTTGATTCTGTTTAGAAATTGAATTCTTAATTAAAATAGATTAAAAAATTTAAGAATTCAAGCATATGACTTATTAGCCCGCGATAGATTATGTCTATTTTTATGTGCTTATAAGGATATTAGTCCCAATTTCTTACATATGTCAGGATCGTACTTATATGGATATTCATCCAAATTTCTTTTATGTGTTGGATATTAGTTCAAATTTTTTTGTACGTGTCGGGATCTTACGTATATGGATATTAGTCCCAAGTTATGGTTCGTATTGGGATCCTACCTATATAGTTATTAGACTTGAGATGGTCTTATTTTTTAGTTCAGATGAATAATCTAGTACAAACATATGGAATTTTGATTGTGTAAATTAAAGATGAATAATAATTAAATATTATTCTAACATGGGTTTTGTATTAGATGCTTGTGATATCTAGGGTTGTTTGGGTTAGAACGACTTTAAAATAATTAAAATATAGGAGGAGGAGGCGTAGTTATTTATTGGGGCTCTAATTCGGTTAAATTTTTATTTTTAGTACAGTTAATGTTTAAATTTTTTTTAGTAATGTTTTCTAGGACATAGTTCGCTGTCGTCGCCTCAACCCTTATTTACTCACCCGCTCCTTCCTTCAGTTGTTGTTCATATAGGATGTAGGTGTAGACCTTGCATTCTCACTCCATTATTTCCATTTACATTCAGTGGCGTCGGATTTATAGTACTTACTATGTTATTTGGAGAGTTGGTTTTTATATTGAGAAAACAATATTTTAGAGTTGGATTTTATTACTGTTACGCCTATTGTATTAGAAGTTCTGTCATACCCCGTTTTCGGTTGTAAATGCAGAAAACCTTTTATACTTTAATTTCGTTTAAGAAAATCCTTCCTTTGAAATGAAATATTTCTTTCACATTTATTCTTGTAAAATTCATTGTTTTTAATTAATGAAATGGTGTCAAGATTATGAGTGTTAAAAGCACACATGAAATAAAAGAGTTTTCCAATTTTATAGAGAAAATAACAATTGAAGAAAGTCCACGTCGTCCTTTCTTATTACAAAACCAATTTAAAGAACTTTCCAATATATCCAAGTGATGTAATCAAAAGTTTGTGACACCCCACCTAATTTAAATACTGGGTGATCATGCCTTTATCAAATTAAAAACGATTCCCATCTGGTTCGTTCTTAGCATCAACGTCGAAAACATATTAATTACTAACCACCTAATTATTAATTAAGTCGGTGTCAAAATTTTATCTTTGTAATAACCCGCCCTTTTGGAGATGACAAAATTCCATAATTAAATTAAGTGGCAATTTGGGGAATCTTCCTAAATAGTAAATTTTGGGATTTTCGAGGATTGAATGATTTTCGATGGGTGCTGTAATTATTTTTGGGACTATATAGGTCGAAATATTTTAATTATATGTCGTCGTTGAGTAAAGCGACACGGGGTAAGATTTTTAATTGGAAAACCCGCATTTAATTATTTTGGGTTGGAATAGTGATTTGCGGTCAATTACCTCGGATGGGAATTTCTACGGCGCCATAATTCTCGGAATGGCCGAGATAGTCGAAAAAGAGTGTCCGATTGTCGAGAGTGAGTTTCGGGTAATTTTAGAGGTAAAAGTAACTCGTAATTGGGTAAACGAGTCGTTTTTGGGTTTTAAGGGTTTAAAACCCTTTTCTCCTTATAAAAGGAGGAAGAGAGGGAAGGAAAGGAAAAAGAAAGAAAGAAAAGAGAGAGAAGAGAGAGAGGAAGGAGAAAGAGGAGAAGAAATGGGAGATCTAGGGCCAACTCTGCCGGATTCGACTCGAGGTCGTCGGATTTTATCCACGAGGCAAGTGTTTACTTGCTTTATTTATCTTTTTGCATAAATATCTCATACCGTAGTTGGTATACACAAACCCTAATGGTTTTGGGTTGGGTTAGCGTGGATAAAACGGATTTTTGGGAGTTAAAACAATTAAACCCCATTAATATTTCAATTTTGGGGAACTTAGGTTTTAATCTAAATTAATTGATGGTTTTGGGTTCTAGGATGTATAGAACCCTTAATATATGTGTAGTTGTAGTTGGTTGAGGTTGTAGGACGTTGGGTGAGGCGACAAAAGCTTGGGAGAAGCTTTAATGGCCGAAATCGTCTCGGAAGAGACGATGAATAGTAACCTGTCACCTTAGGGGGCATTATTTGCCAGGAAAATAATTGATTTAGCTTTCGGCCAAAACATGAAAGTTGTAGATATTTTCGATACGGTCGCGTGGGCGCCGACCACGTATTTTTCTGATTTTTCTACGATTTGATATGATTTTTACAAGATGACAGCTCCCGGTTGAAAGTACAAACTCGAAAATCAAATCGGGAATTGGAACAATAAAGGCTAGAAATTATTGTGTAGATGTTTGGGATGATTCTTGGTGTAGAGTAGAAACCATGAAAATGAATTTGGGTTGATTTTTGGGTATTTTGAAGGTTGAGAAATCGCCCAAACTGTGACCCTCGAACAGGCCGAATCGATTCGGTTACAGGCCGAATCGATTCGCCTAAGGGGAATTGGGTTTCTACAATGGGCCGAATCGATTCGGGTACAGACCGAATCGATTCGTCATTTACAGACCTATTTGCAGAATACTTTCCGAATCAATTCGGATTGGGAACCGAATCGATTCGCCCATCCAAATCGATTCGCTAAAGGGGCGAATCGATTCGCTTAGGCCAGAATTTCTAGTTTTCTCCCTTTAAGGGTATGGGGAGTTGAATTACCATTTGGGATTTTTATGGAGTTTCCTAAATAAGGGTTTTGAGGAGAAATAAACCTTTAAGAGATGATTGAGGTAATTAGTATTGAACAAAGTAAGGAAATACTTTGGGTTTAGTATCATGCTTATATGAAAGCATGATTATGATTCCTCGAGGGAATCTTTGGGTTTAATGGTCATCTCTATATATAGTTGGCAAATATGGTCATTTATGTATATTCAAGGATGAATATATGGTATATGTATATACTATGTGATTAAAGTATATATGATATGATGAAAATGATTTTGAACATAATATATAAATGTTTTCAAAATGGAAAGACAAATGATTTTCATAAATAATAAAAGTGAGGATACACACCTCTCTAAATCGCTATCATAAGGGAAGTTGCGTTCGTATGGTGAAGCCCCCTGGCTAATGATGCAGGGTGGATATAGTCCTATAGGCCATGTGAGCGTTTGTTGTTATATTTCCTGCGCTGGTTAGGAGATTCCGGGTGTGGTCTTGACTATCCCGCAGGCACATGGTCGCTTCCCGACGTCTTTCGATATAGGATCCCAGGTTGTCTTGGAGGCCCTGGAAGATGATAGCCATTTAGGGGCGCGCACAGTGGAGAAATCCGGACGGGCGGTCTTAGAACGCGTTTATTAAAGCAGTTCATAATAATGGATTTGCTTTAATTACATTTCCTGGATATAGGAAGGGAAATGGGTTATATTATTTGGCTTCGGTAACACTTCCCGGATGGAAGAAGGGATGTGGAAGCATATGTTATGATCAAAGAATTTTTATAATAATGAAAATGTCTTTGAATACATTTCCTGTGTATAAAAAGGGAAATGGGATATTTGATAAAGGAAAAGCATTTTTTTTATGTTAATAAAATTGGCTTTCAAAAAGTATATGATTTGTTAAAGCAATTCATGATAGTGAATTGGCTTCTATAAATTACATTTCGTGGATATGAGAAGGGAAATGGAAGTTTTTGAAATGAAAAGGATAAGTATTTATAAATACTATATGTATCAAGTAATCCTTAGTCCGGGAGATATTATCCGCACGAATATGGCATTGTGTTGAGACTTGGGAGAAGTTTAATCCTTAGTGCTCTAATATTATTAAATGTTTATGGTATATATATATATATTATATATATATATCTTTCTGTACTGAGGGACTGGCGGATCTCAAAGATCGACCTTGCTGCATAGTAGTGTATCGGGGGGGTTCCTTGTTTGGATTTCGCTTCGCGAGACACCCCACGCACGAACATGGCATAGCGTCGAGATTTGAGTGAAGTTTAGCCCTTAGTACATTTGTTTGACTATCTAGGTTAGATAGTGGTTGGGTATTAGACTAGTTTAGCAGGGTAGCTTGACTAGGATGTTTATAGGGATGCGCTAGGTGTGCACTGTTAAAGGAGAGGTGAGGGGTATCTCATGAGAGTGCGATACTAATTTAAATATGAGATAAAAACTATTTTTCTAAAAATAAAGCATTTATGCACTTGCAAAATATTTTCTAAACATTCGGGCTCTGACCCGTTTGTCTACTCTCCTTTCTTTCTCTATACTATATATATATATAGGTGTCCAGACACAGGGACGCCTAGATGGAAACTCTTTTGGGTCAGACGTCTGCTGCAGCAGCTGTGGATGCTTGCAGGTTATCGGTAGACGTTTCTTTCTTTGTACTCTAGATAGGAGATATTGTATAAACACTCGAGCCAATGGCTCAATTGAATTTATTTATTCTTTCAGTACAGCATTTGATATGGTTGTATATTTGGACCGAGTGTTCGGTTATTTTAGTTCCTTTCATTTCTATTTCAGTTCATTACGCATTTAATTGTGGATGTTTTAATTTGTTTGCTAAAAAGAGTAGTTAAGTAAAAGTTTTTAACGCTCACCTAATAGGATATTAGTAATTAAATGGATTTTCGACAGTGATGCTAAGAATGATCCATATGAAACTCCTGTTTTAATTTAATACTGGAGTGATCGCCCGGTATCTTATTAGGCGGGGTGTTACAGATGGTATCAGAGCATCAGGTTCTAGTATCCTTAGGAATCTGTGCGGACGTACTACGCTTCCAGCGTTGCTCTCATTTGTTATAGAGCCTCAGGATTAGGATTGTTGATATCTCTTGTGAGATTTCGTTCTCCTGCCATATTATGAGATTATAGAAATCTTTTGCGCGCTCGTTTGAGAATCGTGTGCGGAGCTTGGATGGCAGCAGGAGGTGAGGCTTAGCTGGTGCAGCTGGTAGAAGGTTGGGATGAGTACCTTAGTAGAGGTCACTCTCTCTATGGTAATTGTTAAGAATTATCTCAATGACTAATAAAGCATAGTAATTACGAGTACCATAGTGCCGCCGTAATAGAGTGTGGTACTAAAGTTGGATCTCCCAGTGAAGTAAGGATTCGAAAGGGATCTTACGGATAGTTCTAACCGTGAGTCCCCATAAATCAGCAGGATGAGAAGAATGCAGCTTTGGGAATTATTCGCCTAAGGTTCAGCAGAGGTATATGGTGTGAGTATTTGGTGTGACCAGATAAAGTCGCGGTATTAGTTAGCCCTAGACTCGTGTGTGTAATTTGAGTTATGGCGGTATCGATAACATTATATCATGTATGCCTATGTGTTGTCCGCAGTAGCGGAGTTTTATTTTTCTTCATTCTCCATAGAGACGGGTGCTGATATATGGTATATATATACATATCTGGTTAGTGATGCTCGTTTTATATGTCTATACGAGTATGGTGGTATGATGAGTATAACACATCATGGTGTATTTTCGGAGCGATAGCAGACTAAAAATGGCAATTCTATCGTGTCCATGGTTCCTAGAGGGGACAGGTTATTGTTGCGATGACTCACCTAGATATAGGTTGAGTTCACCTTATTTATTGTGGGTTACGAAACTTCGATGAGTAGAGGCTTCATTTTCGTGATTTGGGTATATGGCAACCTTATATATGATTTAAGGCCGCATGATTATTGTTGAGCTGAACATAAAGCTCATTATTGTTTGCGCAAGGACTTAAAATGAGTGCGAGCGCAGGGTGGTATGACTCTTAGTTTGAGATAGGAGTTCAAACCACTTTTTTTTTTAATTGATTAGGGGATAGGGATATCCCGGTTGCATGTTTAAATGACAGAACTCCAAAACCAACGAAGTCAAGGGTTAATGTGTGGAGGGGTTCCTTGTTTGGATTTCACTTTGCGAGACACTCCACACATGACTCTTAACGGCGTCGGGAGTGAGGAGCTGTTATGGGATGCAAGGATGTTGATTTTGTGGAAAGGTCTTATAGTGTGGATGAACCACTATAGGCTATGAGCCACATGATGTTGATATACTTATGGAGATATTGTGCTATGGAAAAGCACTAAAATGGTCCCCTCGCCACAAGTGGGTGGGTGTGGTCGGACTTAGAGAAATTTGATTTGAGGATGATTGCCAGGCCTTTATAAGAAGGCAAATTTAGAGAAAATCTGTGATCGGGGTGATGTACATAGTGTTCCTACCACGAGTAGGCACTTTGATTAGTTAGGTTTCCTTCTGTATGGGCGGAAGGATAAGATAGTGGAAATGTGTTTGTAGGATTAGCACGGTAGGATTTAGGACGTCCCGCTTGTGTGTCTTAGGTCGCTATATCTCGATGACCGACTATGCGAGGGAGTAGTGTAACGGAAGGGTTCCTTGTTTGGATTTCGCCTTGGCGAGACGTCCCACGCATGAAACCAAGCAATTGTCGGGAGTTGAGAGAGGCCTTGGGCATTAGGGACATTCTTAAAATTATATTAGTTTCGTATAGGTAGGGTAACGCATAGATAGTAGCATTGTAGGATGTAGGATCGATAGAGTTAGCGATGCCGAGGTTAGGAGTTTGGAATTTCACAGGTTGGAAGGACCCATAGGTGAGTATTACACCGAGGAAAGGAGACCCTTACTGGGAGAGAGTGTTACGTGTCAGACGTTCGCTATGGATGTGCAGATATGCACAAGTTGGAAAGGTATGGGCACCTTGGTAAGATGGTTTTATATACCACGTAGTATATAAGATTGAAATCCATGCCAGGAGGCATTTTAGAGGATGGGTAGTAAGTGACATATTAAAGTCACTTTATGATTTCGGTAGCCGCATAGTGTATGGTTAGGAACCATTAGGTTAGTATCTTTCCCTTGAGGTCTTAGGATTTGTAGTAATCCTAGTTAGAGGGTGTAAGTTGCATCTGAATTTCGAGGATGAAATTCCGTTGTAAGGGGGGGAGTATGTAATAACCCGCCCTTTTGGAGATGATTAAATTCCATAATTAAATTAAGTGGCAATTTGGGGAATCTTCCTAAATAGTAAATTTTGGGATTTTCGAGGATTGAATGATTTTCGATGGGTGCTGTAATTATTTTTGGGACTATATAGGTCGAAATATTTTAATTATATGTCGTCGTTGAGTAAAGCGACACGGGGTAAGATTTTTAATTGGAAAACCCGCATTTAATTATTTTGGGTTGGAATAGTGATTTGCGGTCAATTACCTTGGATGGGAATTTCGACTGTGCCATAATTCTCGGAATGGCCGAGATATTCGGAAAAGAGTGTCCGATTGTCGAGAGTGAGTTTCGGGTAATTTTAGAGGTAAAAGTAACTCGTAATTGGGTAAACGAGTCGTTTTTGGGTTTTAAGGGTTTTAAACCCATTTCTCCTTATAAAAGGAGGAAGAGAGGGAAAGAAAGGAAAAAGAAAGAAAGAAAAGAGAGAGAAGAGAGAGAGGAAGGAGAAAGAGGAGAAGAAATGGGAGATCTCGGGCCAACTCCGCCGGATTCGACTCGAGGTCGTCGGATTTTATCCACGAGGCAAGTGTTTACTTGCTTTATTTATCTTTTTGCATAAATATCTCATACCGTAGTTGGTATACACAAACCCTAATGGTTTTGGGGTGGGTTAGCGTGGATAAAACGGGTTTTTGGGAGTTAAAACAATTAAACCCCATTAATATTTCAATTTTGTGGAACTTAGGTTTTAATCTAAATTAATTGGTGGTTTTGGGTTCTAGGATGTTTAGAACCCTTAATATATGTGTAGTTGTAGTTGGTTGAGGTTGTAGGATGTTGGGTGAGGCGACAAAAGCTTGGGAGAAGCTTTAATGGCCGAAATCGTCTCGGAAGAGACAATGAATAGTAACCCGTCACCTTAGGGGGCATTATTTGCCAGGAAAATAATTGATTTAGCTTTCAGCCAAAACACGAAAGTTGTAGATATTTTCGATACGGTCGTGTGGGCGCCGACCGCGTATTTTTCTGATTTTTCTACGATTTGATATGATTTTTACAAGATGATAGCTCCCGGTTGAAAGTACAAACTCGGAAATCAAATCGGGAATTGGAACAATAAAGGCTAGAAATTATTGTGTAGATGTTTGGGATGATTCTTGGTGTAGAGTAGAAACCATGAAAATTAATTTGGGTTGATTTTTGGGTATTTTGGAGTTTGAGAAATCGCCCAAACTGTGACCCTCGAACAGGCCGAATCGATTCGCCTAAGGGGAATTGGGTTTCTGCAATGGGCCGAATCGATTCGCCATTTACAGACCTATTTGCAGAATACTTTCTGAATCAATTCGGATTGGGAACCGAATCGATTCGCCCATCCGAATCGATTCGCTAAAGGGGCGAATCGATTCGCTTAGGCCAGAATTTCTAGTTTTCTCCCTTTAAGGGTATGGGGAGTTGAATTACCATTTGGGATTTTTATGGAGTTTCCTAAATAAGGGTTTTGAGGATAAATAAACCTTTAAGAGATGATTGAGGTAATTAGTATTGAACAAAGTAAGGAAATACTTTGGGTTTAGTATCCTGCTTATATGAAAGCATGATTATGATTCCTCGAGGGAATCTTTGGGATTAATGGTCATCGCTATATATAGTTGGAAAATATGGTCATTTATGTATATTCAAGGATGAATATATGGTATATGTATATACTATGTGATTAAAGTATATATGATATGATGAAAATGATTTTGAACATAATATATAAATGTTTTCAAAATGGAAAGACAAATGATTTTCATAAATAATAAAAGTGAGGATACACACCTCTCTAAATCGCTATCATAAGGGAAGTTGCGTTCGTATGGTGAAGCCCCCTGGCTAATGATGCAGGGTGGATATAGTCCTATAGGCCATGTGAGCGTTTGTTGTTATATTTTCTGCGCTGGTTAGGAGATTCTGGGTGTGGTCTTAACTATCCCGCAGGCACATGGTCGCTTCCCGACGTCTTTCGATATAGGATCCCAGGTTGTCTTGGAGGCCCTGGAAGATGATAGCCATTTAGGGGCGCGCACAGTGGAGAAATCCGGACGGGCGGTCTTAGAACGCGTTTATTAAAGCAGTTCATAATAATGGATTTGCTTTAATTACATTTCCTGGATATAGGAAGGGAAATGGGTTATATTATTTGGCTTCGGTAACACTTCCCGGATGGAAGAAGGGATGTGGAAGCATATGTTATGATCAAAGCATTTTTATAATAATGAAAATGTCTTTGAATACATTTCCTGAGTATAAAAAGGGAAATGGGATAATTGATAAAGGAAAAGCATTTTTTTTATGTTAATAAAATTGGCTTTCAAAAAGTATATGATTTGTTAAAGCAATTCATGATAGTGAATTGGCTTCTATAAATTACATTTCGTGGATATGAGAAGGGAAATGGAAGTTTTTGAAATGAAAAGGATAAGTATTTATAAATACTATATGTATCAAGTAATCCTTAGTCCGGGAGATATTATCCGCACGAATATGGCATTGTGTTGAGACTTGGGAGAAGTTTAATCCTTAGTGCTATAATATTATCAAATGTTTATGGAATATATATTATATTTATATCTTTCTGTACTGAGGGACTAGCGGATCTCAAGATTGACCTTGCTGCATAGTAGTGTATCGGGGGGGTTCCTTGTTTGGATTTCGCTTCGCGAGACACCCCACGCACGAACATGGCATAGCGTCGAGATTTGAGTGAAGTTTAGCCCTTAGTACATCTGTTTGACTATCTAGGTTAGATAGTGGTTGGGTATTAGACTAGTTTAGCAGGGTAGCTTGACTAGGATGTTTATAGGGATGCGCTAGGTGTGCACTGTTAGAGGAGAGGTGAGGGGTATCTCATGAGAGTGCGATACTAATTTAAATATGAGATAAAAACTATTTTTCTAAAAATAAAGCATTTATGCGCTTGCAAAATATTTTCTAAACATTCGGGCTCTGACTCATTTGTCTACTCTCCTTTCTTTCTCTATACTATATATATATAGGTGTCTAGACACAGGGACGCCTGGATGGAAACTCTTTCGGGTCAGACGTCTGCTGCAGCAGCTGTGGATGCTTGCAGGTTATCGGTAGACGTTTCTTTCTTTGTACTCTAGATAGGAGATATTTTATAAACACTCGAGCCAATGGCTCAATTGCATTTATTTATTCTTTCAGTACAACATTCGATATAGTTGTATATTTGGACCGAGTGTTCGGTTATTTTAGTTCCTTTCATTTCTATTTCAGTTCATTAAGCATTTAATTGTGGATGTTTTAATTTGTTTGCTAAAAAGAGTAGTTAAGTAAAAGTTTTTAACGCTCACCTAATAGGATATTAGTAATTAAATGGATTTTCGACAGTGATGCTAAGAATGATCCATATGAAACTCCTGTTTTAATTTAATATTGGAGTGATCGCCCGGTATCTTATTAGGCGGGGTGTTACAATCTTTTAAGCCACTAAGTCACTAAGTACAACAAGAGACTAAATAGAACCATCACAATATAATATAGTCTCATTTCAAAAATATTTGAATCAATTACTAGCCAAATGGACATCGACTAAAAAATATCCAAACCAAAATAAATCTGACATGTAGAAAATAAATCCCATACAATCTGAACTGAAACAGCCGGAGTAAGTGCAGTGAGCAATATGCTCGAAAATATAACTGAGAATAGAATTCCTAAACTAGGAATGAACGAAATAGGCGTCGAATCCAACTCCTGTAGCACTCACATATGATGCAGCTGCGTAACCCAGGAATATAATCAAATATGGCATCCTTGTGTTTGGATACCTAAAAGGTTTTGAAAATATTTTATAGCAAGGGTTAGAAACCAAAACATTTTGAAAATATTTAGCAAGTGAATTAAATTGCAGTAAATTAAAATGCACGAATGATCTTCATATTTAAGCTAGTGTCGCATTCTCTTGAAGACTGGGTCACCCCTAAACTATTGTGCACACCTAACGTTTTTCTATAAAACCAATCTAGTCATCTACCTAGTAACTAGCTCTTGATAATATCCTTCCTAACACACTACTCTTGCCCGAGTACATTTAATATATGATATATAAGTTATTTAACACATTAACTTAATCAATCATTTTATTTGGGACCATATAACATTCTCACGAGTTATATATATAATCAATACATTTCACATCATGTATTTTACCCGTATATAAATTTCTGCACCATATATGCATATCATCATATTACAACATTAACACACATGTCGTAAATATATAACCATCCTCCCCGAGTATACACTCACCAGATGTTCCCTACAATGCTATCATCTCCAGGTATATTCATCCACCTGGACACCCTGACACGGTTAGCTCCTCGAATCAGTGAAACAACTTAATGCAGTGGAGGCGGTCATAGTTCCCTCCGGAAATGAGATTGAATCATACTCAAGACGTCTCACCCCTAACTATGAACGTTATGATCTGGGAACTATACTCACCCTGCTCCTCAAGCTAGGGGATTCACCCACATCGTGCAACCTCCTATGATAGCCCTAGAGGGGTATGCTTTTACCAAATATCTAGTCACCGATATTTATGAACATACACACACACAATATATATATATATATATATATATAATATGGGAGCTTGGTTTTTGAAAATATGTACATTTTTAACGATGCAGATGAGTTCCACATCAAAAGACATTTTTCCAAAATGAAGGGTTGAGATGAATTCTTATAACTTTAATTCAAAATTTGAATTCTAAATTTTCCTCCTATACCCACTTACTTTTAAAATTCAAAATTTGTAATCCCCCCTCAATTTAAACATTACTTTATTTCATTCCCCCATCCCCATTTTATTTCGGCCGTCACCCATCTCTCTCTCTCTCTCTAAACAGACGATCTCAGTATCCCCTTCCATCCCAGTTTCCTCTCCACCACCATGCACAAAACACACGAGATTCTAATTGCTTACCACAAAAAATTAACCTATGCTGCTCACGATCTTCACATTATGTCACCACTTTCCAGAGTTATTTTCTTTCAGGTAAGGTTTTTTTTCATGAGGATATGCATGTTTTTTTTGGGGAGAGAGTGTTTTTTTTTAATTTATGGGTTTCTAATGGGTTCATGTTTTTGTATTTAGGGGTCTTGATCTGAATGGACTGAATAATTTTATGGAGTGAACGATTTTTTGGATTTGAAACTTTGAGTTTCTTGATGTTAAAATCAGTTTCACTATTTATCTCTCTCCTCCCCTTACGGCTCCAACTCTTGGTTTTTAATTATTTTTTGATTTCTAATTCATTTTATTAACTACTAAAGCTCTCTCAGCCGGACCATACAAGATATAAGCATCGGTCGATGGTTTAAGGTAACAGTTGGAGTATCTTGATTTCCTTCCACAAATCATGATTTCCTTCCACAGATCAGAACGCCGGTCCATCTTGGGTGTGGTTAACGAACGTCTTGGGTTTGTTTCTGGAAAACGAATTTGCTCCACAAATCAGAATGCCGGACCATCGCCGGTCAGTGCGCAAACAAAATCGTGAGTATACCACATCTGGTGTGAGTAATACAATCCCACATCCGGTGTGTGTATAAAATCCCACATCTGGTGTGATTCAAATCTTGAGAATACCACATCCGCTGTGAGTAATTTCTTTGCTACTTTTTATTTATTTATTTTTTTTTATTTCTGACTCTGCTTGAGATTACTACGGCTGAATCGATTTTTTCAACAAATAAACGAAGGTAGAATTTATGTTAATTGAATTATTGATTTCTGACTCTGGCTGAGAGTTCTATGGATGAATCTAATTTTTTTGAGAAATAAACGAGGGTGGGATTTCTGACTCTGGTCAGTGAATTGAATGTTGATTTCTGACTCTGGCTGATATTGCTACAGCTGATTCGATTTTTTTTGAGAAATTATCGAAGATGGGATTTCTAACTCTAGCTGAGATTGAGCTTGGTCATGACACCAATAAGCCCAATGGTGGAACATGAGCCATTTCTGGTGATACACTGGACATAATAGGTTTTTCAGAGTTAGTAAAATGAGAGGTATGTTCCAATTACAGAAGTATCAATATTTTCCCCATCTATAATTTGCTATCTTCGTTGGCCACATATTTTGTTTGACATTATCTTTGCATATAGTGATACTGAGTTTTTTTTTTATCAAATACAGAGTTAGCACCCAAACTAGGCCAGATCCGAATTGGGTAACAGCCCAAATAGCCCAGATTAGCCACCAGAAAACATCAGACACGAATGCATATTTCTCAGACTTTGGTCTTCTCATACACGAATGTGTTTTTCTCTTTCTTCTACTTTCCCAGATCAACTTTGACTTTGTTGATATCTAGATCATCTTTATTCAATTGCTCAAATTCTTATGTTGGTGTTTGAGATATAATTTTCAATTGTATTGGTGCTTTTTCATGTTAACAGTTATAATGTTTGGACATAATTGAAATAATCTTTTGGGTTGTTTTTGAATTATTTGAATTTGAATTGTTTGTTGGGAAAAAAATGGGTTACCTTCAAGCAAATTGTTCAGGCATAACTATTTTTTAACTTGGCCGTCCAAGTGTTCGAAATAATTCCTCACTCAATTTTTCATGTCTTTTTTTCACCAAATTCCCTTACTTCATTTTTTGTGTATAATTGATGGTTTGGTCAATTGAGTATGTTGATTTGTGTTGTTGACCACTATTTTGGGCTTCCTTAAAATCAAATGCATCACCATAGGTAATTTTCAAATGTGCACAAAATTTTCGTTGAAATGATCCAGTGATATTTCCATGTCTTTTTTAGGCTAGAGACCAAGACATGGGTATAGATTTTGGTTTGAAAAAATATCATTTTTTACAAGTTGACGAGCGGGAGAACCTTTTCTTTTAATGTTTTATTTAGCCTTTTGATTTTTATTTTGTTGGGAAAGCATTATGGATTTAGATATTATGTGAGATGTCAACTCGGGCATTCATGCTTTATGCCATTGTTGAAAGCACTTAGATGGTAGAGTTTTATGGGGACATTATCACACATTTTTATATCATTTTTGGTTCACACATTATATTCATAAATAATATGTTCTCTATATTGCTTTTACAATTAGTGTTAAAATGGAACCAAGTTGCATTTAGTAGGTAAATTTTTTTAAAATGTTGGGTTTAGACTCTTAACTTGGAAAGCTATACTAAAATGGATATTATTCAAATGAATAATTTGCCTTAGTTATTATTTAAATGGATAATTTGTGAAATATGAAGAAAATAGGTCGTGTTTAACAAGATTGTGTTGTAAATAAAATAAGTTATATTATTGAAAAGTTATAAACAATATAAAAAATATTTTTTACAAACTAAAAATGACTTCGGCCAAAATATACACAACACAACATGAGATTTTATTTCCAATCACGAACACTACCGTTTTACAGGATAGTCCTATAAATAACGGATATTATAGCCATTTTTTTAAATTACACTATGGGGGAATGAATTTTTTGCCGTTTTGTAACTATTCATTTTGAAAATTTTATCGTTTTGCGATTACGTATTTTGGAAAATTTTGGAAATCTGCCTTCAAGCACGGGCATACGCTAGTATATATATATGCTATCAGACTATAGTATATATACATTAAATTTAATTTCGGCTATACTGTGCATAATACCCGTAGCACTAGTATAAAATATACCCCAGTCTATATGCTGACTCCAAATTTAATTTATTACACCCGAATTAATTTATTATCTTGGTGTCACTCAATCAATATACCCGGACTTACTCACTTGGCTCGAAATTTAATTTTTAGAAATTATTATCCAAAATTCTCCTTAATAAGTTTGACACACTTAGTAATCTAAGTTTTCTAAATTTCTCCAATTCCAACCTTAATTTCCTTTATGTAATCTCCCTAATTGTCTCACTAAAGTTTTTCTCACACAATACCAAGATAGCCATAAATATACCCTCCCAATCAAAAACCAGTTCAAATAGCAAGAGGAAGGAGGATTTGCCAGACTTAGCATGTCGTTCGAACCATTCCAATGATCTCGAATGAACGACCTCAGGTTGATCGAACTACCCTGGGTTATTTCCCTTCTTCTTTTTCATTCAATTCATACCTATTAGCATGATCTCCTTACCGAGATTTCTTCTTCTGCGAGTCTTAGAATTTATACCAAACCTAAAAATCTTAATTCCCCCATCTTTAATATAAACATCTACCCATATTTGAAATTTATATATCATGTTCTCAAAACCTTTACAGTTCATAAATCTAAATTAATCAAAACCCAATTTAGATATCAAACCAACCTTAAAAATCATGTGTTCTTATCACACTCATTATGATATGAATAGGAATCTGCAATTAATTTAAAAGAAAATTTAACCACTTGCCTTAGGGTTCGTAGGGTCTGAATCCGTTGGTGTAGATGATGATTATTTGATGAATATTTGCCACACTTGTTCTTGATTTTGGCGCCCAAGGTTTCTCCAATTGCTCCCTCTTTTCTCCTCTACTTACTTAGATTTTTCAAAAATGAGTTATGGATGCCATACCCCCTCACTTTTAGGGTTTATTAAGTCAAGACCATTTTTAGTCCTTTGGGCTTTATTAAAATGGCCCAAACACTCTCATGTGGGCTTGATTATACCTAAAAATGTCTCGAGACCCATTTACTATCCCTGGGTATTATTTTATAACTATTTCGACCCATCTAGACTCAAGTGTACACTCAGAATTGCCATCCGAATAATTTTTCTAAAAGTTCTTATCTCAACCCTAATATAGTCTATGCCCGACTCCCGATTGAGATAAATAAATTCCACGTCATTAACACTCGTTATGACGTAAATAAATTATTACTATTCACTTAATAAATTTAAATCCCATAAATATTAATTGTTTACTCACCAGATTAATATTTATAAAAAAAGTATAAATAATAATTAATTAAATTAAATTACGATACACCAGGAATTTAAAATTAGCCGAATTAATTAATTAATAAATGCCAAAAAATATGAGGTGTTTTCCCCCTTTATAAGGGAATTTCGTCCCCGAAATTAGGTCATACCTGCGGCGAATAACTTTGGATTCTTCCCTTGCATGTCATCCTCTTGCTCCCAAGTAGACTAGTGATTTCTGTGGTGTCCTCACTAAATTCTAATTAGTGGTACCACCTTATACCGAAGCTTGCGCTCACTACGATCCAAAATATCTACGGGTCTCTCCGCATATGAGATGTCTACTGTAATTAAATCTCCTCAAGTGGAACATACCACAAGCTCTCACGCTCTTACGATATTTCTTCAACGTCGTGTATCCGCTGTAAATGCTCTAGTAAACCCAGTCTATAAGCTACCACTCCCACTCTCTCAATGATAGAGAAAGGCCCCACTGATCTTGGCGTTAGTTTCCCTATCATACCGAACCTCATGACCCCTTTCATGGGAGATACCCTAACCAACACTTGGTCATCAATCTCCAACTCAATGGTCTCCGACCATGTAATGACTCAAAAGAGGAGCCCATGCTCCATCGGCTCTACTATCTCTATGTTAGAAAATGCCTCACCTTTATGGGTGCGAATTTATTATTTTCAAACTCGTGGCTCTCCTCAGGGTAAATACCGACAACAATCCCTGACTACTCATATTAGACTTCAAACCTTTAACTCATTGTAACGTAACTCTCTTTACATTTCAAAGCTATCTAGAAAAGATGCGGTTTAGTCAATTCCTACCGATGGACCATAAATCACTTCGGGTCCTAAAAGCTCGTTACTCCGTACTTCTCATCAACTAAAGGGTGGATAACAAAATTTCCCTAAAAGGTCTCAAAACGTGTCCCGTAGATAATAAACTGTCACGAGGTATCACACGTAACTCTACTAGTGGTAATTAATACTCCTAGTCACCCCAAAAATTGGAATTATGCATTTCTCGATTCCTCCAACAACCTAATCATTTTTGTCTACCGTTGACTTATAGGTGACATGTACTTTTTGTATAGATTTTTTTTTATTTTTGGAAATATTTTGAAAAATACAAAAAGATTTTATTTTGATAAAATTTTGAGAAAATCCAAAAAGATTTTTGTATTTTGTTTGCACCGTTTATGGATGAACACTTTGGATGATCGAGTCACAACTTCATTCCATTATTTTCATGTGACTATTTGATAGTGTTTTGAGACAATAGGTCAAATTCATCCTTGTGCTTTATAATGTTTGGAGTCATTAAGATGTAATTAAGTGTTACTTTCTACATGTTTGACTCACTTTATCCTTTATTGCACACATGCATGGATTTGTTTGATTATTGTGCTTGTCTTATCACATGTTGGTTGGGTGTTTTCACTTCAATCCTGTCCTTAAAACAAACCAAGCGCGATAAATTTTTGATAAGGAAACTGTGCGTATAAAAACCGTTTTGTGAGATTGTGTGCTTTGTTTAAGAACGGGGAGGGGCTGCGAAAGGTAATTATCTCTTCTTTGCGCAAAAGCCACCGTTCCAAAGGACCTAAAAAATGGAGAAATTTTATTATTCGGGGTCCAAAGAGGTTAAAGGAGCCCGAAAAAATTGAAAGGCAATAAAAAGAAATTCATGCCAATTATGGGCCATTTAGGTTTTTGCACCAATTCTCCAAAGTTTGAGAATTTAGATTACCTCTAAAAGAATATATATATATGAGGGAGTTTGGTTGGAGAATTTAAAATGGGTTTGCACGTCCTTGAAATGCTTGAAAATGCGTTACATAGTTTTGGACGTTATTGGTGTGAAAATCACTTTGATTTTGATTTGTTGATTTGCATAAGACGATGTCATCTAAATTCAACAAATATTTTTTACACCTAAGGATACTTTTGATGATCATTCGTTAGGAGTACACATATGCATCGTGCACATATGATTGATTGAGTTGATTTACCTATCGAATGTGTTCACACCCATTCATTCCATTTCCATGACTTGGTTGTTTGAGTCTAAATCCATGGTGTGATTTTTGTATCATTTTTTCTCAAAAGGTATCTATTTTTTGTGTTTTGTATAAAAAAATGAAAAATCAAAAATAGTTTGTGTATTTTTTGTATACCGTGACACCCCGATTTTGCTTGTTTGATTCATTCTTCTTATTTGTCTATTTGGGGACATCATAAAAAGGGGGGGAAAGAATTATCATTTTATGGGGGAGTTTGAATTTTGGGGGAGTTTTGAGATTTGACTTATGCTTATCATATATTGGTATCTATGTTTATCTCATTTCAAACTCGATACGTCACTTGGTATTTTTTTCTTTATCTCATGTGTGTAGGTACTACATTGATGATCTCTGAATTGCACACACTGATGAGAAAAGATTTGAGATTCTTGAAGATTTGAAGAACAAACGATGAAGACTATTCATTTGTATCTTTTCCAGTTTTGGGTTCATGAGAGGGTAGATTTGTATAGGCAATTTCGTATTTGATAATTCTGATTTTTTTATGTATGTACCGGCATAGACATAGGGATTTGTAAGGACATTTTTCTCATGTCCAACATGTTTCATTTGTGTATGTCGACGTCGCTACATTTGGCACGTCACCTCAAGATGTCACTCGACGGCCTCAATCCGAATTCCGGGAGTCAAGCATTCAACATCTCAATTAATATGTCCCACATCTGCCTCAACGACTTCACGGTCCACGATTTTAGGGACTTAATGCAAGTGGTACGCAAGGGAAGTCAAAACAGTGAAAAAAAGCACGATAGGAGTGTTCAAGGGAATTTTTGTAATTTCACATCCATATTTTGGAGGTCTGGTCAACTGGAAAGTTGAATAGCTCTCCGTAACAAAGATACTGGAAAAAACGGCACCTCAATTCGAGCTACGGTGAAGGAGTTATGACCTTTTGAAGATGGAGAAAATTCCTTAAAGAATGCTGTTTTGTTTGTACGCTGGATAGAATTTTAGAGTTTTAAGAACGTGGGTCTCTTCATCTTTTTTCCTATAAATACCAACTTCGGGGGAGTTGTTTTGCAAGACTTTAGAAGACGTTTTTTAGTGTCCAAATACCTCTAGTCTTCATATTTTTGAGTCCCAAGACTCATGTTTTGATTCACACAATTGCCAAACCTTTGTGAATCCTTTTGGTATCCCAAGAACACAATTTTTTAGTTTGTTCAAACCTTTATGGAGAGATCTTTGCAATCGAGGGTTGCGTGTCATTGCTGAGGGAGTCTCTACAAAGTTTTATGGTTGCGTGTCATTGAGGAGTGTTGCGGTTCTTCCTTTGTTGATTGGACTGAGGTTCATGTGGGTTCGTTGCGTGTGGATTCATTGTAATCCGTGTAAGTTGCGATTTACTTATTATAGTGAAATAAAAGGTTTTGCCCTGCGGGGATTTTTCCTTAAACTTGTTTCGCATACTTTATTTGTTTATGGGTTGACACACGCACCGTAGATGGATGTTTAGGGCCTGAATTTATTTGATTTAAAAGTAGACTCTAATTAAATAAGGGTTACTTGAAAACTTGCGAAATTTAATTTAAATCAGTATTACACGACGTTTTCAAGGTCTTATCCTATTTCGCGATAATTTTGGACAACACCTAGTTCTGTTTCACTTCTTTTCTTCTATAGAAAAGTTAGATATACTGCTCGATAGTATATCTCACTCCAAAATAACAAATATCCCACTCTGGTCAATCCATTCAGTAAACCTGATGGAAACACTGACCTCTCCATGATTTTGGATGTCACAAATATTAATTTCACCACTCATGCTCATCAATCCCGTTATTGGGAACATAAAAATTTCAAGAGCCTAGTTGATAACCTCGGATCAACCTTTTTTCATCCCTAAATGGTGTAACTTGGAGAGAACTCCACTATGTATCTTTCACTACCGATCCCCATGCTTAATGTTTCACATTACGAGGGACATCTTACTCCCTTTTTTTGGAATATACCTAAAATCATTTCCCTTGCATTTTCTCCCAAAACTTCTAGGCATCTGACTTGGTGAGACTCTGACTCCATCCAGGGCACCCATACACCCTATATCCCACGCATATTTGCACAAATGTTAGATCATCACATATGTAACATACTTATCTCAAGTTCGGCCCCCATATTCTCGGTGTGGCAATATCCTTCGAGTATTTTTTATTACTCCACCAATATTAGTCATATCATTCCGATATTGCCCCACTCATCAACTTATGATGCAAAAGTTCTTCCTAGTGATTCTTTCGCAACACTTTCCGGCTCCACCGACCCTATTTCTTGATAGCTCTCTGCTCATCGTATTTTATCCACATGTTAACTAATTATCTTTTAATTCACATCAATTATACACAATTTTACATTATCATTCTCCAACAAAGCATTTAAAAGGTTAATTAAAGAAGACACTTTCAATTCACTGGTACGCCACTCAAAATTCACTAAAGTCTAAAAATAATAACTCAACAATGTAGAATTTATTTAATGACCAATAATGGTAGTTAAACATGATGAAGAAATGGACGTGCTACACCATTTCCACTAAAAAATATCTTAACAATAGATAGATCCTCTTAAGTAGAAGTAAATATGCAAAAAGTAAACTCAATTGAACTTAGACCAACACCGAAAAATGTTATAGGAATGAGGGGTTGTCAATGGAGAAACACTGCCAATTGAAGCCATAAGAACTACAAGAGTCACCACCGATGAAACACCACTTGAATGTCGAGGATTATATAGGTAATTAACAAAGAAACTGCACCACTAGAAGAGGTAATGAAAGGGGGAATGTAAGGAACCAAATCACCCTACTATATATTCTTTGCGGTCGCTTGCAAATCATTTGAATCAATAATTATCCCCAAGCCTGTTTGAGCATATTTAATAATCAAACCTAGACTAAGGATACATTTCTTTTTCATCTAAATTTGAAATCTGAAGCCTGAACCCAAAAATTTTGTTTGTTTTTATATATGAATGAAACTCTGAATGGATGTATTTATACAACTTTCGATTCAGAGTTTCGAATCAGAGGTAATTTTACCTCTTAAATATCCAAAGGAAAATATTATTGTTAACCTCTTAATTGTATTAAAAAATAAACTCTAATTGGTACCTCCTAAGTATGAATCATTCAAATTCATACGTAGGAGGCAAAAACAAACAATCTCTAAGAGTGGAAATATCGAGTTTATGATTGACCGACTTAGGAACATCACCAATATAACTTATAAGAGTGGTCCCTAAGGAAGAAAATAAAAGTATCCTCACTCTCTTTATCCTTCAGAAAATCTAAGCCTTCATCATGAACACCGTATAATATATTCTCAATATCTAATTCAATACCACCAACATATGGCTTATTAGGAACCACAAAGTCTATCACCCTTCAAAACATGACTCATCAATAACATATTTTCATGGCAATGATTAGATGCAAGAGCATTCATATTCAAATTCAAAGATAAATCTACATCAATAAATGTCGAAGGAACACTTGCACCTACTGAAGGAATAATTAAATCTATCAAAAATAGAAAAATTGTAATCATAGTAGTTATTGCAACCGAGATGAAGATTTCAATATAAGCAGTCATAAAAAAAAGAACAAAAAACAAACAAGGGATGAAAAGGTAAAATGGAAAATGAAACTCACCAATAATTGAGGACCGAAGAGAAAAATATGGATGAGTTGGTTTATTTTATTCAAAATATTTGAAGTCACCACCAATTAATGATTCTCTTGAGACAATATACACCCAATATAAATATTTATGGTAGTAGTAGAAGATTTTTAAACTCCAAATCACCATCGCCACTATCCATTTGATTAGAATAAATTCTACCTTCATCTTACTCATATACATCATTAACTTCCTCAATGCGGGGCACACCTTCTCTCACATCAACTTAATAAACAAGGGCGGAGATACCAATAAAAGAAAAGGGAAAGGTTCAAAGAATTATTTTTATGAAAACTAACATAGAAATACTGACATGAGGCACTCCTTCCATGATAAGCAAATAAGTCTGATCTCCCCCCCCCCCCCCCCAAATAAAGGAGAGGTTGCCAAAACATTATCCAAATGCTTCATGATATGTTTCCTTATCTTGGACTTGATAACCTTATATCGAGTGTCCATATTTCCTTTCAAAAGTGATTTTTCCAAATCTATAATTTTAATCTCTTTAAAGCATGCCACCAGATTCTAATGTGCAACCCCGCCTACTAAAATACCGGGTGGCCAGCCCGTGATCAAAATAACATGTTGGTCTCATATAGCTCATTCTTAGCATCACTGTAAAAAAACTTTTTAAAGTTACTAACCACCTAGTAATTTAATTAGCCTGGTGCCAAATTTTATCTTTCATTAATTAACAACATGCGAAAATAAATAGTAATTAAACCATCAACACACTGATAACTAAATCCAACGCAGATGCAAGATATAAATAAAAATTGACCAAATCAACTATCGGTTCAACAATAAAATACAACAATAAACTGAAACAACCTGGTACACGAAATTAAATAAATACTGAACACTAGACCTGCGAGCGACATGCCCAAATGAGTATTGAAGTAAAAATCCTACACTTGGAATAATTGAACGATGTGTCTATAGCAAAGTCCTGCAACTTCCATATGAGAGCTGCAGATGCCCTGGATAGAATCTTCAAACTGGGCGTCCTTGTGGCTGGACACCTAAAGTGTTTTGAAAAAGATTTTGACATGGGTCAGAGCCCAAGCAAAACATTTTGAAAATATTTAGCAAGCTGTTAAATTGCAATAATTAAATATGATGCACACATTTCATATTTAAGCTAGTGTCGCACTCACCCCTCTTCTAATTTAAACACCTAGTGGTTACCTTCCCAGTTAAGCTACCCCACATAACTAGCCGTATTGCACCTCTTTCTGCCCCACTACTCTAACCCGAGTATTCTTACTTTGATTATTAAGTTATCTGCTCATTAACTTATTAATCGGTTCAACTAATTTAAATCACATAACGTTAGCACGAGTTATATAGGAAACCCTTTTTTAATTCATATAACTTCCACACAATTTATATTAGAATCCCCTTTTTAAATTATATAACTTTCACACTAGTTATATAAGAAATACATTCACACTTATGTATTTATCCCGTACATAATTATCTACCCATATTATATACGTACTAGTATACTATAGCATTCACACACATGTCAAGTATATATCCATCCTCCCAACTAAGGACTCACCAAATTTTTTTTCTCTAAAATGCTATCATACCAGGTATACTCAATTCGCCTGGATACCCTGATACAGTTAGATCCCCGAATGAGTAAAATAAAAATAAATGTAGCGGATGCGCCCATAGTTTCTCGGTTGTGAGACAGAATCATAGCCAAAGTGTCTCACCCCGAAAAGAATCACATATAAATTAACGGACGCCTATGACCTAGGGATTATACTCGTCCTGAATTTTCTAGCCGGGGGATTCACCCATATCCAGCACTAGAAGGGTATGTTTTCTTATAAATATTATCCACACCAATATTTATAAATTACACACACACACACACACACACACACACATATACATATATATATATAGATAGATAGATAGATAGATAGATAGATAGATAGATAGATAGAGAGAGAGAGAGAGAGAGAGAGAGAGAGAGATGCTTACCTACATTATAATGTATACATCACACCATATATCACACCTATTTCTAGATCCTAAGAAAGCTTTTCTCCATTTTTTTTATTTTTCTCTTGAAACTGATATTTTAATCAACTCATATTCAAAAAATAAAGTTAAAATATATTTTTGTAGCTATTTTTAAAAAATTCACAAAAAACTGCTGGTGCAGACCCTTATAAATAAGGTATTTTGAGTAGGTTTATTGTGAATTTTTTAAAAATATCTACAAAATGCATTTTGATATAATATTTTGAACATTGGTTTCTTAGAGGTTAATTTCAAGTGAAAAATAAAAAATTTGGAAAAATAATGTTTTTAGGACCTACAATTAGCTTGTGGTGTATGGATGATGTATAGATCATGATATAGGTGAGTGTTCTCCAATATATATATATATACATATATATATAAAATAAAAGTCTGGCTAACCCGTGCCTAACACGTGTAGCACTAACCCAAAGTACCCAAGTCTATAACTCGACTTGTAATTTAATTAATCACATTTTAATTATTTTTCATTCAAGTTGTGTCACCCAACTACAATATCCAGACTCACTCATTCGGTCCATATTTTTATCTCCTAGAATTTGTTACACTAAACTCCACTATTTAGTTTAGCACTTCTCGTCAAATTTAATATTCAATAATTTACTGTATAACTCTATAATAAATTAAATCGGCTACCCCATGCCTAACTCCAGTAGCACTCAACCTAAAAACAATCCGAGTTAAACCTCCGACTCTTAATTAAATTAATTTCAACTCCATTAATTTTATCACGTAGTGTCACTCAACAAAAATGCCCGGACTCCCTCACTTGGTTTGTATTTTAACCTTTGAATTTATGTCACCAAATTCTAATTATTTATATTGGTCCTCTATCTAAATAAAAATATATCTTAAAACCAAATATCAAGGCTCTAAACATTTTAACTAAATCAAGAATTTTCCATTCACTTCTTTTCTTTATTATTCTTCTATATATTAACTGAAATAATAATTGGTCCCATCAAACTCCAAGGCTAAGGACGAACGGCTCAGTGCTAAAAAATGGAACCGAAAAGAGAGAATCCCCAACCTCAAATCGAAATAAAAAAAAATGTGACTGGGTGGGTCCTAGCAGCGTCGTTCGAACGACGCCCCAGGTCGTTCGAATGACCTACTGCATTGTTATCTTCTCCTTCCTAGCTACACTATTGCACCATTGATGAACCATGAAAGCTTTAATTCAGATTCCTCGAATGCATTCCAACGACAATAGCTTAAAACCCACACTTAATATGGTTGGTACTCATCATAGCAACCTTAAACAGTCTTAGTTTTCATCGAAATTGACCAATTCCTCGAAGTGGGTTTTACACGGTTTCATCCAATTGTTCTTACTGTCTCGATTCTAACATCCCAATTATTCCATGTACACTACTGGATATCCACCATAATTCACATTCCACCCTCACTTGGTTATTAAAATCATCAATTACATCTTTAATTTGCATAAATCTCCTCAACTCACTAAAACCCATTTCATATGACATTTACCCACCCCAAAATGAATATAGTTTACACCCACCATGATATGAATTGCAATACTGCAATTTAAATGAAAGTAAGATTAACTACTTGTCTGGATAAATTCGTAGGGTCTGATTTCCTTTGTTGCAGAAAAAATATTGATGAAGAACACCCACTTCTTCTTGATTTGGCTCCCAAAAGTTCACCTAAATTCTCCCTCTTTACTCATCTACAAAGCTAGGGTTTTCTTATAGAGTTGTTTCTTCCACAAACACCCTAATGTAGGTTTTATATCATAAATCCTGAAATTTATCTTATGGGACAAATTAAAATGACCGAAACACCTCCGTGTGGGTCAAGTTATGCCTAAAAAGGCTCCGAGACCCAAATACTACCCTCGGGTCCTCTTTTTCGTCTATCTCAACCTATTCGGAATCATCCGTTCACTTAGAATCATCATCCGAGGCACTTTACTAAAATTCTCCAAATCTTGACCTCAGATTACGACACATGAAATTTTAAAAATTAACCCGAATTAAATAAATCTTAATTCACCAATTTAATTAAATCCTCTAGATTAATTGAATCATTTATTACCAAATTAATTAAATTCTATATCCTAAAAAATATGAGGTGTTACTTCTCAAAATTCAAAAACCTTGTTGATACTTTAAAAAATCACATATACATTTAGAGTGATGCTACACTTCCCGAACTCAAATTCCCCATCTCATATCGAAAGCCTATCCGGACAAACATAAGAGCAAAAGAAAAAAAAATTCAGTTTTACAGTTGATAATTGGAGTAAATATGTCTTTTTGTAGGTTGTAATTTTTTAGGTAGTATTTTTTTTATATAAAATTAATTTTACGTACTTTTTTAGGTAGTAAATATTTTTTTTGTTTAAATCAGTTTTATGTATTTTTTAGGTAGTAATTTTTTTTCTTAAAAAAAAAGCAGTAAATACTTTTTTTTGAGTAATTCTACATAGACGTACAAATTCGACTCATTTTGTTTGATGCACTAACGTGCCGCGTCTGTATGAGTTCATTTTTGGGTCCTGACGGACCCACACCACAGGACCCTCAAAACGAATCGATAATTATTCACAAATTCGAAATATGTTTACTTTTTTTTAATACACATTTAATCCAAACCTTTTTATTTTGTTCCAAAAAGTTTCTCGCCACATAAAACACTCAAAGTGTGCAGCTGACGCGGACCCTTAAAAATAAGATGATATTGGTTAAATTAGTGTTTGATAACTTTTTGGAACAAAATAAAACACTCAATGTGTCGCAGGCGCGGACCCACATTTAATAAATGATGTGGGCCGGGAATGTAGGTCCTCGTCAGCGGCACTAATCAATTATGAATCTAATACATCAAATTAGATAGTTTTTTGTATTAAAATTAAAAATATAATTTTTTTATAAAAAAAAACTATGTACTACTTTTAAATACACGTTTAGTTCCTGCCTTTTTATTTTGTTCAAAAAAGCCCTTCACCACATGAACGAAATAAAAATGATTGGACTAAATGTGTATTAAAAAATATTTGAGGAATTTTTTATAATTGATCCATTAAATATTAAATTAATGTAAAGTTTATTTAATTTTAAAATAAATCATAATTTTAATTATTTATCAATCTGAAATAAATTTAAATTATTTTTAAAAGAATATCTTTTAAAAGAATAAATCATAACTCTCATATATACATAATGTATGGATAATGCATTGTTTTTCAAAAATAGATTAAGGGTGGAGATTATTTTGGCATTTAAACAAGGATGGTGATTACTTTGAAGAGGAAATTGGGGAGGAAAGTTTCGGGAAGTATAACATTATCCATACATTTATGGTCACATGTTTTGAACCACGCCCAACAACTTCCATACATTTTACCATGGGGACTCTCTCACCGACTTCAAAGTTAGGGGGCTTCTCATTAATCATAATTTATTTATGACTTCAACTCTTAGATACTCATTTAGAATGTGTGGGACATCCCCGAAGGGAAAACAAGACCATCACACTCTCGAACGCCAATCTTCTTTACTAAAAATGGAATAAATTTATGTCGAGCCTCGTTTCATAACCTCATAGACGGAGCTACTTTGCACGTTGGGTGGTCAAATGCCCAGACACGAATTTTGGAAAAGAAAAAGTTATTTTGGAATAAATGTGAAATATAGTAGAAAACATGGTCAAAAGTTCAAAATTCAAATAATATATATGTCCATCAACTTAACCTATGTGAGATCTCTTCTTTCTTTCTTTCTTATAACTAGAAGTGGTATTATCTAAGAATCCGACCGTTAAACATTTTTGTTGAACAAAGCATATGATTTGTTTGGTTGTTATTATTTGTTTGTTTTTAGGAATTTGCACATGTATTTAAACTTGCAATTTGTAGTTTTTTTTATTTAATGTTTGGTGAGTTAAATTTATTTAAGCCTAAAAATATAAATTATCAATTAAATATTAGTAAAAAAGGCCTAATTTTTTAAGGTGACTATTGCCCTCGAACCCCCCGTCTGTGGATTGTGCCCCACCAACTTTTGACTCCTAGCTCCGCCACTGCATACGCTCGTTTCATACCCTTATAAAAATACAAAATTTGTGGGACCCATTTTTTAGAAATTAGTCCAAAACAAATCCCCAAAGTAGTTAACTATTCTTTGTTTAAACAATAACTAAACAAATAAAACTCACAATTTGATTTCTAACTATTAGAAAAAAGTTTTTTTAATATTTATTTTTATAAAAGACCTGTTTTAAAAAATAACTTTAAAAAAAAAACTGTTTTTCTTGTTTATATATATTATAGAAAACAATGCTTTTTAAAAAAAAAAAAAAGTTTTTAAAAACTAAAGTTTTTGTTGGAAAAAAATTGATGGGTTAGTGTTGCAGACGCGGATCGACATCTATTAAATGATGTGGGTCCGCGCTAACGGCACTAACCAACTACGATTAGAAACATCAATTTTTTACCATTTTTATTTTATATAAAAAACAGTTTTTATATAATGTTTTTTAATAAAATTGTTTTTAAAAACTATTACACTTTTTTTTGAAAAAAATTGATGGGTTAGTGCTACTAGTGCGAATCCGCATCTATTAAATAATGTGGGTCTGCGCCAGTGGCATTAACCAATTGAGATTAGAAATATAAATTTTTTTGCCATTTTTATTTTATAAAAAAGACAGTTTTTAGACCACCTGTTTTTGTTTATAAAATTGTTTTTAAAAACTTGTACATTTTTTTTTGAAAAAAAATTGATAGGTTAGTGTTGCTGGAGCGGATCGACATCTATTAATTGATGTGAGTCCGCGCCAGCAGCAATAACCAATTGCGATGAAAAACATCATTTTTTTTTGCCATTTTTATTTTACAAAAAAGACAGTTTATATTTAATTTTTTTAATAAAATAGTTTTTATAAACTTGTACACTTTTTTTTGGAAAAAAATTGATGGGTTAGCGCTACTGGAAAACATCAATTATATTTTTTTTAAATATAATTTTTTATAAAATAAAATAGATTTTTTATAAAAAAATATTTTATTGAAAAAATATTACAAACACTGTAATATTTTTATTAAAAAAACTACTTTTCTTAAATGGAAGGGCTGATTTTGTTTTGAATTTAGGAGTGATTTTTTTATCTAGTAGAGTTGATTTAAAAAAAAAAGTGATCTCATAAATTTTGTCTTATTGTAAGGGTATCAAAATGGGGTACATTTTTTTTTTGGAGGGGGTGGGCTGGGTGGGGTGGGGGGGTCATGTAGTGAAGCTCTTAAAAATGTCTTCTTCTCCATATACCCTGAGATAGTGTTATACTTTTTTGAGGGTTCTGTAAAGTTTCATCATTATTACTCACTTCGACAAAAGGAATTCAATAAGGATCCGTTTGGCAATCCAATTATAAGTCATGAATATGAAATTGAAATGTCATTTTCAATTCCACGGAATTGAAATTGACCTTTCAATTTCAATTTTGACCATTGGAATTGAGTTGTCAAACGGATCCTAAGGAATTTAAGAAGAGACAAATCTTGTTTCGCTAAGAATTTGTTCCAATTTTTAGTTATAAACCCCAAATGACCAAGCATAATAGTTTTCTTATGAATCGACTTTCTCCTCTTTGACATAGCCCCAAGAGAGGTATATGATAACCAAGAAACTCGAAGATTTTTTACAAGGCCTTGATTTTGATAAAGATTTTGGAATGGAGTATCCTTATCCTAGATAAATGCTCTCACGTATGGCAATCAACCATGGGCAAAGATAACTACGGTACCCACCCTATGACCAATTAAAAACATCTAGTCTACCCATAATAACTGACAAAAAATTCAACTCATCTATATAACTATATAAAAATTATAGACCCAAATCTTCTGAGAATAACATGTGGCAGTGATATAAATGTATCATTAAATCCCAAATTTATATAACTATAAATACATTAACGTTAGTTTCTTTAACCGAGACAATTGTTGACCCAAATTGTATATTATAACTTACACTTAACATTTGTTTGGGTTTCAGTTCAGACGGAACTCTCATTTCAAAACCCATTCACACCGCCTATCTTTCTGTAAGACTTTGAGACGGGACTTTTTGAATTTCCAAAATTGACGTCTTTTTATCTTCCTTTTCACTTATATAAGAGCAGCTTCTTCCTAAAACAATTATACCCAAATGCTAAAATCGAACCCAGGTACGATTCAGGCTTATATTCAGTTATGAGTAAGATCCAACTACATATCTGGGTATTTCTTATTTTCAATTTTCCCATGATCTCTTAACCATCACTGCTTATATTCAGAATCTGACCCAACTACATCTCTGGGTATTTCTTATTTTGCATTAAGGTCGTTTTTTATTATTTGCATTTTGTGTGAAACTAAGAAAAAGAAGCTAAAATCTCTTTACCTGGGTTTGTCAGAGTTTTGGATTATTCGTTCTGAATTATTATTTATGAAAACATAAAGATTTTGAGATTGGGTTCGGAATCTAAATCACTAGGCAAATAGGTTTAGTCGGTCAAATTTAAAGGGAGGATGATGGTGGCACTGATGATGATGGCGGGGGGAGAGGATGAAGGTGGCAGGTATGAGGGCGGACAATAGTGGAAGGTTTTAGGACAAGATTGGCTTCGAGAAAGTTTCAATTTTAATATTTTTAAGAATATTTGGTTTGTTTTAATTCGGAGAATTACGGTGTCTGGTGATAAGCAGAGTTTATCATATATGGGAATAGTTTATGTTTTACGTTGATATATCTTGCCTTTTTAAAGGCTACATTGTCTTTTTGTTAGATCTATTAAAAAAATTTAGAGAATAATGTAATACCTTTGTTTCTAAAGAAAGCTCTCTGAGTAATTATATAAGATAACTTTTACCAAAGTCCCACCATCATCAAAGTTTAAGGATTGACTAGAGCTACAAACTCTTATTGTGCATGCAATTAAGACGTGAAGACAAAGATGACCCAATAACAGATGAAAAAGATGGCCTTCATTTGTTTAAACTTGATTTAATGATTTAGACGCAGTTGCATGTTAGGATGCCAGTTTAAAAGTTACATGTTTTCTCATGTGGTGGTGAATCTGAAGGTTATTATGGTGGGGGTATTTATTGTAATATTTTTTTTAAGTTTTCCATATATGATGTTATTTTAATTTTGGGTTTTCGAAAGGTGGTTAGAAGACAAGAGACATAGATGTGAGGAAACTTGGGGGAGAAAGAAAGAGATATAAATATTTTGATTTTATTTTCTGTCTGGTTTGAACTTGGCCATCTCAACCTCTTTCATTCTAAAGTTGAAGTTAAAGTTGAAGTTGAAGTCTTATCATTTTACAGGTTAGTAGCACAATGTCTCATACGGTAAAATTAAAAAATACAGTTTAGATAATTTCGTCCACGCATCGCGTGGGGTGCATGCTATAACTATATAAAAATTGTAGATTCAAATTGTATGAGAATGACACGTGACAGTAATAAAGACTTACTATTATAAGAGTTCTCACGTTTTGAAAAGGTGTTAATGCTCAACCATTCCCATTAATGTTATCATTCTATGAATTTGGAATTTTGGTTCCCTCAAAATGTTTGGTGTCCCGTTCCACGAACTCATCCATTTTCAATTAAAATGTCTACTTTCATTCCCCCCAAAAGTTTAAATATCCAACCCAATGAATATGTTATATATACACACACACTCTCACAAAATAGGGTAAAAACATCACTTGCGTTTCATCACTAGGAAAGAAAAAAAAATTGGAGCCCACTTCATCTCTCGTTTTTCACAACATTACAGTTTGTCATATCTACTCACATTTGGAGGTTTAGGAGGTTTGGGTTAAATGCGTTTTGTGGGGTCAGCTGGGTATATATATATATATATATATTGACGCGACTTAATATTTGTCTTAAAAGTGCGTTTTTATATATAGGCTCAAGTGCAAGCCTTGTCGCTCAAGTAGTAAACCCGGTAAGTCGGGATCGTCTCCACAGGGATCAAGATTGCCAAATAGTAACAAGAAAAATTACTAAATCTTGAAAAGATTTCTTGAAAGAAATAAAAAGATGATTAATTTGTGGGAAAATTTCTAAAAATTTACTTATGAAAAACAATTAGAAATTAACAAATAAACTTGGGTTTAACAAATTAGAGAAAATAGGGTAGGGTACAATCCCTCAATCCTTAACAACTTATCCTTTAGAATACTAGAATTATAAATCAAAATTCTCGATTAAATCCAGTCCTTATAAACTCTAAGCATTACATATATGAGGTTCAAGCCCGCATCATATGAAATCAAAGATGAATATAACGAGGTGAACGACAAATTATACATACAAAGCATTCTTAAACATCTCAATTACCTAGGGCAAGAGAGATTAAAAGATTTGACAATGAATATATGATTTTCATTCACGATTCAATCAATATTTTAATTTATTTTCTATTTTCCATACAAACAATTTGCTTTTGGATTGAGTTCATGTACCCCAACCCTTGGGAATTTAGCTACTCATGATTTGGTTCAAAAACAAATTCACATATGAAATTATAAAGCTATGAAACATTGTAAGAAATTTGCAAAAATTAAAGCACAAGAGAATAGAATGATGTTACTTGAATTCAACACAAAAACGGAATTGAGATTCAGAATACAAACTAGGGTTCATGCACCTCTCGAAGAAATGGGAAATTTAACCTAGAAATTTGACCTAAACCTCTCTCTAGAATTCTTAACCCTAGCCTTCTCTCAAATGATGTAGAGCTTGGCTTTTATAGCACAAATCATCGAAATTTAGCAGCCAACCCTACTTGTGGCACAAGTTTGCACTCATCAAAGCTGCACAATAAATGCCAAATTAATGCCAGGATTTCGCATGACCGGATCGATTCGGGTCTTAATCGGATCGGTCCGATATCCATCGGATCGATTCTTTTATTTTCTTCCGGATCGGTCCGATTGTAGTCGGATCGGTTCGGTTATTGCTTCCATCGGTTTGCCATCCATCCGGGGTGTACTGGACTTGGCCCACTTGGATCGGTCCGGATCCTACCCGGATCGGTCCGATTTTCTTCTTCTTTGACTTTTTCCTTTCAACTTTGACTGGCCATATCTTCTTATCTAGACCTCCGATTTGGATGCCGTTTCTTCCTATGCTCTTGTGAACTCATGGTCTTCAACTTCACTTTTGGTGTCGCTTTCGAATTCTGAATGGAATTTACACTTTTGCCCTTTGACATTTCTTGCTTTCATCTTTTCTTTTCTTTTGGATTCTTTCTTGCATTCCATTCCTGAAAACTTCATCCAAATTACACAAAAACTAGGAAATATTATTAGCAACAGACAATGGAGTGATATCGCATAAAAATGGTTCAATTACATTGTTCGAGATATTAAAATCACTAACTTAAGGGGCTAAATTCAGAAGAATTTATGCCTGGTCATATATATATATATATATATATATATATATATATATATATATATATATATATATATATATATATATATATATATATATATATATATATATATATATATATATATATGTTGTTATTTTGGGTCTTGGTTAATAGACACTAGGTTCGGGTTTGTGAGTTGTAGCAGGGGTATGGGTATGGTAGCAACTGGTGTTGGAAGGTGGTGGTTGGCAACAGGTAGGTGGTTCTATTAGATGTTTTTTTTGGCCGGTTTAGGAGCTCAGGGGGGTTGAATTAAATGAGTTTTGCCCCAAATCGTGTAGATGATTATGTTATATATATATACGGTCACGCATCGCGTGGCCTTCGTGCTAGTTGTTATATATAAAAAGAGTGGTATTATAGGTATCAAACAAATTTCTTAAATTTCTCTCAAATAGTATTAATGAATCGTATTCTCACGAAATTCATATCACAAGATAAAACACTTAATGCTATTTGAAGAATTATTTGGGACAACAAGTATTTCCTATATAAAAAAGAGCACCGACACACACATACATCCTAATTGTATGAACTAAAAAAATAAACCAAATATCTCATCAATTTCACAATCAAGGATACTAAGTTGCCTCTCTTGTCAACTTGTTATTCCACTAAGAAAAGAAATATGATAATATTCATGAGTAGGTACATGATCCCATGTCGTATGACGGCAAAAATGGGACATGATCAAAGAGAACAACCATCTAGATTTTACCAAGGGAAAAATTTACCATAACGAAATGACGTTTAGGGCCGTTTGGTTCGTGATGAAATATTTTTTATCGTGTTAAAAAATAATTCACTTAAGTAAAATATGTGTTTGATTGGACATTTAACAAAGCGAAATAAAATGAATATGGTGAAAAGTGAGGTGAAACTTTAACCATTTTAAAACATGGATAAAATGAATAATTTAACATGTGAAAACAATGAAATTTATCGTATTACTAAACTAACCTTTCCTATTCCACTTACAACTATCACACATTTATTTCTCCCTCTCAATTAACACGGTCATTAAATACTCATTTAAAAAAATATATTTTTTCCATTTTTTTACATTTAATTTAATTTTTTTAATTTAAAAAAATTAATTAAAAAATAAACAAAAAATAAATAAAAAGTGGAATAACTATTCTTACACGCTGTGTGTCTTCTCCCACACCCTTTTCAATATTTAAACACTAAAAGACCATAAGACCCTCTATGCATATATTATTTGAACAAATATAATCTTTTTCCCAAAAATCTATGACTTAAAAAAAACATAATATTTTAAAAATTAAAATCCTAATATTCTAGAAAATTAAAATTTTAATATTCTGAAAATATAAAATTTATAAAAGTTATTTTTTCATTTAAAAAACCTTATGTTATTTATAAAAAAAAACTTATTCTTTTTTAATTTAAATGAACGTTGATAAAAAATTGTTTCTTTTATTTATTTAAAAAAACCGTTTCGTTATTTATGTTTTCAGTTAAAAATTGTTTCTTTCATTATTTTAAAATTAATCTTTTTACTATCTAAAAATATGGTCTCCATCAGCGGTATGTATAGGTAGTCCGACCGACCACCTATACATATTTATTTTTTTAAAATAGTAAAAAGATTATTTTTAAAATAGTACAAAAAACAGTTTTTAACCAAAAATAAAATTTGTAAACAAAAAAAGACATTTTTTTTAAGAAAGCAGTTTCTTAAGAAAACAAATTTTACGTTTTATATACAGTTTTTTAATAAAAAAAATAGATAAGATTTTATGTTTTATAAATAGTTTTTTATTTATTTATAAAAAACAGTTTTTTTATTGAAAATATAATATTTTGTTTTTTATCAAATGTATTTATTTTAGTTGGAGGTGAAAAAATTGAATATTTAGATTCTATAAATCTGTGGCCACAATTGTCATTTATTATCCAAAGGGTGTGGGGGAAGATATGGAGGGTGTGGGAATAGCTATTCCCATAAAAAAAATTAAAAATTAAAAATAAATGAATATTTGTTTGGTACAAGGTAATGTGTTCGGATTTTTTTTACTAATTGGGACGTTTTCATAGTTGGGAACTGTTTTGATCATAGTTGGGGCTGTTTTTTTTTTTTAATTCTTTTAATTGGGACTCTTTTTTTTCATAGGCGGGACTTTTATTTTTATTTTTAACTAGGACTGTTTTTTTTTTTAAATTGGGGTTATATTTTTCAATGTTGAAAACTGTTTTTTTTTAATTGGGACCTTTTTTTCATTGCTGAAACTGTTTTTTTTAATTGCGGACTACCGTTTTTATAGTTGGGACTTTTTTTTTTAAATGGGGATTGTTTCTTACAATTGACAGTTTTTTTTCATTATTGAAAACTTTTTTTTAAAACAGGGAGAGTATTCTTTTTTAATTATGACTTTTTTTTTAGTTGTGACTTGATTTTTTACATTTTTTATACTTGTTTGTCTTGCATAGTCAAATATGACTAGTTATGGGGGGTGGCGGGATTGTGTCAAATTTGAGTTTGAAGTAAATGAATATTTTTTAATGGCCATTGATACTTGTGTGAAGAGAATCAAATAGTTAAATATAACTATTTTTGTGTGCATTTGAAGTATGGGATAATATGATCATTTTATTTTTTAACCATATTCATCTTGACCATGCAAACAACAAATGGTAAAAAGTTTAAAATTTTCACTTAGTGGAAACTTATCCAAACTGAGATAGTGAAAACAAAATCGTTAATAATTCACATTTTACTTTTAACATGGTGAAAAGTATTTCATCACGAATCAAACGGACGCTTAGAGTGTTTGAGATTGAAGGAAGACTGGTTCAGCCATGCATCCTAGGTTCCTAACACCAAATAAACAAGTAGGTTTTTATCTCAAACGATAAACGAGTGGAAATAAATAACATTCTCATTCATTCAATCGTGAGGAGGCTCTGAAGCATAACCGAGACAAAAAATAATTAGGAAACACAACCAACTGAGAAGGGTCATTCCAATTTACCCTTTTCGTATACACCTATCGAACTTTTTTTTTAGCAAAGAGGGACGGAACCCCCACACGTTTTATTAATATAATAAGGAGAAAAAGCCTCTCGGAAGCTTACAAACCCAAGCAAACTTGAAAAAATCTAGAGGTTGGGCTCAATACTCTAGAAAGAAAGCAATAAAAATGGGATTTTATAATAACCCCATTACATAGAGATAACTTGAAAGAAAATATGGGGATTTATCTTATCCCCATTTACATCTTTAGAATTCTTTGCCTTATTTGAGAAGTGTGCAAACTATCCAGCTAAGTAAACCTTTAACCAACCTAGGGAGAGAGCTTACATCCCAATATATACAGTTCGTGTTGAAAAGAGAAGCTCGCGAGGCTAAATGATCAGCGACTGAGTTTGATTGTCTCCATATATGATTGAAAATCACTTCATCAGAGCATTGGAAATCTTGAAGAATCTTTCTAGCTTGCCAAGGAGGTTTAGTCTTTTTCAATATCACATCTATTAAGAGCTTGCAATCAGATTCCACAATCACTTTTTGAATATTTAATTGAGAAACCAACTTCATTCCTTCAACAAAGGCCAAACTTTCAGCAAAAAACGAGGATTGTACTCCTATAAATTATTCAAACCCAACAATGAAGTTCCCGTTGGAATCTCTAATCATCCCTCCAATACCACTATTTCCAGGATTTCCTTTAGAAGCTCCATCAATATTTAATTTAAAAACACCACTTGGGGGATTAGACCAAACGCATTTTATTATCTGAACAACCTTAGGGCTAATGTGAACTTGAAATATGTTTATGATTTGAAAATCTTCAAAGTTAGGATTATCATAGATTTTAATATTATGTAGAAAGGAAGAAGCTAAAAAAATAATTTGATTTATTATAAAGTTTACAGAGGTCTTAGAATTTTCAAAAACCAATCTATTTCTAGCCTTCCATAATTCCCCAAAAATAATTTTTGGAGTTATGGAAAAAAGAATTTGTAAGTAGTAGGAGTTGTGGATCCCCGGATTTTAAACACTTCAAAAGTATATTTCCATTTATATAAATCGAGATGCGGAAGCGTTAGAATGTGATGGTTCCACTTAAACAAATGAACACTAAATTTTAATTTATTTCAAAATTAAATTAAATACAAGTGAGAATTAAATCAAGTTAATTCAATACAAGTCCTAGAGAATTTGCCTAACTCAAATTTTGTAATTATATCAAATTAGGCCAAACCAATTTTAACAATTAAATTAATTGACTTGAATTAATTAACTACACATTGTCCAATTTAAACACGTAGAGATAAATAATGATTAAACCAATTTTATCTTTTTAACCTAAGCATGCGTTCTAGGTGAGTGCGAAAGATAAAATAAAAACAATAAATCACTACGCCGCGATGTACGAGGAAAAACACAAGACGGGAAACAACCTCGGACGGACCTAGCCTCAAATCCACTAGATACGGAATTTACAAATACAGGACAGAAAGGCTTACAACACACGACTCGATCCCTCTCAAGCCTTGATGCTTCTTCTTGTAGATACCTCTTCCTAGCGGATAACCTTGGAGCTCCACCACGGCCTCGGAATCCACCGATCGGACTTTATATGGTCACCGTCACCCGAACAAGGAGCCTTTCTCCAAGTGGGTAATGTTGAAACAAGACTCTTCTTCTTTCTTTATGGGATGTAGAAGAAAACCCGAAACTTCTCTTTGAACGGAAGAAATGAAACCGATGCCAAACTCCAAGCAAGATATATGAATATAGGGACTTGGAATAAACTGATTTGGGTATAAACTAGAGTGGTATAAGTTTTTCTCTTTGATAAAAGCACACTCAAAACAAGAACATTTTCCTTAAACAATTTTGCTCTCAAATTCTCTCTAAGAGATGAACTATAATGGAAAAGTTAAGTTGGAAAATGTTATTCCCGCACATAATAAAGTCTGAAAAAGTTGGTTAAAAACCAAGTGGGGAAGTGGGTGAAAAACTGTCAAAAATTGCCAAAAATTATTCCCGCCTAGCATCTCGTTCGAACGACATTTCGTTCGAATGAAATCTTGATCGAACGAGACTTCTAACGAAGTTCCAGATTGAACTCGTTAGAAATCTCGTTGGATATCTCATTCGAACATACAGTTTGTTAGAACGACATATCGAACGACATTTCAAAGACCTATATTGGGAACTCGTTGGCAAACTCGTTCGAATGACATCTGGTTCGAACGAAAAACTCATTCGAATGACATATCGAACGAACTTTCAGAAAGTTTGGAAAATTCGATTTTAGCCCAGAAAACTTTATAAACTTATTTTAAAGTTTTAATTAATTCTTTCTAAAAATAAAACACGGTTTTTTATAAAACCTATCACCCAAGAAACAAGTTCCAAGCTCCTATATAGATATAATTGCATTCATACCTTAGGAGCATGGAACCATAGTTGATGACGTAGAAACGAGGCACTCAAACCGGCATGATGATGAAGATTTATACTCTTTGCCGCTACGTCTTCAAACAAACACTTCATAGGCTTGAGAATATTACAATTAAATGCAATCATATGAATAAATGTTTTTGTCCGGAATTGAGCCAAAACTATATATGGATTCAGTTGGAAATTTGTGTCCTTACAGAATTTTAAGAAAATCTTTTTTATTTTTAATCATCCATCAAGATAAAATCATAGCCCTGCAAGAAGTATTTTTAGGAGTAACTTTGAAAAGATGACAAAAATATTGCCATACTTTTTTAGCTAAATTACAATCAAGCAAAACATGTTTGTCACTATCTTCATTAGCTAAACATTCCCTGCAAACCGGAGCAAGTCTTATACCAATTTTTTGGATTTCAATCTCAAAAGGCACATAATTATTCAGTAATTTCCAAATGAAATTTGAAATTTTTATGGGACATTCTATAGACCAATTTATTTTACAAGTGAGAGAAATTGGATTATTTTTTCTACATATTTGAAATGCTTCTTTCAAAGAGAAATCACCAGAGTATGATGGAATCCATATTTGATTGTTAAAGTCAATGTGATCATCAGCTATGCTAGATATAGATTTAATCCTTCTAATAGTAGAGGATCCAGAATTCAAAAACAGTCTACTCTGATATTTAGATCTCATAAAAGAAGCCCAAATACCTTTATCAAATAAAAATTTCCAATACAATTTTATGCTAGAGGCACTAATGATATCTTCCATTCTTCTAAAATTTAATCCTCATTCTTCAAACGGAAAACACATTTCATACCATTTAGACCATTGGTAAGGTTTGTCTTTATTAACACCACCCCAATAAAATTTAGAAAAGTTATTATGCAATCTTTTAATAATAGTTTTAGGGAGGCTAATAATAGAAATGATGTGAATAGGGATGGATAAAACAACACTCCTAATCAGAGTGGCCCTACCAGCTTGAGATATTAACTTAGACGACCAAGAATTAAGCTTCTCTCCAATAGAGTTCATAAGATCAGAAAATTGAGACAGTTTAATTCTCCCTTTATTAATGTTACAACCTAAATACTTCATGGGCAAATTTTTGATAGATAAACCAAAATTGGTTCCCAGCTTAGTTCTAATAGACGGGGAGAGATTCTGATCAATAAAAATAGAGCTTTTAGAAATGTTTATAGACTGATCGGAGGTTTTCTCGTAGGATTTAAGAAATTTTGTAATAGCAAGTAAACTTTTCTTATTCCCATTAGCAAAGATAATAATATCATCAGCATAAGCCAAGTGAGAAATCAAAGTACAATTCCTTGGATGGGAAAAAGGAGTAGCTTTACCATTCTTGAACAAATTATCTATATTTCTACTTAAACATTCAGCAGCTATAATAAACAAGCTAGGAGACAGGGGGTCACCTTGCCTAAGCCCTCTAAAAGATTGAAAAAATCCTTTACTTTGCCCATTTATGGTAATAGAGAACCAATTATTTGAAATTAATCTCCAAATCATGTATATGAACATTTCATTAAACCCAAATTTCCTCAAAACTTGACATAGGAAAGGCCAATACACTTTATCATAAGCCTTTTCCATGTCTAATTTAATAATAACATTATGACCACGAACTTTTTTTCCTATATTTTGAGATAATTCATGAGCAAGCAATATGTTATCGTTTATACTTCTCCCTTTGACAAAACCAGATTGGTTAGGGGATATAATATTAGGGAGAACATCAGCTACTCTGTCATTAAGAATATTAGATATAATTTTACTAGCGAAATTACATAAACTTATAAGTCTGAATTGCGAGCAATTTATAGGAATATCTACTTTGGGAATAAGAGCAATATTGGTAGCTGACCAACTTTTGGGAATATCAGCTCCAGCAAAGAAGGAGTGAATGGCCTTTATTAAATCATGCTTTATGATGTTCCAAAACTTATAATAGAATTCTCCCCCATAACCATCAGGGCCAGGAGCACTGAAAATATTCATGTTTTTTATGGCATTAAAAATCTCTTCTTCAGATGGGAATTCAGTAAGGTTTTTATTTTTCTCTTCAGTAATAACTTTATCAATAACATTTAAAAAATTATTATTAATATTGATAAGATTAGATTTCCAGATGTTTTGAAAATGGGATACAAACAAACTATCAATGTCCTCTTCTTTATCAATCCATTTATTTTGGGAGTCTTTGATCTTGGTTATATTCAATCTTCTATGATTAATTTTCATAAAAGCATGGAAAAGTTTGGTGTTCAAATCCCCTTGTTTAAGACATTTTTTGTTACTTTTTTGGAACCAAAAGCTTTCCTCCCTTTGTAAAGCAATATTCAATTTGGCTCTAGTTTCAAATAACTCAGATCTTGAAGATTCATAGGGATTTTGCTCAAAAGCTTGCTCCTTAATCAAAACTTCATCTTCTAGATTACTGACAGATTGAAAAACATTTTTAAACTCTTCTTTATTCCAAATTTTAAGTTTTTCTTTAAGCATTTTAAGTTTAATAGAGAAAAGTTTCATAGGAGGGGCATGAACATCACAGTTCCAAGATTCTTGAATAATATCGTTCACATTAGATTGAATACACCACATAGATAAGAACTCGAAAGGTTTAGGAAGATCATCAAACTTACTTTTTATAGACATAAGAAGAGGTCTATGGTTAGAGCATGCCTTACAGTAATTTAACTCAGTCCTTACAGTAATATTTATGTCAGCAGCCTTCAAACCCTTCGAACTACCCCTGGGTAAAGAACTCTTATAAGTGTCCCACTTGGTATACCAACATTGAAGGGTTCTCATCCTCACCTTCTCCTCATTTAAACATTCCTAAAAAGGTATCTTCCCCTAGGGTAATAAGGACACATAATTCACAAACATATATGAATTAAACAACAAACTCACCTCAATTAACATATGAATTAAACAAGGGGCATGTATCAAATACTCCCTCGAGCTTTTTTTAATACACGTTTAGTCCAAGCCTTTTAATTTTGAAACAAAAAGTCATTCACCATACCAAAAAGGTTTTACCACTTTGCTGGCGCGGACTTTTAAAAGTAAGAGAATAATTGACTTTCTGGTACAAAATAAAAGGTTTGGACTAAACGTGTATTAAAAAATGTTTGAGGGACTTTTTGGTATTTGATCCATTAAACAACAAACTCACCCCAATTATAGAAATATGTTCATATCAATGAGAGATAAAAGTACACATGGCATCATTATTTTGGGATAACTTAAACTGATGTAGATCTTCAATTACCCTCTCAATACCGATCTTTCACAATATCCTTTAATATGTAAAGTTAGACATTTGTGTCTATCCCACAAACCCCAATCATGGTTGTTCTATCCAGATGAAGGAATATCAATAGGTGACCACATAAAGTCACCTTAATAAATATGAAGTGTCGGATTACTCTTCAGAGAACACCAATCAACTCTTTTAAAAAAACTCACCATTAGAAATAAATAATCATGGGTAGGGCTTACATGACATAGACTAGCGGAGGAAGTAAATCTTAGAAACTTATAAAAATTATACTTACTTTAAAATAAGGGAACATATCGATACAACTCACCAGAATCATTAACTTTTGAACCCTCCTCACCTTCACTCCCTCCTGATGCATCCTTCTTACCACCACTATGAGGAGAAGACGTTCTGGTCAGTACCTCAACCTTTGAAGTCTTTATAGTTGTTTCAATAACAACACTAAAAAGTTTCACCACAAATAAACTTGGAAGAAGTAACAGAGAACACAAGGAGTTTCCAAAAACTCAAAATCAAAATGTTGAAATACACTAAGAAAGAGAGTGGAAGGGTCTACTCCACACTAAAAGAATTTTTTTTATAGAAATTTGAAATGAGGAAAGAAATAAATGCTTTAAAATTACATCCCAAAATTCCTTTTGTACATAAGTAAAAATCTGGTTACCAAAACGTCATGGTGGTTATTCCTTAGAAAATTGCAAACAAGCAACCGAAAATAATTTAGGAAAATGATGCCAATCCAAAATACAATCCTGAGTAAAACATGTGGAAAGACTGAACCATTAAATCCATAAGCATAATCTCAATAGGCAACCGTATTAAGTTAAGCAGATCATGAAGTGACAACTGGGACATTGTGCTCCTATAATTAGTCCCCAATACAAACCCGGACTCTCCCTTACTATCCTAATATATCACTCCCTTTATATAAGGTCATATTACTTCTTAATACATCCTAAGAGAAGGATCCTAAGCCTCAAATCCCCCCCAAAATGAGTAGAATCAAAGTTAGAAATAATTGGCAAAACAACAACTTTTCCTAATCGATTCACCCTGGCCGAATCGATTTGGTATTGGAAGAGAATCGATTTTCCCCATCCGAATCGATTCGATCGAGAAAACCAAGCATCCTATTTGTCTACTGAATCGATTCTCCAAACTCAGACCTGTAGCCTACCATTTTAGCGAATCGATTTGCTAGGGACGAATCGATTCGCATGGGTCAGATCGCCCAATTTCGGCTACGGGTTAAGAAGAACCCTAAATCCCGAAATCTCTATTCTTTCAACTACACTAACTATCATCAACTATCAACATCTCCAAATCATTTCTACATAATAACCCACCAATATATATAACCCTAATCATGTCTAAATCATATATGAAGGCTTTAAACACAATTTCAATCAATTCTCCAAATGGGCTTAACTCAAGAACAATAATTATAGATACAATTTATTCACAAAATCAAAAAAGGTTTACAAGTTTAATAATTTGCCTCAAGATTATAGCCTCCGATTAACTTCTCGTTGCAATGATTCCAAGCTCGAATAACCAAACTCTCTCTTTTCGTTTCTTTCTCTCAAGCTCTCACTTCTCTCTACTTTCTACTTTCTAAGTTAAAACACAAATGAGTAATAAATACTCTTGCAAGACTAAATGACCAAATTTAGATCAAATATATTAAGTCCAACATGAAATGCTACTAAATACTTAAAATGACTCGTAACATCATATCTAAGTCATAACTAGCCAAAAGTACCCTGAAACCCAAAAACACACCCGACACTTATTTTGACTATCTCAACCATTCTCGGACTAACCCCTCTAAACTGACATCCGGGATATCGTTTATTATTTTCTATTCCAATGTGATATTAACATTATAATAATAATCCAATTGGAATATAAATCATAACCATCGCTTTAAAGCCCAACGACTCAACATAACATAATATTACACTTTTTACATTCGCGTAACGGTAAATATGCAATACTCATAAATATTAATTCTTAAATTACTTAAATTATTATTTACTTCAATTTCCTTTATTTTATATAACTAACCCACATGGCAATTTAATATAAAAATAATTACTCAAAAGTAAGGTCATATCGCAGCTTCCAAATGGAGAACCCTAGTAAAAAAAGTCATCTTTAAGCCAGATTTGATGACTATGCTAGCTTAGTTATGTCCTAAGATCGACAATTTACAATCGGATGTCACTATATTACATAGGACCAAAGCTCATATGTCAAAGGTTCCAGAACAAGAAATTTTATCGAACCAAAATGCCACCCTCCTTCCTGTTATGGTTTAAGGAGTGCCCGAGCTTATGTGCTCCCCTGAAGAATACCATCATGCCTTGGTTAATCATTATCATCCCATCATAGTGCCTCCACCTGTTCCACCTATCAACGGCCCCCTACCTACTTATCTACTTATGCCTTATATTGATCAACTAGGGGCTAACCTGCCCGTGCCCCTTCAAGTGGATCCTAAAGAAGAAGAATTCAGTAAGGTGAAATAAGACCTCAAAGTTCTCTCTCACAAGTTTGATAAAGTGAATCTCTCGTGGAAATATATGGATTATGCCCATATGTCCCATTAACTTTAATCTCATTTGCCTGGGAAGTTCAAAATGCCAGACACCAAAAAGTTTGGAGGACATGGGCCTCCCATTGTTCATTTATGAAACTATCATCAAACTATGAGCTTATGATTCGTTAATAAAGAAATCATGGCTCATATATTTCAATAGAACCTCTAAAGAAATTATTATTCGCTGATTTTTATCTCTAGAAGAATCTCGTTTTTGAAGTTGGGAGGATGTCACTTTTGAATTCATGGCTTGGTATAAGTACAATGAGGATCTGGTAGCAACTCATTATAATCTTAAATTTCTTAAACAAAACTTGGAAGAATTTATAAATAACTTCGTAGTCACATGGAGAGTGAAAGATGCAGCTATGACCAACCATTCGTCAAAAGAATAACAAGCCAGCATTGGTAAGAATAACTTCTTTTCGCACATCAAAAATATCATGGGTAGTCAATATTATCCCCATTTTAGAGCTCTTCGAGAATTATGGGTGGATATCAAAGAAAGCATTGCTAGTCAAAGTGTGATAGAAGACACAAAGATGAAGAAATCTACAAGTCAATTCACTCCTCGAAAGTTTAAAAGGCTATTTGCTGCTATTAACAACATATTATCCAATCCAACCACTTCACAATCACGAGAAGCCCATCCTAATGCCTTAAGAAGAAATTACACCAAGCTCCACGCTCCCATTTTTAGTATTTATCAATACCTTATCTCCCTAAATCTCATCAAGCCATTAGACCCTTATCTACTACCTGATTTGTTTAATTGATATTTCAAGCATGGTGTTCAATTTGATTTCATCAAACTGTTGAGCACACTATTGACTGGTATCATCACCTCAAAAATATTATGCAAGGACTTATTGACAAGGGTATCATCGCCCCTTTTTCTGGTCCAAAGCCAAATACCACCCAAAATCCTTTACATCCACACCGAACTGATGTGATTGTCATATTAATTGATGACGATTTAGACTTCGATAACTTTACCAAAATTAAACCCATAAATGACCCTACTTCACCCATTCCCTCCCCAAATCCCTTAAATCCCTTACAAACATGCCCAAATGAAAAAGCAAGTTTGTATGGATAGTCTGTATATTAGGTTACGCAAGCAAAAATTCAAATTTTAACCAAATTTTATCTTGATTAACAATTAGGTGTGTATGAAAATTCAAGCCGAAATTAAATAGCGAAATCACATAATCAAACCAAGCACAAAACAAGTAAGGAAAAATCCATTTTGGGAAAAACCTATACTTCAGCACTGTAGAGAGTTTGACAGACTCAGTAAATTACAGAATACTTAGAGATCCACCAAGTATAAAACAGGGGTCTTCTAGTCTCGAAATAGATAAGTCACATTTCAGCACCATCCACAAAAAGCAACTCTTCCCTCAATATCCACCAATTAGACTTAGGATTCAAGATCCTTTTTTCTTCAGTAGTAGAACCTCGACTCCACAAATTAGAAGTAGAGTAAGCTCTATAAGTGTTTAATGTAGTGTATGGAAACTTGAGTTTGACAAAAATCAACAAATTGTATATGGGATGTATGATATGGAAAAGAAACGTGTTTTTATGAGACACAAAGATGAAAACTTTTAGTGTAAAGAAAAAAATATGATTTTAGCCAAAAGAGTTTTGTAAGACTGACTAAAAGAATCATTTTTATAATAAAATACTTTTTTTTGAGGTGACAAAGTCGTTCGAACAAAAAAAGACTCTTATGAGAACGGAAACAAAGGTTTTGTTCTAATGAGGTAAGTCTCGTTCGAACGAGATGCCAATTTTTTTTATCATCCTTCTAACGACCTTCCAACGAGAGTGGTTCTGTCAAATAGATCCCCTTTTGTTTGAAGTTCATTAAAAGCCCATTTTAAGAAATATAGCACTTCGTTTGAATGATATTTGATCTCGTTAGAATGAGAAAATGATCTCATACCAACGAACCAAAAAAATAAAAAATTTATTTTCAAAAATCATTTTATAAAAAATGCCTCGATTAAAAACAAACATCCCAGAGTATATTTCGATTGATAAATACCAAACCACAAGATCTTATACCTCTGTAAAATGTCTGTGAAGATTCCAACGGATTGAATCTCGAATACGTAGCTCAGTCACTAACACATATTCAATTCAATGTAGAGGCAAATGAAGATGTAGTCTTCGATTTATAGCAAAGATTTGAAACGAGATATGCCAAAAGTCCTAAGCTATGAGAAATTATAAAATCTTGATATTACAAATCTTCCCTTTTGGCTATTCTGGTACAAAACAAAAACCAAAATCTAAATTACAATAAAACCCTTAATGCAATGTTCTAATGCCCTCCCAAACCCAAAAACCGAACGACACTAGAGATTTTGTCTTCAACTGAAATTCTTCATCTTGTGCAGTCTATGAGATCATCATCAAGGAATAAGAGACCTACACATATGGAACAAAAAAAATACTATGACACATACGAGTTTAAAAAATAAATATGCACTCTAAATTTGTTCTCACCTTTTTTTTTCCGTAATAGACAAAGGGTTAGAAATTGATAGAGATCAAAGAGAACCCTAGATTGAGAGATGAAAGAGAAAGAGAAATAAACGAATGATTTGGTACAAAACATAATAATGGTTTAATCATAACAAACTTGACATAAGAGAAATATTTATATAGGTTGTATGACGCGACAAACGAATGTGTCTAGTGTGTGTGCTATTTAGGCTCAAGTGCAAGCATGTCGCTCAAGTAATAATCCAATAACTCGGGTATCGATCCTCAAGAAAACAGGATGAATGAAGTCGTAACGACATTGGAAAGACGAAGGTAAACTAACTTTGACCCTAAAAATAATGAAAAGGTGATTTGAATTGTGAAATAACTATAACTAGATGCAATTTTGAAAATGATTAATTACTGAAATCAGGAATAAATGGAAAGCATTTACTCTAATTTAACTAAAGGACTATTGATGATTTGACTAAAACTTTAACTATAAGATGAGAAAGATAGGTCAGGTTACAATCCCCCACACCCTAGTAATTCACTTTGTAGGATACTAGATTCAGAATTAAAGCTTTAAATGAATCCGATTTTTTAATGCTCCTAAGTATTACATATATGAGGGATCGTAGCCCACACAGTAGGTAAGCAAAGGATGAATTAAAATTTGATCTTTATTTATCCTAAGTATTACATATATGAGGGATCGTAGCCTGCACAGTATGTAAGCAAAGGTTGAATTAAAGCAGTATCATATTAACTACGATACAATTCATCTAAAATTTTAATTCCAACTTCTATTTCCACTGTTATGAATTACCTCGGGTGGGGTTCATGCACCCCAACCCTTGAAAACTTAGCCGAACATATTAAAACTAGAAGAAAACATATTTTGAAGGAAAGAAAATATTTTTACTAACAATTGAAGATGAAGAATAATGAAATTACTACTAAAGAAGTAACTACTACAATAATGAAAGCAAGGATTGGAGTAAATTTACTTGGATTGCAAAACTGGAATCAAAACTAGGGTTTCTTGTTGTTTTCCCCCTTTAGCTAATTACAAAGCTTCTTTAAAACGGATTAGAATCCTCCCCTCTTTGTGGGAGTTATTTTAAATTTATATCCTACGAAATTTACAAGAGTTTGATGCATGAAAAACTCTATTAAGAAGAAGATCAACTCAAATCTCGAACCCCGGATCGATCCAGTCAGGACAAACCAGATTAGTTTGGGTAGCAACCGGATTGATCCATTTTTCTGGATAGCCGAATTGGTTCGCTAGACGGGTCTCTTTACAGTGGAATTTGGGGGCCGAATCGATCCGTTTTTTTGGAAAATCGGATTGGTCCGATAGACATCTTTTTATTCAGTGATTTTGGACACCCCAATTGATCCGTTTTTATAATAAATCGAATTGGTCCGGGTTGTCTTCTCAACTTCTCTTGAATATCTCTTTAAAATCTCATGATTATCTTGCATCTTCGGGTTTTCATAACTTCTAATCCAGAACTCAGATTGGGACGCTGTTTCTTCCTACGTGTTCGTAAATGCGAGATCTTTTACTTTTATTTTGGGTGCTCAACCGAATTCCTGGTGGAAATTACGCTTTTGCTCTTATGATTCATCCTCTTTCTTTTCTCTTGATTCTTCCGGCTTCTTTCTTTCTCTCATATGTTAAATACCTGTAAAATTAATAATAAATACATGAAACTCGGGATACTTGTTAGATGAAACCGTTAGCAAAGATATGAGATCAACTAATTCATTTTACGTTGTCCGAGGTAATAAAAGCCTCTAAATTAAGGGGTAAATTTGGAAGAATTTATGCCTAATCAAACCCCCCTAACTTAAAACTTTGATCGTCCCGAGTAATTTAAAAGAATCAAAACATGGTTCAACACTAAAATGGGATATAATACCTCTTTTGCGGGCAAGCGATTGCATTGAGCATATGCAACAAGACTTTAAACCCTAGGTTACCCTAGTATGACAGATTGTGTCTCTGAGGGTTTACAGTGAACATACCCATAAAATTCGACTCAAAGAACACTCGAAATACGCAAAAATTGTATGACTCAAACTTTTCCAGAAAATAGTCATCATCAATTCATGTTCAAAAGTCTCAAATCATAGTGCGTGTGTGCGGGGCCAAAAATTTAACCGCGAATTTCAACCAATTGATCATTATGTTACTTATTCGAAAATTCGTTTTGATTTCAAAATCTCACGGGATGCTCTCACGAACGAATCTCTCAAAAGGGTGGATATTTTCTCTCGGTATGAGTGATTTATAAGAGTAAATGCATTGGAACGAAGTTCACGCACACAAATAGAACGATTTAATTTTATGGTAAATGGATCTCATCATCGGATTACGGTTATAAGAAAATGGGGACATTAACTCTAATTCATATTTATAATTTCTTTCATTATCTTTTCGTGTTTTAGCTCTCCACACGGTAACCAATTTCACACTTTGGACTCGGTTAGGACTTTTTCGGGTTAAAGGTGTATTGGGTAAAATGGGAATGGTAGGAAAATCTGGAATTAGAAAATTTTCTTATGATGTCCATTTGAGCTTTTCCGTGCTTTTGATCATTTTTTCTTCTTTTTGTATTTTTTTTCTATTTTCGACACTTTTCTTTTCTTACTATTTTTGTCGAGCATATCTATTCTTTTCTTGCTCCCTTTTTTATGCACTTTCCGAACTTAATTTCTGGGATTATTAACTTTCGCAATTCAGGGCCAATTGGGGTCTTTCGGGTTGTCAAACAAAAGAGAAAAAATTTATTCGGCTCAATTTGGGTTAACAAAAGAGATAATTTTTTGCTACTTTCTCTAGCCAAAGTTTTTGGGTGAAAAACGAGGGCCTACTTCATTGTCCGAAATACTAGTTGCGTTACCATATGCATCTCGAGATTTAGTTTTGAGATCTATTTAGCACATTTTTCAAGGCAATATCACACACATTTTCCATAACCGATCAAAGTGAAAGAATTGAGATCCTCGACGACTTATCAGAACATTGAAAAGAACTTGGAGTTAACAATTAACTCAGATTGATTTATAAATTCACAATAATGAAAGGCTCACCGGGTTTGTTAATCTCCACATTTATTCGTTAAGTCGTCTATGTTCGCTCAATTTCCATCTTTGGTCAATTTCGGCTTTGTGTATTATGTTTTTACAATTTGAGACTTTAAACCGACTTTTAATGATATTTTTGAAAATTTTGAATTCCAATTTTTATTTATTTTGAAGAAAAATATTTTTGGATTTTTCAAAATTTTTCAATTTTTTTGAAATTTCTGGGCATTTTTGAAAATTTATGAAGTTTTAGAAAAACGCACTTGTGCCCCCCCTAACTTAGACTTTTGCATTGGCCTGAAGAAAAAATGACTAAAATCCTCTCAAAGAGAATTAAAAGTGCGAAAAAATAAAACGAACAAATAGGGAAAATGCAGAATTTTATATAAAGGATCAACATGTGTTACAAAAGGAAAGAAAATAAAACAACCATGTGAAAATAGCCAACAAGTAAAAAACCATTTTTAGACAAAACATCACTAGGGAAGGTGGTTGGAGCTTCCGGGCACGCTGGGGTCATACGGGTCATAGAAGAAGCTTGGAGGGGGTCCACCGAAGTTGAGTTCGTACATGTGAGTTTGGAGATGATGCAATATGCTCGTGTCCCTTCGGTAGGCCGCCTGATCCCGTTGATATGCTGCTTGGTCCCTATTATATTGTGTGAGGAAACCGTCAAACCGGGTTTCCACCGCCGAGAGATGTCGATTAATTTATGTGTTGGCGGGTGAAAAATCAAAATCTTCACCACTGTCATAATCTGCGTCGCCCTCTCCCATCACAATATCCTCCTCCTCTTCTTCTTCACTGCTCTCATCATCACCGGTCTCTTCCTCTTCTTCATCACTACCCTCCTCTTCAGTATCACTAGCCTCTTGTGCCAATCAATCTTGGATGTGGTCTTGTTGTCATTCCCGTTTGGTTCGGGTGGTGTACGCAAACGGAGTTGGGAGGCGTGGGAAATCCAGCGGGGGTGCAATGCCGACGTTGGCTAACATGGAGGTGATGAGCCCGAGAAAGGGGAGAGGGGTGATGCCTTTTTTATCTGTGGCAACAAAGAATATATCTTTATAAATTCGCACAGCCAGGCTAACATGGGTGTTGTGGTCGAAAAGGTCGTAGACGAGAGTGGATTGATATGGTCGCATCGCCGACTGATTTCTCGTGGGGAGACTGTTGGCGCACACTATTTTGAAAGTGAGGTTCTCTTTGTCGCTTAGCCGGCCCACCGAATAGATTTTGGTATCCTAATTAGCATTGGGGTCGATGTGAGACATGCACATGTCTTTTTCACGCGGGGCAAGAGGGTTTGGGTAAATATATTGCTGTGGGGTCGGGACATCTTTGGCAGCTAACTTCCGTGACAAAAAATTTAAAGAGAAAGGGACGCGTACGCCGCTAATGTAAGCTTCAACCACGTGGTGGCTGGTGCGAACAAGGGAGCCATAGAAGGTGCGCACCGCGTTGGGCCAGACCGCGTCATGAGGTTCATTGAGGAAATAAAACCAACCCCAGGCCATGAAAAGAGCGGTGACAGAATTAGTGTCACGACCCTGACCTAAATTAGTAGTGGGAAACAAGTTTCTTGACATGCCACCAAGGCAACATATATTCTAACTTAAATTGGTTCCTTAGATAAATGCAGTGAAAATATAATCACATGGTTATGAATTGTAAAGTACTAAAATTAAAGGAATTATGTCATCAGAGATTTCTAAAGGAAGCTTCAGTTATATTAAAAGTAACTATGAACTACAACTTAAGACAAATTGAAAAACTTATTACAAGAGATCCAGACATGTTCCAACATAATAACAAAAATAGCTCTAAAAGCTAAATCTTCAACATAATCCTTGCATGTTCTCTTCACGAGTCTACTAATTTCCTGAAAAATGGTTATTTATACAACATCAGCTAAAAGACAAGTGAGATTCAATCTCTATACATTCCAGGGTTTTTCAAAAATTTGATACCTATTCAATTTAGAACCGAAGTCATGTATATAGAGATAGGAATTTGCAGTAATATATATATAAAGTAATTGATAGTAAATATTTTTTGAATAAATAGTTCAGAACAGAACAAATAAAATAATTTGAGCAATATGTCAATTATTCAATTTTATTTTGATGGCCATGTATGCTCTAATACCCAGATAAACAAATAATGTCACCAAATGTTTCCAATTGGTAACAACACAGACAGAAAATCATGATATCTAAAATAACACTTTATTTACGGCACACAAGCGATAAATCAGTTGGTAAGGTACCACCCAAATATTTCCACCCGGTAGTCAAGGCCAACATAGTAAGAGAGTTTACATAGGCCGAATCAATAATTTCAGAATTCAAATCAAATGTATATATCGAGGTATATACATATATAACAAATGACGGAATCATCGGTATCAGATGTATTTTGAGAATAAAAAATTTCACAAAATAGATATAGTTTGCATAATATCATATACTCAAAATATGCAAGGAATGTCACAGAGTACTCACCAAGAATAGAAATCCGAAGTTACAGATACAGAGATTTGAATCGCTCGTTAATCTTAAGACGAAACTTCTTCTTAAACTTCCTCACACTTTCTCTCACACTTTCTTTTTGATAATTTGGAATGAATTTCTTGTAATAACTGATCCTAAGGCTTCTATTTATAGTTTCTCAAGGTTATTAGGGTATTGACATGTGTCCCGATTACTAAGCGTCCATTTTAGTGAGTTGACGTTGACGTGTCGCATAACGAGACTATCTTGTAATCTTTATTTCACCCGATGCCGACACGTGTTTTAGCTTCTTCTAAATGGACGAAATGTGTTTTATCATTACTTATATGGATGACACATGTAAGGTGTGGTGGCAAAAGTATAGCACGAGGTGTAAAGTTATAAAGGGTATATGTGTCATTTTATAGATGAAGGCTATTTTAGTAATTTTACACCATCTATTTTTAATATTTATTAGAGGTCCTTGAAAATATTTTATTTAAAAAAATGGTCCTTTTAAATTTTCATTATATTCCTTGAAACTTTATTTAAAATCAAGTCCCTAGAGTTTCATAAGTTTATATTTTCTACCCCAAAACTTGTCATTTAGCTTAGGATATTACATAAGACTTTGATTTAATCAATTTTGATGAAGAAGGAGGTTATTTCAAAGTGTTTAAGTTGGCCAAACCATCCTCCCATTCAACCAATCAAAATATTACACATGGTGTGGTAATAAGACAAAATATGACTTAAAGGATGGACAAATTTGCCCTTATTTCGTAATTTCGGTATAACTTCTTGCTCAGACCTTCGTTTAACACACCGTTTGTTGTGTTACAAACCTAATTGATATATATAAAACTTTTTAGTTTTTACCTCAAGTCAATTGTTATATTATAATGGTCAAAACTAGTCTCTAATATGAACATTCCTATCGAAAATTTTAAAATTTTATGTTTGTAACTAATTTGATATTTCTTGATTTATGAAGGGAGGATTAGACTAAAATAACAAATTAACATTATCCATATCACATATGAAATAATACAACATTTAAAACTATATATGTAAGGACACAAATTTTCAATTGAGTCCATGTATTGTGTTGGCTCAATTCCGGACAAAAACATTTATTCATGGGATAGTGTTTTATTATAATACTCTCAAGCCTATGAAGTGTGTGTTGAAGACGTAGCGGCAAAGAATATAAAGCTTCATCAAAATGCCGGTTTGCGTGCCTCGGTTTCTACGTCATCAACCATAGTTCCATGCTCCCAAGGTATGAATGCAATTATATTTATATAGGAGCTTGGAACAATGTTTATTGGGTGTTAGGTTTAATAAAAACCATGTTTACTTTCAGAAAAATTTAAATAGAATTTTATATTAAAGTATATAAAAGTTTCTGGGCCAAAATCAAATTTTACAAAATTTCTGAAAGTCGTTCGAAATTTCGTTCGAACGAGTTTTTTCGTTCGAACCAGGTTTCGTTCGAACGAGTCTGCCAACGAGTCTAAACTGGTCAGTCGTTCGGTATGTCGTTCGAACGAGATTTTTCGTTCTAACGAGATATCTAACGAGATTCTAACGAGTCCAAACTGGTCGCTCGTTAGAAGTCTCGTTCGAACGAGAGTTCGTTCGAATGAAATGTCGTTCGAATGAACTGCTAGGCGGGAACCGTTTTTAGGCAGTTTTTACCCCATGTTCCCACTTGGTTTTTAACCAACTTTTTTAGACTTTATGAGGGACGGGAATCACATTTTCTTAACCAACTTTTCCAACCTATTTTATCTCCTAGAGAGAGTTTGAGAGCAAAAATAGTTTAGGAAAATGTTCAAGTTTTGAGTGTTGTTTTTCAAAGAAAAATTCATATACCACTCTAGTGTTTACACCCAATTAAGTGTTTATCCAAGTTCTCCTAAATAAATATCAATTGTTTGGAGTTTGTTTTGGCACCGGTTTTTCTCTACCGAATTGAACAAGAGGAGTTTCGGGTTTGCTTCTGCATCCCATCACAAAGAAGAAGACGTTTTGTGGCAAGTTTACTCACTTGGAGAAAGGCTCCAAGCTTGGGTGACGGTGACCATACAAAGTCCTATCGGTGGATTCCGAGATCGCGGTGGAGCTCCGTGGTTGTCCGCTAGGAAGAGGTGTCTACAAGAAGTAGCAACAAGGATTGCGAGGGTTCGAGTCGAGGATGTAAGTCTTTTGTCTTGTAATTGTAAAATCCGTATCTAGTGGACTTGTGGCTAGGGCCGTCCGAGGTTTTTTCCAGTCTTGGGTTTTTCCTCGTACATCCGGCGTAGTGTGATATTGTTTATTTTATCTTGCACCATAATTTAGAACGCATGCTTTAGGATTGATTCAAGATAAAATTCGGTTTGATAATCACACTCAATTTAAATGGGACTTTAATTAAATATTGGGTAAAATTTGTTTAATTCAAGTCTTGTGCTATAATTTGGTTTGGCCTAACTTTGGTGAAATATGGACAGTCATGACTTAGGCAAATTCTAGGACTTGGATTTAATTGGACTTAATCGGTTTAAGTGAAAATTAATTAATTTGGTTTGTATCGTTAATTTGAACCATCGCATTTTACGCTTCCGCATCATCGAGATTTAGTTTTACAAAAAGGAAATTACAAGTTAGATTTTAATTGAGTATTTAAAATCAAAATATTTTAAAACGGGCAAGAATTCCAAACCTTCACGGTCTAACAAGTGGTATCAGAGCTTTGATTCAGAAAAGCTTTGGTTTTTCAAGTTGGTATCAGAGCCAAAAACGATAAATTATTTCGTTAAGATCCTTTAAATTTTTGGCTAAAATGGAATTTTCCCCATTTTCAAAATTTCCTATTTTTGATGGTTCAAACTACGCGTATTGGAAAGCGCGAATGAAATCGGCACTTAAATCTATCGATGAACGTGTTTGGATATCTGTTGTTAACGGGTGGTCCCCACCAACTCATTTAGTTGAAAATGAACGTGTTCCCAAACCCGTCGATAGATGGACTGAAAATGAGTTTAAGCTTGCAAATTTCAATTCCTGAGGTTTAAATGCCTTGTTTAGCACAGTCACACCGGATGAATTCTGACGCATTATGACGTGTGAAACCGCTAAAGAAGCTTGGGATATTTTACAATTAACTCATGAAGGAACGAGTGTCGTGAAAGCTTAAAAACTCCAAAACTCCAAAACCTCACCACTCAATTTGAAACTATCAAAATGAATGAAAAAGAAACTTTTGATGAATTTTATGCTAGACTTTCTGATATTGTTAATTCATCTTTTAACTTGGGAGAGAAAATACCCGACGACCGTGTAGTAAAGAAAATTTTAAGGTCCCTACCCGATAGATTTATTCCAAAGGTGACTGTTTTAAATTCTTTACCCACTTTAGCCTCTACGAAATTAGAAGAGCTTGTAGGTGATTTACAAACCTATGAACTGGATATGTTTCCCTCTAAAAATGAAAAGAAAATCGAAAAGGGCGTTGCTTTAAAAGCCCGAAAAGAGGTCAAACAAGTAGTAGAGAGTGAGAGTGATAGTGACTCGGAAGATATGGCTTTATTTGCTCGTAAATTTAGAAAATTTCTTAAATTCAACAAAGATAAATTTAAAAATGATTTTAAGAAATTTGAATCTTCTAAACATGATAAAAGCGAGAATATTTCTAAAGCCGAAAAGATCCCTAAACCTAGTAATGAAAATTTAGAGAGGGACGAGTCCAATAAGTGTTTTGGTTGTGAAGGTTATGGCCATAGGGCTTATGAGTGCCCCACTAAACTAAGGAAAGAGGGTAAGCGACCCATTTCATATAATGCGACCCTTAGTGATAGTGATACGGAAGAGAAGCCCGATTCCCCCACTAAGAAAAATTTTGTGGCGTTTATGGCTAATCATGTGAGTGATAGTAAGAACTCATCGATTGATGAAACCTTAACACATGACACTTCCAAGGTCAAAGTTTTTGACTCCCTTGTTTTTAATGATAGTGAGAGTGGAGAAGAAAGAGAGAGTGAAAATGAAGAAGAGGTTGATGAGAGTGAACTTCAAAATGCTTTTCATGAATTATATAAAGAATCTATTAAATTGAAAAGAGCTAATTTGAAGTTAGAAGCGAGTTTAAGAGAAAGTGTCAAGGTCGTTGATGAAAATGTTTTAATAGAAGACCTTAGGACACGTGAGAGGACTCTTCGAGAGAAGCTAGAATATGCAGAAGGCGAGAGAGATAGCCTTAGGGGATTAATGGAATCCTTGAAAAATGAGCTTCTTGCTTTTGAAGAGAGAAATTTTTTACTAGAATCTAACATTTTAGAATTGGAAAATAAATTAAAAGATTCTAGTAATGTCAAATTTGATTTGGAGTGTCGTTCGGAAAAACTTGATAAAATGTTAGGAACGGTCCAAATTAAAAATGACACTTTTGGTTTAGGCTTCAATACTTGTAATGAATTTAACCCTAAAGCCAAAACCAACATTTTAGGAGAATCTACTAGGAATGCATTTAAAGATCACTCCTTAGGAAAATCTTTTCGACATATTTTTACTTGTACACATTGTGGTCAAAAAGGTCATCTTAGAAAATTTTGTTTTGATCTTAAACGAATTCTTAGAAAATTCCATAGTAAAGTAACGACGGTAGTTAAGGTTCCTACACCCCAAGATAGTCATTCTTCATTAATTTGGGTTAGGAAATTCGATTTGGTTGCCTTACAAAATAGGGATTTTGATTCTCATTTACTTTCACATGCTTCCTACCTTGATAAATCTAAAGGATGAATGTGTTAGTGTTTTCATACTTTAGCGTTTGTACTCCATGCTATATTCACATGCTAACTGTATGCTTGTTTAATCATTTTCTAGTCTTTGATCCATGCTTATTCCATGCTAGAATTATGATTTTTGTTTATCTTTTGTATTTTATTTCCTTCATTTTGTTTGCATTAAATGAAAAATACAAAAAGATTTTTGTTTATCATTTGGATTTTATCTCTTGATAATTTGAGCTTAATGAAAGATTCAAATGATTTTTGTTTATCCTTTTGAGTATATATATTTAATTTTTGGTTAAAAATGTTAAAAACTCAAAAAGATTTTATTTTGTGTGTACTTTAGTTTGACACACTTTATGTGGCATATACTTGTGTTTGAATCCCTCCTTTAACGCTCCCACGTGGCTAGAACTTTTGGTTTAGATTGTCAATCCTTAAAATGTTCTTTACCATTTTTTTTGTGGAGTAGTTGGACTTTGTATTGATTAAATGGATTCTATTTTTATATGCCTCTATTCACACATGCACGAGCTCTTTTGAAATTTTAACTTCATATGTATATTTGAGCTATGTGAGGTGTTCTCCTACCAATCTTGTCATCTACATATTTGTGACTTAGGAGGACTAGTGCATGTCAAAATCCGTTGCATGTGAGATTTGTGCGAAAAACAAAAACATGATAAATTTAAATGTGCACGGGGAAGGTCTCCGAAAGGACTAAGTGATCCTTTGCGAATAGTAAGCCACCGTTTTGAATGGACCTAAAAGAAATACGTGGTCCAAGGCCTAAAAACAGAATATATGGCATTAAAAAGAAAATAGTTTTCCAAGGCCTATGTTTGATTGATATATTCATTCAAATTTAATATAAATGCAAATTGAGGGAGATTGGATGGTATATCAACGGTTTGCACAATGTCCGTTTATCTTAGTTGCGTATATAATGTCATGACTCTATTGGTTTGTAGAATCATCAATATGCTAGGCTTGTATGCATTGTTTATGTTTGTTCACTGAGTTCAATCTATATTGTCACATGAGGTTATATTTAAATGTGATGAAGTTTGCAATCAAATGAGAACTCCGTGAACGTTTATTAAGTGTTTGGGTCTAAATTTAATTGTTGCTAGTTCACACCCCTACACTTCCGTTTCCATATGACACATTTTTTTCCATACGAGTGTGCAAATTTCTTGTATTTTGTGTCATATGTGTGTTTATATATATATATATATATGCAAGTGCTCTATTGATATATTTTTAGTATATATATATATATATATATATATATATATATGTTTGTCTTTGCCTTGATTTCTAGTCCATTCATGCTTATGCTGCATATTTGGTATCTATTTTGGATTAGTCTTACTTTTGTTGCCCATATGCTTTCATGACTTATCACTTTAAGCTTCAACATGCTTTTATGCTTTGATTCTTTAAACTTTGTCTATTCCTGAACAAAAAGGGGGAGAATGATAGGGGGAGAAATGGTATCTAATCCTATTATCGTATCCTAGTTTGGGGGAGATTTATCTTAGGGGGAGACGTCTTTCTAAGTAGTAAATGTCATTTGTTTGATAAAGGGGAGAATTCTTTTAGGGGGAGTATTTAATTAATTGCATTTAATATATTTTGATATTCCCTATGCATTTGATGAGTTTGCTTAAGTGTGCAGGTATTCTACTAAAGCGGCATCTTTAAAAGGCAAAGTGTTTGATCCTTGGGTTGAGTCAAGTTTGGGTGGGTTGTGTTTTGAGTCTAGTGAGATTGACGGTCCTTTAGGATTTTTTTTTTGGTTTTTGTCCCGGAATAGCCAAAGGGGGAGATTTGTAAGGACACAAATTTCCAATTGAGTCCATGTATTGTGTTGGCTCAATTCCGGACAAAAACATTTATTCATAGGATAGTGTTTTATTGTAATACTCTCAAGCCTATGAAGTGTGTGTTGAAGACGTAGCGGAAAAGAATATAAAGCTTCATCAAAATGCCGGTTTGCATGCCTCGGTTTCTACGTCATCAACCATAGTTACATGCTCCCAAGGTATGAATGCAATTATATTTATATAGGAGCTTGGAACAATGTTTATTGGGTGTTAGGTTTAATAAAAACCATGTTTACTTTCAGAAAAATTTAAATAGAACTTTATATTAAACTATATAAAAGTTTCTGGGCCAAAATCAAATTTTACAAAATTTCTAGAAGTCGTTCGAAATTTCGTTCGAACTAGTTTTTTCGTTCGAACCAGGTTTCGTTCGAACGAGTCTGCCAACGAGTCTAAACTGGTCCTTCGTTCGATATGTCGTTCGAACGAGATTGTTCGTTCTAACGAGATATCTAACGAGATTCTAACGAGTCCAAACTGGTCGCTCATTAGAAGTCTCGTTCGAACGAGAGTTCATTTGAATGAAATGTCGTTCGAACGAACTGCTAGGCGGGAACCGTTTTTAGGCAGTTTTTACCCCATGTTCCCACTTGGTTTTTAACCAACTTTTTCAGACTTTATGAGGGACGGGAATCACATTTTCTTAACCAACTTTTCCATCCTAGTTTATCTCCTAGAGAGAGTTTGAGAGCAAAAATAGTTTAGGAAAATGTTCAAGTTTTGAGTGTTGTTTTTCAAAGAAAAATTCATATACCACTCTAGTGTTTACACCCAATTAAGTGTTTATCCAAGTTCTCCTAAATAAATATCAATTGTTTGGAGTTTGTTTTGGCACCGGTTTTTCTCTACCGAATTGAACAAGAGGAGTTTCGGGTTTGCTTCTACATCCCATCACAAAGAAGAAGATGTTTTGTGGCGAATTTACTCACTTAGAGAAAGGCTCCAAGCTTGGGTGACGGTGACCATACAAAGTCCTATCGGTGGATTCCGAGATCGCGGTGGAGCTCCGTCGTTGTCCGCTAGGAAGAGGTGTCTACAAGAAGGAGCAACAAGGCTTGAGAGGGTTCGAGTCGAGGATGTAAGTCTTTTGTCTTGTAATTGTAAAATCCGTATCTAGTGGACTTGTGGTTAGGGCCGTCCGAGGTTTTTTCCCGTCTTGGGTTTTTCCTCGTACATCCGGCGTAGTGTGATATTGTTTATTTTATATTGCACCATAATTTAGAATGCATGCTTTAGGATTAATTCAAGATAAAATTCGGTTTAATAATCACACTCAATTTAAATGGGACTTTAATTAAATATTGGGTAAAAGGTGTTTAATTCAAGTCTTGTGCTATAATTTGGTTTGGCCTAACTTTGGTGAAATATGGACAGTCATGACTTAGGCAAATTCTAGGACTTGGATTTAATTGGACTTAATCGGTTTAAGTGAAAATTAATTAATTTGGTTTGTATCGTTAATTTGAACCATCGCATTTTACGCTTCCGCATCATCGAGATTTAGTTTTACAAAAAGGAAATTACAAGCTAGATTTTAATTGAGTATTTAAAATCAAAATATTTTAAAACGGGCAAGAATTCCAAACCTTCACGGTCTAACAAGTGGTATCAGAGCTTTGATTCAGAAAAGCTTTGGTTTTTCAATATATGAACATATAAAAGTGTGGTCATAACATCCTACCCTCCTTATAAAAAGTTTGGTCCCCCAAACTTTACTTACATAAATTTTCAAACATGTATAGACATCGCTCCTTTATTTCATCTTTCCACTCCCATGCTGTGTGACACCCCGACTAATTAAATACCGGTTAGCTACTCATTTATTCAATTTAATACAAAATGTCAAGTTGGTTCAGTTCATAGCATCATTGTTATAAACATTTTTTTAAACAATTACTAGCTACCTAATATTTAAAAAGTGAGTTGTTAAATTTTACTAAGTTAAATTAACATGCAACCCATTTAAATTATTAGCTAATGACACCATAATCACAACAGAATAATAATGGAATAATAAATGAGTCTGGAGTAACACTCCTCTGAATAATCCAAATACTGAATAAAAACCAAATACAAAGTCTAAATAGTTAAATAATTCCAAAACTGAAAGCATGAGAAAGCCGTCTCTAAATGGAAAGGGGCAACATGCCCTAACAGATGAATGACTCCGAAATAGAATCAATGTAGAATGTCTAGGCATCTACTATCGAGATCTTGTAACTTCTACAACAACTACAACATGTCAATGGAATGGAACTCCTATGCTTGGCATCCCTGTGGCTGGGCACCTAAAAGGTTTTACAAGAAAAATAGATTTGAAAGCAAACGGGTCAGAGCCCGAGGTGAAAACAATTTAAAAATAGCAAGTGTTTAATTGCATTGAACAGTGAATATTATATACATGTTAGTTACATGCTCTCACATAAGTTCCTCACCCCTCAAATAATGTGCACGCCTAATGTGTATCCTTAACACATCCTAGTGATGTCGTTCACTATCTAATATGTACCACTTCCTGTCCTCACATCAATAATATAGGGGTTTATTCACATCGTTCTAACATATCCTGTGTGTAACTCACCTTTCCACTGATAAGACTAATTTATAACAATTACAATAGAAAATTCTCATTTTAAATCCCATTCAAAATGCCTCAATAATTTATATTCACACTTTAGCAAAAAGTCCATTATAATCACAAGTATATTCTTCTCTGCACTAATATACAAATAGGGCACCCCTAGGCTAAGCTGCAGTACACACATACTGTACTATCGAATCTTAGTACATCACGTACATAAGGACTACGTATTCCGAATCTCTCAGGAACCGTATCAATAAGAAAAATCACACATATTGGAGGCGAACATAGTTCACATACCCATGGGTCACGCACATACCTATGCTCCCATGGTCAACTGACTTATTAACTCAGAAATAAGTGATTCACAGCCCTATGTCCTTGAGGTACCAATCTAAATACCCCCGTAGTCTCACAAAGATTATATGGCCCTGTTCTGAAAGCCGACCTCCCGTGGTAGCAAGTACGGTAGGTATGCCATACACATAATAATCCATATACTCAGCATTCACACAACTTAGATAACTTATAATATTATTAAAGGTATGTTCTCAACCCTATACCATTAATTCAATTTGTACACTATCATACTACCGGATGACATAGAATATATTTCGCCAATACGTCTCACATCGTATAGTTTCAAGTACTTAAAACCTAATCGAAAAGGTTACTAAGTCTCCTATTATTCCCACATATTAATTCAGTACTCTTAGGGTCCATATTTCCGTCTCTAACCTTAGATTAACAGCTGTATAGATTTAATTCATTTACTCGCAATCTCTAATATCACCTCACTCATCAGACCCTAGTAAGTCTAACATAAAGTCCCAATTCAATTCTGATATAATCCGGGACCCATATACACCCCTACTGGTCTTCCTTAAATCTAAACGTGTTCACAAGGTCCCCACCGACAACTTCCACGGGTTGAAATTGTTTAAATTCAAAAAGGGGGAAAATATCACGATTTCTGGGGAGGTTGATTGACTAAGTGTAAATTCTTCTAAATTTAGCCCCTTAAGTTAGTGATTTTAATATCTCGAACAAGGTAATTGAATCATTTTTATTCCATATCACTCCATTGACTGTTTCTAACAATTTTCCCAAGTTTTCGTGTATTTCTGATGGATTTTTCAGGAATGGAATGTAAGAAAGGAGAGAAAGAAACCAGAAGAAAGGAGAAGATGAAAGGATGAAAAGTCAAAGGGAAAAAGCGTAAAGTTCTACTCAGAATTCGAATTCGACACCTAAAGGAAAGTTGAAGATCTTGAGTTCACAAGAGCATCGAAAGAAACGACACTCAAATCGGAGTTCGAGATCAAAAGTTATGGCCAGTCAAAGATGAAAGGAAAAAGTCAACATGGAAGAAAATCGGACCGATCCGGTGGGAACCGGACCGATCCAAAATGACCAAGTCCAGTAGACCCCGGATGGATTACAAACCGATGACAGCAGAACCGATCCGGAGGATATCGGACCGGTCCGGTAGAATAAAAAAAGAACCGATCCGATGGTTGAAAAACAGACCGATCCGAGGGCTATTCGGACCGGTCCGGTCATGCGAAATCCTGGCATTTATTGTGAAGATTTTGACGTGCATAGCTGGTGAAAACTTGCGCAACAAGCGATTATGGTTGTCAAACTCGTGTTAATTTGTGCTATAAAAGCCCATGCCCTACCTCAATCAAAAAGGTCGAATTCTAGGTTGGTTTTTGAGAGAGTAATTAAGAAGTTAGAAAATTTTCATTTTCTTTAGGAGTTTTCATGAACCCTAGTTTGTAAGGATTTCTGGATTCCAATTCCTTTCCTGTTGCTGAATTCAAGTAAAACAATTTCATTCTCTTGTTTGATTTTTTGCAAATTATTTCCAATGTTTTGTAGATCTATAATTATGTGTATGAATTTGTCTTCTAATCAAATCATGTGTAACAACCCGCGTAATTTTTGAGCTATTTTAATTAATTTCTGGAAAATGGAGGAAAATAAAGTTTTTGATAAAATTATTTTTATTGCTCAAATATGTTGGTTATTATTTTTAAAGGCGAGAATTTCAAATGGTTTTGAAATCGGAGTTATAACAGATTTTAAAATGATTTTTAAATGTTTTTAACTCTTGGAGTTGTTTTGACTTCCAACTCTTCATTTCTTTGCCTTATTTAAAGGAGTCTTTTGGCTTCCAACTCTTCATTTCTTTGCATTATAAAAGGAGTCGTGGGCAACCCTTTTAACATACTCTTGGCACAAATTTTGGCAGCAAATATATTTTATATTCCTCTTCCTTTTTATATACACATTAGCCCTTGAGATTTGTGAGTTCCAACCTTAGATTAGAGGTGTTCGTGGGGCTATTTTGTTGAGGTTCTTGGAGGAGATTTTGTAGATCTTTTGAGTTGATCTTGAGGATGTGATCATTAGTTTCTCATCATGGTTTGAGGTATGGGGTTTTACACAATATGCTCTTTAAATCTCGCGAGTGTCATTCTCTTTGAATTCTTGTTAATTGAACTCATATTTGAATTGATAAATTCATTGAAATCTGGAAAATAATTATTGAAATTATTTTGATTCATGTGGTATCATTATATTGTTATTGAGCACGTTGTCATGAGATTTTAATATGGCACGGATGTTGAGTACCCGCCAAAATACCTATTCCCGAGCTATGGCTTGATAAAGCATATGCGAATGGGGTGAGGCCTGGTGACCCATTGATGTGTTGTTGAGAAATTATATTGATAAATGCTTTGAGATTTGCATTTTGATTTGAATTTTTCTTACTCGTGTTGTTACATTTTATTCATCGCTAATATATATTTGTTGAGCATCTTTCCTGTCGTATTGTGTACTTTCCCATATTTTCTTTTAGTGGCAGGTTAGCGCGGATTTTGGGGCGCTATGGAGATTGATTTTAGCGATGATTGTTTGGGAAAGATTTGTATTATTTTGATGTATAGAGCTTTGGAGATTTGTATTTTATTTTCGAGTTAGTTGTTGTATGTAATTCGAGAGATTTGGTATTTAATTTGAAGAGATTGAGATTTGTAGTTTCTCTTTTGTTGTTGTGGGACTTATATGCTCTATACCTTGTGATTTGTGGATTTGGATTTATTTTATCGCATTAGCGCTCCGTTCGCTCTCCCCGGGCGGACGGAGTGTTACATCATGTCTAGCTAAATTCCCAAGGGCTGGGGTACATGAACTCAATCCGAGGAAAATTATTTATGTAGAAAATAGAAGATAAATTAAAATACTGATCGAATCGTGAATGAAAATTATACAAATATAGTCAATCTTTTAATCTCTCTTGCCCTAGGTACTTGAGATGTTTAAAATGCTTTGCGAGTATAATTGTCCATTCACCGCTTTATATTTACCTTTGATTTCATATGATGAGGGCTAGATCTTTCATATATGTAATGCTTAGGATTTATAAAGACTGGATTTAGTCAAGAATTTTAATTTTCAATTCTAATATTCTATACAGTAATTCGTTAAGGTTTGAGGGATTGTACCCTACCCTATTTTCTCTCATTTGTCAAATCTAATTTCTTCACAATTTTTAGTTTATTTTTCTTGAGTAAAATTTTTATTTCACTAGAAATTTCCCAATCATTAATCATCTTTTCATATTTCTTTTGAGGAATCATTTCAAGATTTAATAACTTTCCCTATTAATAGTGCCAATTTTTGATCCCTGTGGATACGATCCCAACTTACCGGGTTTATTACTTGAGTGATAGGCTTGCACTTGAGACTAGAGAAAATGCACTTTTGAGACAAATTCTTAGTCGCGTCATTGATCGATCGATCATGAATGTCGATCGAATGTCAATCGATCGATCGAACAGTTACAGTCCACGTTTTTCTGCATTTTTATCCCTAGTTTTCTCTCCAATCTCCATTACATGAATCCGTTCTCCAAAGTAAACGTTCTACATGTTATACCATCCTAATTACCACATTTCTAACATTCCAGAACAATCAAATCATCTCAAGAACAACATATATATCAATATATTTATCAAACTTTTCATGTTCAACACTAGTTTAGTTTCTTCCAATTCAAGACAACCCAAAACTAAATTTTAATTTGGGATTTCTATTACTAAGGTTCTGATTTCAATCTTTATTAGTTCCAGAATTTAACTACATGCAAATCCTAACCATATTCAAGATTTACTTCTCCCAATTCATGAAATTATTAATCTTTCAAGTCTAGCCTTGAATTCTAATCTACATGGATAATATATTTGCTGAAACTTAATGAAATCAAATCACTTGCCTTATTATTGGTGTTTTGATCTACTGGTGATGTTAAAGGTTGGTTCTCTCCCTTTCTCCGATCACAATTTCGGTCGAAAAGTGGTGGTGGGTGGTGGTTATGGCTTGTAATCCTCCTGTAACCTCTCATCTTTCTCACGTTGCCCACTTTTTTTATTTTTGGTAGATAATGGACCTAATGGCCCTCATAATAGCTCTTAAATAAAAACTAAAATTAGTGGTTCCAAATCCTTTAAAATTTAAAATGACTAAAATACCTTCCCGGGTTGTCGTATTGGCCTAAAAATGCCTCGGGACCCACACTAAACCCCCGGCTAGTGTTTTCTGATTATTTAGACCCCTTCGAACACGTTGGCGTACTCAAAATGACCATATCGATGATAAAATTATAATTTACTTTTAAATCTAATTGAATTGATTCCTGACGCGACTGACACAGGCGTCCCAACTTAATTTCCTGAATTGTCGAATTTATGACTCGCGATAATTTTAATAAATTCAATACTCATATATTACCATATATACCCAGTAATATTAGACATTATCACCATAATCAAATACCAACTCATGTCTCACTAGTATTTAAGTTCGGATTAATTTCCAAATTAATTCCCATTTAATTTAATTAATCCCATTATTCCCATTAAATAAAATTAATAAACTTACGGGGTATTACATGTTGCTTATTCAATGGAATGATTACGCCATAACACTTTGACTAGTGGAATTACCTTGGTTCGTAATATTTGATCTTTATGGTCCAAAATTTTTACTGGATGCTCAACGTAGTTTAAATCTTCTCTAACTTGAAGAGGTTCATGACATAGGATATGCGTTGGATTTGGGATGTATTTCTTCATCATTGACATATGAAACACATTATGCATACTAGAGAGTTCAGGGGGTAAGGATATTCTATACGCAACAACTCCTATACTTTCAAGGATGTCAAAAGGTCCTATGTATCTTGGACTCAATTTCCCTTTGTTCGCAAATCGGATTACTCCCTTTGCTGGTGATACTCGCAAGAACACATAATCTCCTCTTTAGAATTCCAACTTTCATCGACGATTGTCAACATAACTCTTTTGACGGCTTTGAACAATTTAAAGTTGGTCTTGTATCAATTTCACTTTCTTTGTTGTGATCTGGATCAATTCTGGTCCCAATAATTTTCTTTTTCCAACTTCTACCCAACATGTAGGGGAACAAAACCTTCTTCCATAGAGTGCATCATATGGAGCCATTTGAATACTTGCTTGATAACTATTATTATATACAAATTCTACTAACGGTAGATGATCACCCTAATTCCCCTTCACATCAAGTACACATGCCCTAAGCATATCCTCTAAGGTTTGAATGGTTCTCTCAGATTGTCCATCTGTTTGAGGATAAAAGAGGTGCTGAAATACAATTGTGTTCCCATGGCTTCTTGTAGGATTTTCCAAAAGCGAGACACAAATCTAGGGTTACGATCAGAAATAATTAAAACTGGGGTTCTGTGAAGCCTAATAATTTCCAACACATACAACTTAGCTAACTCCTCTAAAGAATGGGTAATCTTAATGGCAATAAAATGAGAAGATTTAGTTAACCTATCAATAATTGCCCAAATAGAATCATTAACATTTGAACTCCTCAGTAAACTTGTCACAAAATCCATAGTAATATGTTCCCATTTCCACTCAGTGATAGGTAGGGGTTGTAGTAATCCTAATGGTTTTTGATGTTCAGCTTTTACTTGTTGACAAACCAAACATTGAGATATAAATTCGTCTATCTCCCTTTTCATGTTATTACACCAAAATACTTCTCGAAGATCCCTATACATCTTTGTACATCTGGAATAAAATGTGATCCAAAATTTGCCTCTTTAGTTGGGTTCACATGGCACACACACTCTATTTCTGAACCCTAATATATCATGTCGTATACTAAATTCAATCATCTTCCCTTCAATAACTTCTTCTCTATTCTTCTTCAGTTGTGGGCCATTTACTTGTGCAAGTTTGATCCTTTCCATCAACATGGGTTGTACTTATAAGTTTGTGATTATTCTTCTTTTACTATAAATACGTACATCTATTTCCATACTTCTCAAATCCTTCAATAGTACTTCCTGGTTTATAATAAGACACTTCAAATTTGGTGTAGACTTCCTACTTAAAGCATGAACTACCATATTAGTTTTCCCCGGGTGATAATGAATATTCAAATCATAGTCCTTCATTAATTCTAACTACCTCCTTTGTCTCATGTTCAATTCTTTCTGAGTAAAAATATATTTCATACTCTTATGTTCGACATAAATCTCACAAGTCTCAGCATACAAATAATGTCTCCAAATCTTAAGAGAAAAAGTTACAGTTGCTAATTCTAAGTCATGGGTTGGATAATTTTGCTCATGTGGTTTTAACTATCTCGAGGCATAAGCTACTACTTTTCCATTTTGCATTATCACACATACCAAACCATTTTTAGATGCATCACTATAAATCACAAATCCCCCTGTCCCAGAAGGAATAGTTAAACTTGGGGCAGTTACTAATCGATTCTTAAGTTCTTGGAAACTATTCTTAAATTCCTCAGACCATTCATATTTCATCTTCTTTTGGGTTAATGTACATAGAGGTTTGGCAATACTAGAAAATCCGTCGATAAATATTCGATAATAACCTACTAATCCAAGAAAACTATGAATCTCCATCACATTAGTTGGTCTAGGCCAATCCAATATATCTTTGATCTTTTGAGGGTCAACCGACACTCCCTCCTTATAAATGACATGTCCTAGAAAAGAGATGCTAGGCAACCAAAACTCACACTTCTTTAATTTTTCATATAATTTCTCCTTCCTAAGGATTCGTAACACGTCTCTAAATGCTTTTGTGTTCTTCAATACTTTTGGAATAAATAAGGATGTCATCAATGAAAACAACTACACACTGATCCAAATACTTCCTAAACACCCTATTCATCATATCCATAAAAGTGGATGGTGCGTTAGTTAGTCCAAATGGCATCACAAGAAATTCATAGTGACCATATCTAGTACGAAAAGCTGATTTTGAAATATCATCTTCCTTAATCTTCAATTGGTGATAGCCTGACCTAAGGTCAATATTAGAAAATACTTGCGCACCTTGTAGTTGGTCAAACAAAGCATCTATACGAGGTAAGGGATATTTATTATTAATAGTCACCTTATTTAGTTCAAGATAATCTATACATAAACTCATTGTCCCATCCTTCTTTTTAACAAATAACACTGGAGCACCCCAAGGGGATACACTTGGTCTAATAAAACCTTTGTCTAACATATCTAGTAATTGAACTTTTAATTCCCTTAATTCTAAAGGTGCCATATGATAAGGTGGTTTCGAGATTGGTATAGTTACAGGAATAAGGTCAATCGTAAAATCTATTTCTCTACTTGGAGGAAGACTGGGTAAATCATCTGGAAAAACATCTGGAAATTGTTTAACTAAAGGAATATCTTCTAAAATAGGATCTTTTGTTTGCAAATCACTAACACTTGCAAGGTATACTTGACATCCCTTCTTAAGAAAACTACAAGCTTGCATTGGAGAGATAATACATATGGGAGATAGGATGCCAGTTCCTTCAAAACTAAATTCTGGATGGTTAGGAATTTGGAAAGTAACTCTATTCTCAAAACAATCTACCTTAACATGCTACGATGCTAACCAGTCCCTCCCCAAAATGACTTCAAAATCTCTTATGTCTAAAATTATCAAATCAGTAAATACTTTATGACTACTAACATCTATAGGGCAAGACTTATATACTAAGGTTCCCATCAATAACCCACCCGAAAGAGTAGAAACGTGCATGTTATGATTCGAGGGTTCGGGCCTATTAGGAAAGAGATGAACAAAATGCACATAAATAAATGAATGGGTGGAACCAAGATCTATTAAAACTTGAAAAGGTTGTGCACATATAAAAGTGCACCTAACACTACTGCATTAGAAACCTGGGTATCAGAAAGTGCAAAAACTCTACCTTGTCTGTCTGGGTCCTTTTTTTCACCTAAAGGCGCTATCAGAATCCTTTCTGGGGTTGGACAGTCTTTTATCTAATGTCCCTTTTGTCCACATCTAAAAAAAGATCCCGTATCCTTATAACAAGGTCATCCTCCATGCATCTTTCCATATTGCTGACATATCTTATTATTAAATTGTTTGTTATCACTAGCTCTGCCAATATTGGATGTACTCCTAAAATTATTTCTATTATTTGGGTTCTTACCTATTTATTGCACAAACTTCCTCTTACCATCAGGATGGAAATTCGACTATGAATACTCAACCTTAACCCACGTTCAAACTTTTTGGCTTTTAAAACATCAGTTACCACAACATAAGGTGAAAAATGGGATAACTCAGTAAGCTTGGCCTCATATTGACTAACTGTCATATTCCCTGACACTAAACTCATGAACTCATCTACCATTTCATCTTTCATCATTTCAGGGAAATATTTATCATAAAAGATCACCAAGAAGTCATTCTAACCTATACAAGTATTCCTCTCCTCGTGTATTCTCTTAGTCATTCTCCACTAATGTTCGGCTTAACCTTCTAACATAAATATTGCAAATGAAACCCTTTGTTCATCGGTACACTTAAGAACATCGAGCATCTTTTCTACCTGCATAACCCAACTTTCTGCTTTAGTGGGTTTAGGAGTACCTTGAAAAGAAGGCGGGTTCAACTTCTTGAAATGCTCAATGGTACAAATAGTTAGTTCCAGATTCCTTGGTGCTCCATTATTCACCCGATGCTCAACAATTCTTGCTAGACTTTCAATTGCCTTGTATGCACATTCCAGTCCTTTTATATTTGAACCACTAGTTCCGGCAGTTGATCTCGTCCTGGTCATTTTCTATAGTCGTGGCCAAACATTAAACGTATTATACTATCTCAAGATTGCAAATCAGAAGAACAATTATATATAGACTATAAGACATATGGAGGGTTATCACATATGTCAGATATTTAATCCTATATCTTATGTATGGACACTTAAAAATGATAATGTTCGAAACTTATGTTCAGTAGTCTACGAGTTCATAACCCATGAACTGATACCACCTCTGTCACGAACCCGACCCAAATTAGTAGTAGGAAATGAGTGTCTTGATGTGCCACCAAGGAAACATATATTCTAACTTAAATTGTTTCCTTAGATAAATGCAGCGAAAATACAATCACATGGTTATGAATCGTAAAATAATGAAATTAAGGGAATTACTTCGTCAGAGCTTTCTAAAGGAAACTTTAGTTATATTAAAAATAACTATGAATTACAACTTAAGACAAATTTAAAAACTTATTAAAAAAGAGCCAGACATGTTCCAACATAATAACAAAAAGATCTCTAAAAGCTAAATCTTCAACATAATCCTTGTACGTGATCTTCACGAGTCTACTTATTTCCTGAAAAATGGTTATTTATACAACATCAGCTAAAAGCCGAGTGAGATTCAATGTCTAGACATTCCAGGCTTTTTCAAAAACATGATACCTATTCAATTTAGAACTGAAGGCATGTATATAGAGATAGGAATTCACAATAATATATATATGTAAAGTAATTGAGAGTGAATATTTTCAGAATAAACAGTTCAGAACAGAATAGATAAAACAATTTGATCAGTATGTCAATTATTTTTTATTTTGTTGTCCTTGTACGCTCTAATACCCAGATAAACATATAGTGTCACCAAATGTTTCCACTTGATAACAACACAGACATAAAATCATGATATCTGAAACAATGCCTTATTTAGGGCACACCAACGATAAACAAGTTGGGAAGGTACCACCCAAATATTTCCACTCGGTAGTCAAGGCCAACATAGTAAGAGAGTTTCCATAGGCCGAATAAATAATTTCAGAATTCAAATAAGATGTATAATTGAGAGATATACACATATAACAAATGATGAAATCATCGGTATCAGATGTATTTTGAGAATAAAACATTTCACAAAATAGATATAGTTTGCATAATATCATATAATCAAAATACGCAAGGAATGTCATAGAGTACTCACCTAGAACAGAAATTCGAAGTTACAGATACAAAGTCTTGGATCGCTCGTTAATCTTAAGACAAAACTTCTTCTTAAACTTCCTCACACTTTCTCTCACACTTTCTTTTTGATAACTTGGAATGAATTTCGTGTAAGAACTGATCCTAAGTCTTCTATTTATAGTTTCTCAAGGTTGTTAGGGTGTTGACATGTGTCCCGATGACTAAGCATCAATTTTGGTGAGTCGACGTTGACGTGTCGCGTAATGGGACTATTTTATAATCTTTATTTCACCCGATGTCGACACGTGTTTTGGCTTCTTCTATATAGACGACACGTGTTTTATCATTACTTATATGGATGACACGTGTAAGGTGTGGTGACAAAAGTATAGCACGAGGTGTAAAGTTATAAAGGGTATAAGGGTCATTTTACTGTGACACCCCGACTAATAAAATACCGGGTAGCTACTCCTTTATTAAATTAATTCAAAATGCCAAGTTGGCTCAGTTAATAGCATCACTGTCGAAAACATTTTAATGATTACTAACCACCTAGTATTTAAAAAGTAAGTTGTCAAATTTTAGTTTAAAGTCTGATTAACATACAGTAAAAGATTTAAGCGAGAATAATATCACCATTCACCATAACGAGATAATAGAATAACCATCACATGAAATAAATAAATTCGGAGGAAAAACTCCTCACAACAATCCCATAAACTGAAATGAATAACTAACTACTGAATACTGAAATAATACAAGCCAAAGTCTGAAAAACTGAAATAGAAAGATGTCTCTAATAGAAATGAGCAACATGCCCTCCAACTGATAAATACTGAAACTGGAATCCAAATGATAGAAGCATCTAAAATCAAATCCCTGTAGCTTCCACAAACAGCTACAACTCGTCATCTGAGTGAGAATCCTATGCATGGTGTCCTTGTGGCTGGGCACCTAAAAGGGTTTTACAAGAAAAATAGATTTGAAAGCAAACGGGTCAGAGCCCGAATGTGGAGATATTTTAAAAACCTGCAAGTGCTTTAAAAACATTTAAAACATTAAATGCAAAGTACATGTTAAGAAGTGCACTCACATGAAATTCTCACCTCTCGTCTAACTGTGCACCCCTAACATAAGTACCCATCTAAATACCTTAATCCCTAGCTAAGTGACATCATATCTAGCTAGACTGCCATAGGTTCTACCCTTATTACTCGGTTCTCATTAACATTATAACGATATCAATTAAATAAGGGCTTAACGCAAATTCAGGTTCTCACATGAAAGAAATACAACTCATTATAGATTATCCCTTTTTATATTATTCCATAGTTATACACACAATACCATATGAAAGTTCCCATTTTATTAAGTGTACATTTTCCACAACATAAATATACAATATAAGCACCCCGAGACTAAGCTGCGGTGCACACATACTCTGCTATCCATCCCGGTACATCACGTACATAAGGAATCACGCATTCCGAATCTCTCAGGAATCGTTCAGATAACACAAATCACAAACAGTGGAGGCGAACACAGTCACATCACATGGGTCACGCACATACCTACGCTCCCACGATCATCAGACTTATTAACATCCCAATAAGTCCTTCTCTGACCTATGTTCTCGAGGTACCAGTCTAAACCCCCCCGTAGGCACACAAGGATTAGAGGGTCCTAAGAGAACGCAAACCTCCCGTGATAGCAAGTATGGTAGGTATGTCATACACACAAATCATATATCAATACTAAGTAAACACGCATCTTAGTAATCATCGTAGTTTATAGGTGGTACACTTCTCAATCCAGTACCAACTTAGAATATATACAATTCACATTATCCCGGTTTATAATTATACGTGCCGTAAATTATTCTCACGTCGTAGTAGACACTCACGTCTCAACCCAAACCGTCCATCTAATTTAAATCACTCGTATATAATTTTCTCCTCATAATAAACCAAATGTCCCAAATATATCATTATATCATCGAAGGAATGTTATCTCTATCCTCGAACAAGTTTACGGGACTCCCAAAATCAAAACAGGCAAAAAAGGCCTAAACTTCCAGCTCGTTAGAAGTCTCGTTCGAACGAGGCTGTTCGAGCGAGATTCAGTTCATTCGAACGAACTGTACCTTCTAACGACATCTCGTTTGAACGAAGGTATCGGACGAATTCCCCCTCGTTAGAAGCGACTAGTCAACTCGTTAGAAGCTCGTTCGAATGAGCTCATTCGAACGACCTGGAGAGGTCTTCTAACGAGGGACCAGTTTCGGCCCAAATTTTCCCAATTTCATTTCTCATCAATTTTAACACCTCAAATCTCAACCAAAATTCGTCTAAATCAATGTTTTAAGGTCTCCAATCATCCTAAAACATGCTAAGGTCATATACTAACATCTTTTAAGGAATTAACACATCCTAAACATCATTAATTCATCAAATCTCTACCCTTTTCCCCAATTTTCAAGAACATAAACCCTAGAATTTTAAATCCTCAATTAGTCCATTCTAGATCCGTTTTTGTTACATCCAACATATATTAACATCAGAATAATCTTCTCCATACTATTCTACATGCAATTTGTCCTCAAAATTCAAGTTCTAAGTCCAATTAAAATGGGTTTTTATTTAACTTCCAAGAACAATGTAAATCTTTCAATTTATCTAATCATGGAAGAAAAATTCTCTGAATTAAATAGGATTAAATCACTTGCCTCGAGTGTCTCTGAATTTGGTGTTGATTTGATGGAGCTTTTTCTGCAGAATTCCTTCTCTTTCTCTCCCTCTCTAAGCTTTCTTCTCCAATGGCTATGGTGGCTAGGGTTTGTTTTGGGGAAAAACTTAGAAACCTAATTCTAATAACCTACGCGACTTTCTAGGTTAAAATGTGTTGGTTAGTGGTTTAGTGGGTCAAATCCACATCAGATTTAATTACTAATTTTCGTCACTTTTAATTCCCAAAAATGCAAAATTACCAAACTACCCCTATATGTTGCCGGTATGGCCTAAAAATACCTCGGGACCCAAACTAAACCCCCGGCTAGTGTTTTCTGACCATACGGTTAATAGAATTTAAATTTATTTTTATAATAAAAATAATTATATTCTGACGCAACTATCACATGCGTCCCAATAAAATGTCCAAATTGCCGTATATCAATCTCACGACAGATTTCATAATTTAATATCCATATGACATCATATATACTCAATATATTCAAATACCAACTCACATCTCGCTAGTATTGTATCCGGATTAATTCCCAATTGATTCACATTTAATTAATTAATCCCAAAAATACGGGGTATTACATACTTCCCCCCTAATAACAGAATTTCGTCCCGAAATTCGGAACTAGAAAGTACCTGATAAAAATAACTCTGGGTAACGTTCGCGCATCTCATCCTCGCACTCCCATGTGGACTCCTCGACATTATGATGTCGCCACTGAACACGCACCAACGGAACTATCTTTGACCGCAGCTTCCGCTCACTTCGGTCCAAAATAGCAATCGGCCCCTCCTCGTAGGAGCTATCAGGCTGGAGATCGATATCCTCCAAAGCAATGTGAGAATGAGCCAAATCATCTCTGAGATATTTCCTTAGCGAGGAAATATGAAACACATCGTGAATCCGGTGTAAGTGCTCCGGTAACCCGAGTCTATACGCAACCAGTCCAATCCGCTCAATAATAGGAAATGGCCCCACATACCTCGATGCCAACTTCCCCTTCTTCCCGAAATGCATAATCCCCTTCATAGGAGATACTCTAAGAAAAACCTGGTCCCCCACTTGGAACTCCCTGAAAGATCTCTTCGCATCAGCATAACTCTTCTACCGGTTTTGTGCTACCCGAATGCGACTCCGAATCAACTCAATCCTTGCCGAAGTGTCTTGAATCACTTCCTGCCCAAGTAGTTTGTTGTCCCCCACCTGCAACCAACATGCTGGGGAACGACAAGGCCTACCGTACAACGCTTCAAACGGAGCCATGCCAATAGTGAACTGGTATGAGTTGTTGTAAGAAAACTCCACCAATGGAAGGTACTGTTCCCATCCACCTCCAAAGTCAATGATACACATGTGTAGCATGTCCTCCAACATCTGATTTGTGCGCTCGGTCTGCCCATCGGTCTGCGGATGATAAGCCGTACTCAACCGCAATTCCGTGCCCATGGTCTCCTGGAAACTCTCCCAAAACCGCGAAACAAATATCTTGTCTCTGTCAGACACGATATTCAGGGGCACACCGTGAAGTCTCACTATCTCTGAAATGAAGAGCTGGGCATACTGTCCCGTAGTGTAGTCGGTCCTTACGGGTAGAAAATGAGCGACTTTGGACAACCTGCCCACAATTACCCAAACGGAGTCGTGACCCCTCTGCGACGTAGGCAACCCCGTGATAAAATCCATGGATATGCTCTCCCACATCCATACCAGAACTTCCAACGGCTGTAGAAGTCCTGTCGGTCTCTGATGATCCACTTTCACCAGCTGACAAGTGGCGCATTTCGAAACAAACTCAGCAATATCTCTCTTCATACCGCTCCACCAATACTGGCATCTCATATCTTGGTACATTTTGTCCCCTCCGGGATGTACCGCGAACCGTGATCCGTGCGACTGTGCCATCACCTCATGTCGCAATTCCTCCCCTTCCGGAACCACCAATCTCCCTTTGAAGCGTAATCCCCCGTTTGAGATAACGGTATAGGACTCGGCTCCCTCTGCTAGTAATCAACTATCTGCTCCTGACAGAACGAGTCATTTGCCTGTGCCCGTACTACCTTCGTGATGATCTGCGGTGTAACGGTCATCACAGACATGAAAGATCGGGCCACTGCATCCTGGTGTCCCAACTCCTTCAACTTAGCCTTCCACACCCCTGCCACCCCATCTGCTGGCCTACGGCTCAACGCGTCTGCTACCACGTTAGCCTTTCCCGGGTGATACTGGATGTCAAACTGGTAGTCTTTCACAAACTCAAGCCACCTACGCTGCCTCATATTCAACTCCTTCTGTGTGAACAGGTACTATAGGGACTTGTGGTCCGTGAACAATTGGAACTTCTCCCCCAAAAGATAGTGTCTCCAAATCCGTAGGGCAAATACCACTGCTGCCAACTCCAAATCATGAGTGGGATAATTCTTCTCGTGAGGCTTAAGCTTACGGGAAGCATAAGCTATGGCCTGTCTCTCCTGCTGCAATACACCTCCAAGTCCTTGCAAAGACGCATCGGTGTAAACCAAATACTCAACTCCCAGTCTCGGTAATGCTAACAAAGGTGCTGAGGTCAACTTGTCCTTCAACTCATCAAATGACAATTGACAGGCATCACTCCAAATGAATGGCACACCTTTACGAGTCAGATGTGTCAAAGGACCTGCTATCTTCGAAAATCCCCGAATGAACCTCCTGTAGTACCCTGCCAAGCCCAAGAAACTACGAATCTCAGTCGGTGTCGTGGGCTATCCCCACTCCCTCACCACGGATACCTTCCCCGGATCAACAGATATCCCTCGGTCGGAAATAATGTGCCCCAAAAATTGGACCTCCTTCAGCCAAAACCCGCACTTCTCAAACTTTGCATACAGCTCATTCTTACGCAGCGTCTCCAAAACCTGTCTCAAATGCCCGGCGTGCTCCTCCTCTGTCTGGGAGTAAACCAGAATATCATCAATGAAGACAATGACAAACTGATCAAGAAACTCTATGAACACCCTATTCATCAAGTCCATGAACACTGCTGGAGCGTTGGTCAAACCGAAAGGCATAACCCGAAACTCGTAAGAACCATATCTCGTCAAGAACGCAGTCTTCGAGACATCCTCCTCCCTGATACGCAACTGATGGTATCTCGATCTCAAATCAATCTTCTAGAAGAAAGAAGCTCCTCTCAACTGGTCGAATAGGTCATCGATTCGAGGCAACGGATACTTATTCCGTATCGTGACCTTGTTCAACTCCCGATAGTCCACACACAATCTCAGTGAACCGTCCCTCTTCTTCACAAACAAAACTGGAGCGCCCCAAGGTGAGGTACTCCTGCGAATAAATCCCTGACCTAACAGCTGCTCTATCTGATCACGTAGCTCTCGAATCTCTACCGGAGCCATACGATACGGTGCGCGTGCTATAGGTCTCGTATCTGGCAGTAAATCTATCACAAAGTCTATCTCTCGACTGGGGGGTAGGCCTGGTATCTCCTGAAACACATCCGAATACTCCCTGACAATCGGGATCGAACCTAAAGGAATCACAACCTCCTTAGAGGTATCCTCCTCTATGTAATACAAATGAGCGGTCGAGCCTCCCCCTGGGAGAGGCATCGCCACCACAAACATCTCTTGCCCCGGAATGGAAAAAATAATGCTCCCGCTGAAGCAATCAATCATGGCCCTATAAGCTATGAGCCAATCCATACCGATAATCACATCGTGTACATGCATATCTAATACCAACATGTCTGCAGGTAATACCAAACCACCAATCTCTACCCCCACTCCCCGGCATATAAAGAAAATTAGTGACCCATTCCCCAATGGTGAGTCGACACACGTCACTGTGCTCTCCGCTGTGGCTAACAACCCTAAAGCCTTCGCAAAATGTGTAGCTATAAAACAATGTGTAGCCCTCGTGTCAAACAAAACCCGACCCATAGTGCCATGGATAGGAAACGTACCCTCAATCACGGGCGGTGCCTGTGGAACTGCTGCCTGGTGGATGTTATAGACACGTCCATACTGTAGCTGCCCCTGCTGAGCTGGAGCTGCTGGAATAGGTGGCAATGCTGCCATCTGCGGTGGTGCGGGGAGAGCGGCGGGAAACATAGGCCTTTGGGGCTCCTGGCGAGCGCCCTGCTGCTGCTGCTGTGGTGCCCTGCCCCTATCAGGACAATCCTGTCGTTTATGGCCAGTCTTTCCACAAACATAACACTTCCCTGGAAAGTTCCCCCCTCTCTGCCCCTACTGTCCCCGGCCCTGGTGGCCGTTACCGTTCCTCCCCTGGCCCTGCTGAAACTGCTGCCCGTTCTGCCCCTGTTGGCCCTGATGGCCCTGATGGAAACCTCCCTGTCCCTGTCTGTAGTTCCCTGATCGGAACCTCTTATTATCCCCCTGCTGGGAACCCTGCTCACCCTGTCTCTTCCCCTGAACAGATTGTGCCCCACTGGCACCATGTCCTCCAGTCCTGCCCTGATGGCTAGACTCCCCCGATCTCTTGCCCTCGGCCATATGAAAACGGTGATCCTGGCAGTGTAACAGTGCAGCGTTAACCACATCAGAATAAGTGGCCAACGATAGGTTCCCTAACAGATGCTGATGGATCCTCCATGTCAACCCGTCGGTGAATTTCTCAATCTTCTTCTTCTCTGTCGGTATCTCATCCGGAACGATATTCAACAGATTTGTGAACTCGACCTCATACTCGGCCACTATCTTACCCTCTTATTTCAGATTCATCAGTTTCCTCCTCATTTTCGTATGAACAGCTGACGGAAAGTACTTGCGATCGAACCGCACCTAAAAGTCCTGAATAGTGAGAGTATCCCTCTCCTCCACGGTGGTAATAGACTCCCACCACTGCAGTGCAGATCCAACTAGCTTGAAAGTATCTAGCACCTGCTTCTGAACATCCGTGCACTCATACATCCTCAAGTGCCTCTGCATATCCTTCCTCCACTGGCTCAAGACTACCACATCTGAGCTACCTGCAAACTCTGGCGGATGCGCTTTCTGAAAAGCGTCACGTACACGTTCCCAAGCAGACGGGAATGCATTTGCCTGTACTGGCGAGACAACTGGTTCCTGAGGTGGTGCCTGCTGAACTACGGCAATCGCGGCATTTACCTCTTGGGCTACTATGGCTGCAACCTCAGCGGCGTTCATCATGCCCTGAATTGGAGCGGGCTGGGGTTAGGGCGTTGCATCCCTGGGAACTCGTCGTGAACGTCGTGGAGGCATCTGAAATAAGAAAAAAGTTTATAAGTTCACAGTTTATAAACTTAAAACAGCTGAAGAACGAAGCATACAAAAAAAGAGTACAACAGTCCTAAAATATAGGGCTCTATATCAAAGAAAACTTAGCGGAAACATAATAGCCATACAGATCCTAAAGGACACTAGAACCTGATGCTCTGATACCACCTGTGACACCCCGACTAATTAAATGCCGGGTAGCTACTACTTTATTAAATTAATTCAAAATGACAAGTTGGCTCAGTTAATAGCATCACTGTAGAAAACATTTTAAGGATTACTAACCACCTAGTATTTAAAAAGTAAGTTGTCAAATTTTAATTTAAAGTCTGATTAACATACAGTAAAAGATTTAAGCGAGAATAATATCACCATTCACCATAACGAGATAATAGAATAACCATCACATGAAATAAATAAATCCGGAGGAAAAACTCCTCACAACAATCCCATAAACTGAAATGAATAACTAACTACTGAATACTGAAACAATACAAGCCAAAGTCTGAAAAACTGAAATAGAAAGATGTCTCTAATAAAAATGGGCAACATGCCCTCCAACTGATAAATACTGAAACTGGAATCCAAATGATAGAAGCGTCTAAAAGCAAATCCCGGTAGCTTCCACAAACAGCTACAGCTCGTCATCTGAGTGAGAATCCTATGCATGGTGTCCTTGTGGCTGGGCACCTAAAAGGGTTTTACAAGAAAAATAGATTTGAAAGCAAACGGGTCAGAGCCCGAATGTGGAGATATTTTAAAAACCTGCAAGTGCTTTAAAAACATTTAAAACATTAAATGCAAAGTACATGTTAGGACGTGCACTCACATGAAATTCTCACCTCTCGTCTAACTGTGCACCCCTAACGTAAGTACCCATCTAAAAACCTTAATCCCTAGCTAAGTGACATCATATATAGCTAGACTGCCATAGGTTCTACCCTTATTACTCGATTCTCATTAACATTATAACGATATCAATTAAATAGGGGCTTAACGCAAATTCACGTTCTCACATGAAAGTAATACAACTCATTATAGATTATCCCTTTTTATATTATTCCATAGTTATACACACAATACCATATGAAAGTTCCCATTTTATTAAGTGTACATTTTTCACAACATAAATATACAATATAAGAACCCTGAGACTAAGATGCGGTGCACACATACTCTTCTATCCATCCCGGTACATCACGTACATAAGGAATCACGCATTCCGAATCTCTCAGGAATCGTTCAGATAACACAAATCACAAACAGTGGAGGCGAACACAGTCACATCACATGGGTCACGCACATACCTACGCTCCCACGATCAGCAGACTTATTAACATCCCAATAAGTCCTTCTCTGACCTATGTTCTCGAGGTACCAGTCTAAACCCCCCCGTAGGCACACAAGGATTAGAGGGTCCTAAGCGAACGCAAACCTCCCGTGATAGCAAGTATGGTAGGTATGTCATACACACAAATCATATATCAATACTAAGTAAACACGTATCTTAGTAATCATCGTAGTTTATAGGTGGTACACTTCTCAATACAGTACCAACTTAGAATATATACAATTCACATTATCCCGATTTATAATTATACGTGCCGTAAATTATTATCACGTCGTAGTAGACACTCACGTCTCAACCCAAACCGTCCATCTAATTTAAATCACTCGTATATAATTTTCTCCTCATAATAACCCAAATGTCCCAAATATATCATTATATCATCGAAGGAAAGTTATCTCTATCCTCGAACAAGTTTACGGGACTCCCAAAATCAAAATAGGTCAAAAAGGTCTAAACTGCTAGCTGGTTAGAAGTCTTGTTCGAACGAGGCTGTTCGAATGAGATTCAGTTCGTTCGAACGAACTGTACCTTCTAACGACATCTCGTTTAAACGAAGGTATCGAACGAATTCCCCCTCGTTAGAAGCGACTGGTCAACTCGTTAGAAGCTCGTTCGAACGAGCTCGTTCGAACGACCTGGAGAGGTCTTCTAACGAGGGACCAGTTTCGGCCTAGATTTTCCCAATTTCGTTTCTCATCAATTTTAACACCTCAAATCTCAACCAAAATTTGTCCAAATCAATGTTTTAAGGTCTCCAATCATCCTAAAACATGCTAAGGTCATATACTAACATCTTTTAAGGAATTAACACATCCTAAACATCATTAATTCATAAAATCTCTACCATTTCCCCCAATTTTCAAGAACATAAACCCTAGAATTTTAAATCCTCAATTAGTCCATTCTAGATCCGTTTTTGTTACATCCAACATATATTAACATCAGAATAATCTTCTCCATACTATTCTACATGCAATTTGTCCTCAAAATTCAAGTTCTAAGTCCAATTAAAATGGGTTTTTATTTAACTTCCAAGAACAATGTAAATCTTTCAATTTATCTAATAATGGAAGAAACATTCTCTGAATTAAATAGGATTAAATCACTTGCCTCGAGTGTCTCTGAATTTGGTGTTGATTTGATGGAGCTTTTTCTGCAGAATTCCTTCTCTTTATCTCCCTCTCTAAGCTTTCTTCTCCAATGGCTATGTTAGCTAGGGTTTGTTTTGGGAAAAAACTTAGAAACCTAATTCTAATAACCTACGTGACTTTCTAGGTTAAAATGGGTTGGTTAGTGGTTTAGTGGGTCAAATCCACATCAAATTTTATTTACTAATTTTTGTCACTTTTAATTCCATAAAATGCAAAATTACCAAACTACCCCTATATGTTGCCGGTATGGCTTAAAAATACCCCGGGACCCAAACTAAACCCCCGGCTAGTGTTTTCTGATTATCTCGACCCTTCCGGACGCGTTGGCGCACTCAAAACGATCATACGGTTAATAGAATTTAAATTTATTTTTATAATAAAAATAATTATATTCTGACGCAACTATCACATGCGTCCCAATAAAATGTCCAAATTGCCGTATATCAATCTCACGACATATTTCATAATTTAATATCCATATGACATCATATATACTCAATTTAGTCAAATACCAACTCACAACTCGCTAGTATTGTATCCGGATTAATTCCCAATTAATTCACATTTAATTAATTAATCCCAAAAATAAATATTGCCAAAAATACGGGGTATTACATTTACACATGAAGGGCATTTTAGTAATTTTACGCCATCTACTTTTAATATTTCTCAGAGGTCCTTGAAAATATTTCATTTACAAAAAAGGTCCTATATTTTCATTTTAGTCTTTGAAACTTTCTTTATTTAAAATCAAGTCCCTAAAGTTTCATAAGTTTATATTTTCTACCCCAAAACTTATCATTTAGCTTAGGATATGCCATAAGACTTTGATTTAATCAATTTTGATGAAGAAGGAGGTTATTTTATAGTGTTTAAGTCGGCCAAACCATCCTCACCTTTAACCAATCAAAATATTACACATGGTGTGGTAATAAGACAAAATATGGGTGTTGGGAAGGGAGGGAAATGGGAAAATGGGAAAATGGGGGAGGGATTTGGAGGGAAAATGGGTGTTGGGAAGGGAGAGGACGAAAATTGAGGGAATTTGAGGGATTGGGGGAAAAGGGGGGCGAACCTAGGGAAGGAAAAGAGTTACAGACACCGGACCAATTCGGGATCCCAGGACCAAATCGATCCGGGTCTTGTATTTTTTTATTTCGATATTTGCCAAATCGGACCAATCCGATTGCCCCGGACCGGATCGATTCGGTCCTCAGAATGGCTCTAGTCCCCCTATGGGATGGTATAATCTCCTCCTACGACTTTCAGCTGCTCTGACTTACGATCCGACACCTGTATGACTTGATTACCTATGTTCTCAATATTATGGCTCTAAAATGCTCGCCTCATAAAGCGTGTTGATGCTTGAATTCCTCTCCTTTTGTGATGTGATCCTACGAACTCCACTATCCTAAACTACGTGCAGCTACTATACACAAGAATTCATCCCATACACGTCGGGGGTGCGACGACCTCTCAATGTAATCTCACTCCACTCCGTAAATGGGGTCCGACAACCAAATGGTGTCGATCTCTTCTACACACGCCTCAACATATATCTTTAGGCGCTATCCATTAACTTTGAACGTTTCCCTCCCCCCCCCCTTTGGGATGTTCCAATTCTACTGCTACTAGGGAGAATACGCTCTTCACAATGAATTGTCCAGTCTATCGAGACCGCAATTTACTCAAAAATAGATGAAGCCGGGAGTTATAGAGGACTTGAAATCTTGGCATTCTCATATGCATCATTGCGTATCTCCTCTAACTCATTTAGTTGATGCTTGCGACATCGGCTTTGTCCATATCGTAATTGACCCTCTTAATTTCCCAATACGCTTTGTGCTCTAACTCAACGGGGTGATGGCAATATTTTCCATACACAAAGAGGAATGGGGACATTTAGAGTGGGTTCTTGTATGTGGTACGGTAGGCCCAAAGCGAATCATTCAATCGAAGGGACCAATCTTTCCGATCGGGATTGGCGGTCTTCTCTAGTATGTGCTTGATTTCATGATTAGCCAACTCGGCCTTCCCATTCCCTTGTGGGTGATATGTCGTTCCAACCTTGTGAATGACACCATACTTTTTCATAAGTCTTTTAAATGGCTTGTTGAAAAAGTGCATGCCGTTATCACCGACTATCGCTTTAGGTGCACCGAAGCGAGAAAGTATGTGTTCGTACAGGAACTTTATCACCACTTTATTATCATTAGTTTTGGTAGATATATATTCCACCCATTTAGAAACATATTCTACCACGACTAGGATGTATAGGTATCCAAAGGATGGGGGAAAAGGGCCCATGAAGTCAATACCACAACAATCGAAAATCTCGATGATGAGAATCGGGGTTAATGGAATCATGTCTCGCCGGGTAATCGCTCCTATCCGTTGACACTTGTCGTAAGATTTGCAATAATTGTTAACATCCCGGAACATTGTGGGCTAGTACAAACCGCTTTGGAGAATTTTAGAGGTTGTTTTTTTCACGAAAAAGTGGCCTCCATATGCTTCAGAATGACAAAATTGGATGTCTTTTGGAATTTCATCATCCAGTACGCATCGTCGGATGATTTGATCAGAATAATATTTCAAAAGGAATGGGTCATCATAGAAAAACATGCGTGACCAAGTGATGAACCTTTTCTTATCTTGCGGTGTCCAATTGGGAGGGACGACTCCCGTGACAAGATAGTTCACTATATCCGCAAACCAGAGCAAAGAAGAGGTGGCAAAGAGTTGCTCATCCAAAAAATACTCGTCTATGGGTGTAGGATCACTAGGTACATCGGACTAAAGCCGTGATAAGTCATCGGCAATGACGTTTTCTACTCCTTTTTTATCTTTAATGGAGAGATTAAACTCTTGTACGAGTAGGATCCACCTTATGAGGATCGACTTTGTGTCTTTCTTGGCAAGTAGATATTTTAGAGCCGCGTGCTCGGTGAAATAAGTGATGGGGGAACAGATAAGATAGGACCGATATTTTTCGAGAGAGAATACTACCACTAGAAATTCCTTCTCCGTGGTGGAGTAATTGAGTTGTGGTACGATATGAGTCCAGCTAGCATAGTAGATGACATGAGCCTTATTGTCTTTTCTTTGTCCCAAAACAGCCCCTATCGCATAATCACTAGCATCACACATAAGCTCGAATGGTAAGGACCAATCCGGAGCTTGTGTGATGGGAGAGGACACAAGCATGTTTTTTAGTTTTTCAAAAGCACTTTGACATGCTTTCGTCCACTCAAATGGGGTGTCTTTCATAAGAAGATTGTCTAAGGGTCTAACGAGGGCGCTAAAGTCCATAATGAACCTTCTATAAAACCCCGCGTGGCCTAAGAAAGAGCGCACGCCTTTCAGTGATTTAGGTGGTGGTAGATCAGCTATGACAAATATTTTTTCTCGATCAACCTCGATCCCTTTGGATGACACAATATGGCCAAGAACTATACCCTCGGTTACCATGAAATGGCATTTTTCCCAATTCAGCACTAAGTTCTTTTCCACATATCAGGCTAGTACTTTCTCAAGATTGGATAAACATAGGTCGAAGGAGGTGCCAAAAACACTAAAGTCGTCCATAAACACCTCTAGACCTCTATCAACCATGTCAATGAATAAGCTCAATATTCACCTTTGAAAGGTCGACGGTGCATTACACAAGCCAAATGGCATACGTTTGTAGGAAAAACATTCCAAAGGGGCAAGTGAAGGTTCATTTATCTTGATCAAGTACATCTACCTCAATTTGGTTATATCTGAAATAACCATCTAGAAAGAAATAATAAGGGTGGCCCACTACTCTTTAAATCATTTGATCGATAAATGGCAAGGGGAAATGATCTTTTCAGGTTCTTGCATTGAGTTTTCGGTAATCAATGCAAACGCGCCACCCAGTGGTGTTACATTGGGGAACTAAATCTCCCTTGGAATTTTGAATCACATTCATGCCCGACTTCTTCATGACGACTTGAATGAGGCTCACCGACTTACTATTCGAGATCGGGTAGATAATCCTGACATCCAACAGCTTTATAATTTCAGTCCTCACTATATCTTTCATTGTGGGGTTTTATCGTGTTTGCATTCCTCTCGAGGTCTTAACATCCTCTTCGAGGTGAATATTATGAGTGCAAATTATAGGTCTTATCCCCTTCAGATCAGCTATACACGAACCAAAAACACCTTGGTGCTTCCTCAAAATCATTAATAATTTACCCTCCTGCTCTTCATCTAAGCTAGAGGAGACAATAACATTAAATGTCTCACTTTCACCTAGGAAAGCATATTTAACATTGGAGGGTAGTTTCTTCAACTCGAGAGTCGGGAATTTGTCACTAGAGGGCACCATGCTTACTTCCCTTTGTGGTAACTCTTAGAATCGAGAAACCCACTTAACATCTCTCACGTCCTCGTCCGATGCTCTCTCATCGAGTAAGCCTCTCAAATCCTCTATATCCCTCTTAAACTAGGTGTAAGCCCCCTCACTCTCATGATTAGAAGCTAGGCAATCTTCTAAGGCGTCTCCAATGTAATTTTCCTCAAAGTGTTCTTGTACGATCTCCTCAATTAGACTTACTGCGTGAAGATCATCTTCTTTCCCTACGTGTTGGGCTATGTTGAAGATGTTCATTTCTAAAGTCATATTCCCAAAAGTGAGTTGCATCTGTCCATTTCTAGTATTGATCACTGCGTTAGCTGTAGCTAAGAATGACCATCAAAGTATGATGGGAACATGATTTTTCGAGGCGAAGGAGGGATCCGTGTCCCAAATGACAAAATATATCGGGAATTAGAAAGTGTCCACTTGGACTATCACGTCCTCAACTATACCTCTTGGTATCTTCACGGTTCGATCCGCTAACTGGAGAGTGATCCTTGTGGGCTTAAGATCACGTATATCAAGTTTCCTATAAATCGAATAGGGGAGGATATTGACACTTTCTCCCAAATCGAGTAAGGCTTTTTCAAATTTGTTCTCTCTAATGGTGCAGTAAATAGTGGGTGCACCGGGATCTTTATATTTAAGTGGGAGATCATTAAGAAGGACTGAGCTCACATTTTGTGCTAGAAACACGTTCTTCATTACCTTCATCCTCCTCTTGACCTTCAATAAGTCTTTTATAACTTTGGCATAGGATGGGATTTGATTTATTGCATCGAGGAAACATAAGTTTAATTTTATGTTCTTAATCACTTCTAGCACTTCTCCGCTTATGGTCCTTTTATGTGAAGGAACCAATATTTGAGGGAAGGGCGCAGGGGAGGGTGGTTTAAAAACTACCTCGGTCTCACTAGTGTTTTCCTTTTCACTTTTGTTTAAGGAGATATCTTCGGCCTTTTTCGTGTCGGGCGAATTCTCCTTGCCTTTTGAAATGTCGTGTGGGGGAGGTGATAAATCAACAACTCTCCCACTACGAAGAGTGGTTACAGCTTGGCAGTGCTCCCGCTGTTCTGTAGAGGTGGAACTAACACTAAGTTTACCTTAGGGAGGTATTTAGGCTTGGGAAGGAAACTTGCCCTTCTCTTGGATGCTTAATGCGGACAACATCTTGGAGATGTTAGAATTTATTTCGACAAACATGCGTGTAATACCCCGTAATTTTATTGATATTTATTTAAGGAATTAATTAAATTTAATGGGAATTATTTGGGAATTAATCCGGATATAAATACTAACGAGATGTGAGTTGTTATTTGATTATGATATTAAAATTTATTATTTCCAAGTATGTATGGTAATACATGAGTATTGATGATTTAGTTGGGACGCGCGTGTCAGTCGCGTCAGGAACGAAATTAATTGAAGTAAAAGCAATTTTATTTTTATCAACCGAATGGTCATTTTGAGTGCTCCAACGTGTCCGGAAGGGTCGAAATAGTCGAAAAACACTACCCGGGAGTTTAGTTTGGATCCCGGGGCATTTTTAGGCCATACTGGCAACCCAAAAGGGTAGTTTTGTAATTTTAAAAATTAGGGAATAAAAACCCATGAAAATTAGATTTTATATTTATAATTTTAAAAGGGCCACTAAGGCCATTACCAGAAAAAGTTAAGAGAGTGTGCTACGGGAGTTTTGAGAAAAGTGGGAGAGAAGTTACAAGAGCCAAAACCAAACCATCACGATTCTTGGGAGAAAATCAGTAGAGAGGAAAAGGAGAATCGACTTTCAATCTTTCAACATCGAGCCGAAACATAAGGCAAGTAGTTTAATTGTATTAATTTCAAGCGAATGTTTCTTCCACGATTAGAATTGATTAATTGCCTTATATTGGAAGTTTGATGACAAATCCATGAAATTTGAGGTAGAATTCATAATATGATATAGGAATTGTATGTATAATGTTATGGGACGATTGTCATATACAAAATACAACTCTTGATGATGTAAAAATGGATTTAGGAAGAAGTAATTGTAGACATTAAAATTATGGGTTCATATTTATAGGGTTTGGGGTAAAAATTGGGGATTTATGATAATTATATGTTGTTTAGGAAGATTTGACCCCAAAAAACATATGTTAAGAAACGACCTAAGAGGGTGTAGTGAAGTTTAAGAATATTAAAATACTGTTGGGATTATTTTTAGGATGAGTTTAGAGAAGTGGAAAATTGAGAAAAATGAAGTAGAGAAATTCTGGGTTTAAACTGCCATCTCGTTAAAAGACCTGCCCAGGTCGTTCGAACGAGGTGATAGTATCCCTTCTAACGAGTTGGTATTTTGTTCGAAGCCCTTCGTTTGAATGAACTCGTTTGAACAACCTCGTTCGAATGAGATTTCTAACGAGTTGACAGAATGGCCTTTTTGGCCTGATTTGATTTCAAACATTTCGTAGACTTATTTAATTGGAGTATTAACCTTCCTTTATTGATTAGTGGGTATAATTGTGAGAATTGGAGTACGTTGAGGAGTAGAACTTAGAACCTTATAATAATATTGGATGCCAATTATGGAGTAGGAAACGAGTATCTAATTACGACGTGAGAAGGGTTGATAAGGGTAATATACAAATTGAGGGCTCGTAATCGTATAACATTAAATGACGGTATAAGAGCGAGATGTATACCTATATTAATAAAATGAGATATCTAAGATGTGTGAATGCTTAGTATATGTGGTTTTATGTGTATAACATACCTACCATACTTGCTATCATGGGAGGTTTGCGTTCGATTAGGGCCATCTAATCTTTGTGTGCCTACGGGGGGATTAAGATTGGTACCTTGAGGGCATAGATCAGAGAAGGACTTATAGAGAAGTTAATAAGTTTGCTGATCATGGGAGCTTAGGTATGTGCGTGACCCATGTGATGTGAACTATGTTCGCCTCCATTTTGTGTGATTGTTGTTATCTGAAAACGATTCCTGAGAGATTCGGAATGCGTGGTCTTTATGTACATGATGTACCGGGATTGGATAGCAGGGTATGTGTGCACCGAAGCTTAGTCTCGGGGTGCTAGTAATGTATATTTATGATGAGAATAATATACTGTTAATTGAAATGAACTGTCATGTTTAATTGTGAGTATAATTATAACAACGTTCTCTAAAGATAAAATGGGTGATCTCTAGTAAATTTGCATCGCTAATAATGGGAAAACCGAGAATAAATGTAAAACTCTTTATTTAATTGAGGATGTTGGAATTAAAGTGTGAATCGTATAGAAATGTTAGAATTTACTTTGGACTAGTTAGATATGGAAATCACTAGAATGGGTACGGGTACGTTGGGAGTGCACAAATAGTCAAGAGGAGAGTATTTCATGTGAGAGCACGTCCTAACAAGTATTTTGCATTCATTATTTTAATGCCATTACAGCACTTGCTATATTTTAAACTGTTTTTCCACAATCGGGCTCTGACCCGTTTGCTTTCAAATATATTTTCGTGTAAAAACCTTTTAGGTGCCCAGCCACAAGGACACCAAGCATATGAGTTCCATTCAGGTGACGTACTGTAGCTGCTATGGAAGTTACAGGATCTTGTTAGTAGACGCCTTCACTTTTGATCTTGGCTGATTTGATCATCAGTTGGGCATGTTGCCCCATTTCTTTTAGAAACATTTTTATCTATTCAGTTTTATTTAGATTTCGGGTTGTAATAAATTATGATTCAAACTTGGTATTTGTTATTTCTGTAGTTGGATTTGTTGTGAGGAGCATTCCTCCAGTTTCATTATTATTGTATGTTACTTGTCATTTCATTGTGGTGGTTATGTTAGCATTTCTTATCTTCTTGCATGTTAATCGGATTTACTTAAAATTGACAACTCACTTTTTAAATATTAGGTGGCTAGTAATTGTTAAAACGTTTTTGACAGTGATGCTATTAACTGAACCAACTTGGCATTTTGTATTAATTTAATAAAGGAGTAGCTACCTGGTATTTAATTAGTCGGGGTGTCAAAGGTGGTATCAGAGCATTAGGTTCTAGTGTCCTTAGTATCTGTACGTCTTGTTATGTTTTCGCTGAGTTTTCTTTGATGTAGAGCCCTATATTTTAGGACTGTTATATTCTTTTGTGTATGTCTCGCTCTTAAGCTATATTAAGATAATAACTGCGAACTTATAGACTTTACTCTGATTTCAGATGCCTCCACGACGTGCGCAGCGAGTTCCTAGGTATGCACAACCAGAGCCACAGCCTGCACCAGTTCTGGGCACTATGAATGCCGCCGAGGTTGCAGCTATTGTAGCCCAAGAGGTAAATGCCGCCCTAGCCGTTGTACAGCAGGCACCACCCCAGGCATCGATAGTCGTGCCAGTTCAGGGTCATGCATTTCTGTCTGCTTGGGAACACGTCCGTGATGCTTTTCAGAAAGCGCACCCTCCGGAGTTTCCAGCTAGGTCCGATGTTGTGGTATCCAGTCAGTGGAGGAAGGACATTCAGAGGCACTTAAGGATGTATGAGTGCACAGATGTTCAGAAGAAGATACTGGCTACTTTCAAGCTAGTAGGATCTGCATTGCAGTGGTGGGAGTCTATTACCACCGCGGAGGAGAGGGACGGCCTCACTATACAGGAGTTCTGGGTGCGGTTCGACCGCAAATATTTTTCGTCAGCTGTTCACATGGAGATGAAGAGGAAGTTGATGAACCTCAAGAAGGAAAGAAAGACTGTATCCGAGTATGAGGCTGAGTTCACTAATCTCTTGAACATTGTTCCGGATGAAATTCCAATCGAGGAGAAGAAAATTTAAAAGTTCACGGATGGACTGACTTGGAGGATTCGTCGGCACTTGTTGGGGAATCTCTCGTTGGACACTTATTCTGATGTAGTTAACGCTACACTGCTTCATTGCCAGGATCATCGCTTTCACATGCCTGAGAGCAAGAGATCAGGAGAGTCCAGCCATCAGGGCAGGACCGGGGGAAATGGTGCCGGTGGGGCATAATCTGCTCAGGGACAGCACATGCAGGGTGATCAGGGTTCCCAACAGGGGGATTATAAGAGATTCAGATTTGGGGGTTTTAGGAATGGTCAGGGAGATTTCAGACATGACCATCAGGGTCAGAACGGCCATCACGGCCAATAGGGTCAGAATGATCAGCAACAGCAGTTTCAGCAGGGCGAGCATGGCCAGGGTAGGAATGTTAATGGCCATCAGGGCCTTGGACAGTAGGGAAAATGAGGGGGAAACTTCTCGGGGAAGTGCTTCATTTATGGAAAGACTGGAAACAAATGTCAAGATTGTCCTGATAGGGGCAGGTCTCCACAGGAGCAGCAGCAGGGTGCTCGACATGAGCCATAGAGGCCTATATTTCTTGCCGCCCTCCCAGCACCACCACAGATGGAAGCATTACCACCCATTCTAGCGGTCCAAGTCCAGCCGGGACATCTTCAGTATAGGAGGGTGTATCAGCTCCAGCATGTCGCAGTCCCACAGGATCCACCTGTTATTGAGGGTATGTTCTCTATTCAGGGGACTTTGGGGTGTATTTTATTTGATACGGGGGACACACATTGTTTTGTTGCCATGAGATTCTCACGCACTATTAGGTTGTTAGATACCGCAGAGAGCACGGTTACTTGTGTAGATTCACCATTGAGTAGGGTTTCTGTGATTTCCCTTATTTGTAGAGGTGTGGGTATAGAGATCGGAAGATTTACTTTACCCGCTGATATGTTAGTGTTAGAGATGACCGAGTATGATGCGATTATTGGTATGGATTGGCTAGTTGCGTACCGAGCCATGATTGATTATTTTAATAGGAGTATTATTTTTGCCATTTCCGGGAAGGAGATGTTTTTAGTGGCGATGCCTCGCCCTGAGGGAGAATCGTCCACTCACTTGTACTATATAGAGGAGGATACCTCTAAGGAAGTGGTGATGCCACTCGATCCGATTCCAGTCATTAGAGAGTTCGCTGATGTATTTCAGGATATATATGGACTACCTCCAAGTATATAGATAGATTTTGTGATCGATTTGACGTCGGGCACTCGACCTATTGCCCGTAGACCTTACCGTATGGCTCCAGCAGAGATGAGAGAGTTACGGGATCAGATTGAGCAGTTATTGGGTCAGGGGTTTATCCGGAGGAGTACTTCATCGTGGGGTGCCCCTGTGTTGTTCGTAAAGAAGAGGGATGGATTTGAGACTGTGTGTAGATTATCGGGAGTTAAATAAAGTCACGATACGGAATAAGTATTCGTTGCCTAGAATCGATGACTTATTCGACCAGCTGAGAGGAGCTTCCTTCTTCTCAAAGATTGATTTACGATCAGGATACCATCAGTTGCGTATCAGGGAACAAGATGTCTTAAAGATTGCTTTCTTAACGAGATATGGTTCCTACGAGTTTCGGGTTATGCCTTTTGGCTTGACCAACGCTCCAGCCGTGTTTATGGACTTGATGAATAGGGTGTTCAGAGAGTTCCTAGACCAGTTCGTCATTGTCTTTATTGATGAAATTCTGGTTTACTCCCAGACAAAAGAGGAGCACGCGGAACATTTGAGACAGGTTTTGTAGATTCTACGTCAGAACGAGATTTATGCAAAGTATGAGAAGTGTGGGTTTTGGCTGAAAGAAGTTTAGTTTTGGGGGCATATCATTTCAGACCGGGGGATATCTGTTGATTCGGGGAAGGTATCCGCGATGAGGGAGTGGAGACAGCCCACGACACCGACTGAGATCCGTAGTTTCTTGGGCCTAGCAGGATAGTACATGAGGTTTATTCGGGGTTTCTCGAAGATAGCGGGTCCTTTGGCACATATGGCTCGCAAGGGCGTGCCATTCATCTAGAGAGATGTCTATCAGTTAGCGTTCGATGAGTTGAAGGAAAAGTTGACCTTAGTACCTATGTTAGCATTGACTAGACCGGGAGTTGAGTATTTCGTCTACACCGATACGTCCTTACAAGGACTCGGAGGTGTACTGCAGTAGGAGAGTCAGGCCATAGCTTATGCTTTCCGTAAGCTTAAGCCTCACAAGAGGAATTACCCCACCCACGAATTGGAGTTAGTTGCAGTCGTATTCGCCCTTCGGATTTGGAGACACTATCTCCTGGGGGAGAAATTTTGGTTGTTCACAGATCACAAGTCTCTACAATACCTCTTCACGCAGAAGGAACTGAATATGCGTCAACAACGGTGGCTTGAGTTTGTGAAGGATTATCAGTTTGATATCAATATCACCCGAGGAAGGCTAACGTGGTAGTAGACGCATTGAGCCATAGGCCAGTAGATGAGGTGGCCGGGGTGTGGAAAGCCAAGTGGAAGGAGTTGGGACACTAAGATGTAGTGGCCCGATCATTCATGTCTGTGATGACTGTTACACCTCAGATTGTTACGAGAGTGATAAAAGCCCAGGCAATTGACTCGTTCTGTTAGGAGCTGATAGTTCGATTACTAGCAGAGGGAGCTGAGTCCTATACCGTTAGCTCAGATGGGGGATTACGCTTCAATGGGAGACTAGTCATTCCGGAAGGGGAAGACTTGCGACATGAGGTGATGGAAGAGTTGCACGGCTCATGGTTCGCGGTACACCCTAGTGAGGATAAAATGTACCAAGACATGAGACGTCAGTATTAGTGGGGCGGGATGAAGAGAGATATTACCGTGTTTGTTTCTAAATGCAACACTTGTCAACTGGTAAAGGTGGATCATCAGAGACCGGCAGGACTTCTACATCCATTAGAGGTTCCGACGTGGATATGGGAGAGCATATCCATGGACTTTATCACGGGGTTATCTACGTGACAGAGGGGTCACGACTCCATTTGGGTAATTGTGAACCGTTTGACCAAAGTTTCTCATTTTCTACACATAAGGATAGACTACACTACGGGACAGTATGCCCAGATTTTCATTACAGAGCTAGTGAGACTTCACGGTGTGCCTCTAAATATCGTATCTGACCGAGATAAGATATTTATTTCACGATTTTGGGAGAATTTCCAGGAGAAAATGGGTACGGAATTGCGATTGAGTACAGCTTATCATTCGCAAACTTATGGGCAAACCGAGCGGATGAATCAGATGTTGGAGGATATGTTGTGTATGTGCATCCTAGATTTTGGAGGTGGATGGGAACAATACCTTCCACTGGTGGAGTTTGCTTATAATAACTCCTACCAGTTCACCATTGGCATGGCTCCATTTGAGGCGTTGTACGACAGACCGTGTCGTTCCCCAGAATGTTGGTTAGAGGTGGGGGATAACAAACTCCTTGGACCGGAAGTGATTCAGGACACTTCGACAAGGATATAATTGATACGGAGTCGCATTTGGGTAGCTGAGGATCGGTAGAAGAGCTATGCCGATGCGAAGAGGTTCTTCAGAGAATTCAAAGTGGGGGACCAGGTGTTACTCAGAGTATCTCCAATGAAGGGGATCATGCATTTTGGGAAGAAGGGGAAACTGGCAGCGAGATATGTGGGACCATTTCCTATCATCGAGCAGATTGGGCCAGTTGCGTATAGACTTGGGTTACCGGAGCACTTGCATAGGATTCATGATGTTTTCCATATTTCCTCGCTAAGGAAATACCTTAGGGATGATTTGGGCCACACCCACATTGCTTTAGAGGACATCGATCTTCAGCCAGATAGTTCCCACGAGGAGGGGCCGATTGCTCTTTTGGATCAAAGCGAGCAAAAACTGAGGTCAAAGATAGTACCATTAGTACGTGTTCAGTGGCAGCATCATAATGCCGAGGAGTCCACATGGGAGCGAGAGGATGAGATGCGCGAGCGCTATCCAGAGATATTTTTACCAGGTACTTTTTAGTTCCGAATTTCGGGACGAAATTTTGTTATTAGGGGAGAAGTATGTAATACTCCGTAATTTTATCGATATTTATTTAAGGGATTAATTAAATTAAATGGGAATTAATTGAGAATTAATCTGGATATAAATACTAACGAGATGTGAGTTGGTATTTGATTATGATATTAAAATTTATTATTTCTGAGTATGTATGGTAATACAGGAGTATTGATGATTTAGTTGGGACGCGCGTGTCAGTCGCGTCAGGAACGAAATTAATTGAAGTAAAAGTGAATTTTATTTTTATCAACCGAATGGTCATTTTGAGTGCACCAACGTGTCCAGAAGGGTCGAAATAGTCGGAAAACACTACCCGGGGGTTTAGTTTGGGTCCTGGGGCATTTTTAGGCCATACCGGCAACCCAAAAGGGTAGTTTTGTAATTTTAAAAATTAGGGAATTAAAACCCACGAAAATTAAAGTTTATATTTATAATTTTGAAAGGGCCACTAAGGCCATTACCAACAAAAGTTAAGAGAGTGGGCTACGGGAGTTTTGAGAAAAGTGGGAGAGAAGTTACAAGAGCCAAAACCAAGCCATCACCATTCTTGGGAGAAAATCTGTAGAGAGGAAGAGGAGAATCGACTTTCAATCTTTCAACATCGAGCCAGAACATAAGGCAAGTGTTTTAATTGCATTAATTTCAAGCGAATGTTTCTTCCAGGATTAGAATTTATTAATTGCCTTATATTGGAAGTTTGATGACAAATCCATGAAATTTGAGGTAGAATTCATAATATGATATAGGAATTGTATGTAGAATATTATGGGACGATTGTCATATACAAAATACAACTCTTGATGATGTAAAAACGGATTTAGGAAGAATTAATTGTAGACATTAAAATTCTGGGTTCATATTCATAGGGTTTGGGGATTTATGATAAGTATATGTTGTTTAGGAAGATTTAACCCCAAAAAAATATGTTAAGAAACGACCTAAGAGGGTGTAGTGAAGTTTAAGAACATTAAAATACTGTTGGGATGATTTTTAGGATGAGTTTAGAGAAGTGGAAAATTGAGAAAAACGAAGTAGAGAAATTCTGGGTTCAAACTGCCATGTCGTTAAAAGACCTGCCCAGGTCGTTCGAACGACCTCGTTCGAACGAGGTGACAGTATCCCTTCTAACGAGTTGGTATTTCATTTGAAGCCCTTCGTTTGAATGAACTCATTCGAACAACCTCGTTCAAACGAGATTTCTAACGAGTTGACAGAATGGCCTTTTTGGCCTGATTTGATTTCAAACGTTTCGTAAACTTATTTAATTGGAGTATTAACCTTCCTTTATTGATTAGTGGGTATAATTGTGAGAATTGGGGTACGTTGAGGAGTAGAATTTAGAACCTTATAATAATATTGGATGCCAATTGTGGAGTAGGAAACGAGTATCTAATTACGATGTGAGAAGGGTTGATAAGGGTAATATACAAATCGGGGGCTCGTAATTGTATAACATTAAATGACGGTATAAGAGCGAGATGTATACCTATATTAATAAAATGAGATATCTAAGATCTGAGAATGCTTAGTATATGTGGTTTTATGTGTATAACATACCTACCATACTTGCTATAATGGGAGGTTTGCGTTTGATTAGGGCCATCTAATCTTTATGTGCCTACGGGGGGGATTAAGATTGGTACCTTGAGGGCATAGATCAGAGAAGGACTTATTAAGAAGTTAATAAGTCTACTGATTATGGGAGCATAGGTATGTACGTGACCCATGTGATGTGAACTATGTTCGCCTCCATTTTGTGTGATTGTTGTTATCTGAAAACGATTCTTGAGAGATTCGGAATGCGTGGTCCTTATGTACGTGATATATCGGGATTGGATAGTAGAGTATGTGTGCACTACAGCTTAGTCTCGGGGTGCTAGTAATGTATATCTATGATGAGAATAATATACTATTAATTGAAATGAACTGTCATGTTTAATTGTGAGTATAATTATAGCAACGTTCTGTAAAGATAAAATGGGTGATCTCTAGTAAATTTGCATCGCTAATAATGGGAAAATCGAGAATAAATGTAAAACTCTTTATATAATTGAGGATGTTGGAATTAAAGTGTGAATCATATAGAAATGTTAGAATTTACTTTGGACTAGTTAGATATGGAAATCACTAGAATGGGTACGGGTACGTTAGGAGTGCACAAATAGTCGAGAGGTGAGTATTTCATGTGAGAGCACGTCCTAAAAAGTATTTTGCATTCATTGTTTTAATGTCATTAAAGCACTTGTTATATTTTAAACTGTTTTTCCCCAATCGATCTCTGACCCGTTTGCTTTCAAATATATTTTCGTGTAAAAACCTTTTAGGTGCCCAGCCACAAGGACACCAAGCATAGGAGTTCCATTCAGGTGACGTATTGTAGCTGCTGTGGAAGTTACAAGATCTTGTCAGTAGACACCTTCACTTTCGATCTTAACTCTATTAGTAGATTTCCTCATTAGTTGGGCATGTCGCCCCATTTCTTTTAGAAATATTTTTATCTATTCAGTTTTATTTAAATTTCGGGTTGTAATAAATTATGATTCAAACATGGCATTTGTTATTTCTGTAGTTGGATTTGTTGCGAGGAGTATTCCTCCAGTTTCATTATTATTGTATGTTACTTGTCATTTCATTGTGGTGGTTATGTTAGCATTTCTTATCTTCTTGCATGTTAATCGAATTTAATTAAAATTGACAACTCACTTTTTAAATATTAGGTGGATAGTAATTGTTAAAACGTTTTTGACAGTGATGCTATTAACTGAACCAACTTGGCATTTTTTTATTAATTTAAAAAAGGAGTAGCTACCCAGTATTTAATTAGTCGGGGTGTCACAATTCGTTCATAACTAACATTGTTTTCACCTTGAGAATTTATGAATTGGTTCATTGTATCCTTAAGGCTCCTCCACGGTGGAGCTACATATGGGGTTGTAGGTGGTGGTGCTTGTTGATATTGAGGAGGTGGTGGAGGTGTGACAACCTGTGAATATGGGTTCATCGAAGCTTGTGGTTGTCTATAGTTGAAACCAGGATGGTTTCTCCACGAAGGGTTGTAAGAGTTCCCATACGGGGCATTAAAATTCCCCTTGAATCCTCCTATAGCATCCACCTGCTCGGTGTGTATGGCCTTGTAGGCAGAAATCATCGGGCATGCCTTTCGATGAGTGGCTCACCTCACAGATAGCACACACTTTTTCTTTCGAACCATGGCTGGATCTGGAGATATTCCTCAATCAACCATCAAACCACTCTTTCATATCTCTCTGAAACTGATCGAATCGACGGTCTATTAAGGTATTGCTACCCAAATGGTATAAACCGAATGCATTCTGATTGATCGACGGTTGTCTAGGTCGAGCTTGATTAGGATAAGATGTGTCCCATGCTTGAGTAGTCTCTACAGCATACTTAAGATGGGCCTCGGCATCACATGAGTTTAAATCCCAAAATGGTCTTTCACTCATTATTTGCACAAGTTGTTTGGAAGCTATTATCAACCCATTATGGAAGAAAGATATCAGTAGGTGCTTGTCAAAACCACGATGGGGGCATGCCCTTACTAACTCTTGGAATCGTTCCCAAAATCTATCAAAAGACTCATTATCGTGTTGTCGAAAAGATTGGATTTGAGTCTTGGCAAAGTTGGTCTTATGTTGTGGATAGAATTTTGAGACAAACTTAGACTGCATATCTCTCCAGGAAGTGACAGAGTTCGGGGGTAGAGACCATAGCCAGGTCTTGGCTTTATCCTTTAAGACAAAAGTAAAAAGATTTAGGAAAATAATATCTTGCGAGCAAGCTTGATCACTAAATGTATCACACGCCTCTTCGAACTCACGAATATGCAGGTATGGTTTCTCCAAATCCATGCCATGAAACGTAGGGAGAATATGTATCATCCCATTGCGAAAGTGGAACTGACCGACATTATACAAAAGTAAAATTCAACCAGGGGTGACCATCCGCTCAGGAAAGACTAAGTCTTTTATGGGACGATAGGGGAGATCTCCCTCTCCAGTATCGAAACTCGCTGCGTCAGACATCACACTTGCACTCTCTTCAAATGACTCTGTGTACTCACTCAATGTCCTAGATGTGTGACTCGAAGTTTGATTCAAGGTGTAGCTACTGATAGAGTGCCTGGGAGTAGGAATTGGAAACTAGAATTGTGGAACACGAGGTGTATGGGGGCTTTCAGAGTTATACTCAACTATAGGGTTTTCTTGAATTCTGGTTGGAGTATTGTGAGGAGTCTGAGTATGTTCAGGATCTTGCATTAAGGGATTTTGAGAGATGATGATTTTTTTATATATTTTTTTTATGTTTTTGGATTTTTTGGTTCAAAGTTTTAGACTGACTTTATCTAACCTAAGTCTACCTAGTTCCCCGGCAACGGTGCCAAAAACTTGACACGATCACAAATGTGTCTAGTGTGTGTGCTATTTAGGCTCAAGTGCAAACCTATTGCTTAAGTAATAATCTGATAAGTTAGTTATCGATCCTCAGGGAAATAGGACGAATGAATTCGTAACGACGTTGGAAAGACGAAGGTAACCTAACTTTGACCCTAAAAAGAATGAAAATGTGATTTGAATTGTGAAATAACTACAATTAGATGCAATTTTGAAAATTATTAATTACTAAAATCAAGAATAAATGCAATGCAATTACTCTAACATAACTAAAGGACTAATGATGGTTTGACTAAAACTTTAACTATGAGATGAGAAAGATAGGTCTGGTTACAATCCCCCAAACCCTAGTAATTCACTTGGTAGGATACTAGATTCATAATTAAAGCTTTAAATGAATCCGATTATTTAATGCTCCCAAGTATTACATATATAAGGGATCGTAGCCCACACAGTAGGTAAGCAAAGGATGAATTAAAACCCGGTCTTTATTTCTTCTTAGTATTACATATATGAGGGATCGTAGTCCACACAGTATGTAAGCAAAGGTTGAATTAACGAAGATGAAGAATAATGAAATTACTTCTAAAGAAGTAACTACTGTAATAATGAAAGCAGGGATTGGAGTAAATTTACTTGGATTGCAAAACTGGAATCAAAACTAGGGTTTCTTGTTGTTTTCTCCCTTTATATCATTACAAAACTTCTCTAAAATGGGTTAGAAGCCTCCCCTCTTTCTGGGAGTTATTTTAAATTTATATCCTACGAAATTTACAAGAGTTGGATGCATGCAAAACTTTATCAAGAAGAAGATCAGCTCAAATCTCGAACCCCGAATCGATCCAGTCAGGACATACCGGATTGGTCCAGGTAACAACCGAATTGATCCATTTTTCTGGATAGCGGAATTGGTACGCTAGACGGGTCTCTTTGCAGTGGAATTTGGGGACCGGATCTATCCGTTTTTTTGGAAAATTGGATTGGTCCGGTAGACGTCTTTCTATTCAGTGATTTTGGCCACTCGGATTGATCCGTTTTTCTAGTAAACTGTATTGGTCCAGGTTGTCTTCTTAACTTCTCTTGAATATCTCTTCAAAATCTCATGATTATCTCGCATCTTCGAGTCTTCATAACTTCTAATCCAGAACTCAGATTGGGACGCCATTTCTTCCTACATGTTCATAAATGCGATATCTTTGACTTTTATTCTGGATCCTCAACCGGATTACTGGTGGAAATTACGCTTTTGCTCTTGTGATCCGTCCTCTTTCTTTTCTATTATTTCTTCCGATTTCTTTCTTTCTTTCATGTGTTAAATACCTATAAAATTAATAAAAATACAAGAAACTCGGGATACTTGTTAGACGAACAGTTAGCAAAGATATGAGAAAAACTAATTCATTTTACGTTGTTCGAGGTAATAAAAGCCTATAAATTAATGGGTAAATTTGGAAGAATTTATACCTAATCATTGTACAAGAGCTGAATAAAAGATACGTGTCCATGACTAACTTATACTCCTAACAGCCCCCCTCAAACATAGTGTAGATAGATCTTCCACTCTAAGTTTGAACCTATTTGAATTGAACAAAGAAGAAGAAACAACCTTTGTGAAGATATTGACAATTTGAGATGAAGCGGTAAAATGTAGAACATTAATTTCCCTATTCACAACCTTCTCTCTAACAAAGTATAAGTCTAGCTCAATATTCTTAGATCTAGTATAGAGAAAAGGATTAGCAGATAATAAGACTGTCCTGAGGTTATCACACCACACAACAGGAGGTTGAGATAATGAAAAATGCAATTCAGTCAATACAGATTTAACAGGTGAGTTCTGCAACTAGATTAGACAAACTTCTATACACTGCCTCTGCACAGTATCTTGACACATTATTCTGTTTCTTACAAGTTCGGGAAATCAAATTTGTCCCAAGAAAAACACAATTTCCTAAGTTTGATCTTCTATTATTCGGATCAGAAGCCCAATAAGCATCATAATAGCTAACTAAAGAGAGATAAGAAGACTTTCACAAATGTAATCCATACTGAAGAGTTCCTTGAAGATATCTCAAGTTTCTTTTTATTAATTGCCAATGTAATTCACAAGGATTTTGCACGAATTGGCATACCTTATTGACATTGAAGGATATTTTTGGTCTGGTAATAGTTGCATATTGCAAAGCTCCAATGGTGCTTCTGTAAAGTTGAGCATTTTCAAAAGGAACTCCATCATGAGCACTAAGGTTGAGTCCAATTGTCATTGGTGCAGCTAGATGTTTGAAATATAACATCTTGGTTATTTGAAGAAAATCAGTAATATATTTGGTTTCAGGCATATGAGGTCCTTAAGTAGTGTGAGTTACTTGAATACCCAAAAAATAATTAATGGGACCCGAATGTTTTAAAGAAAAAGAGGAATTAAGTTGAGTTACTAGAGTATCAAGTAAAAACGAATATCTTCCAGTCATAAGGTTGTTATCAACATAGACTAGAATATAGGTGACATGATGAGGAGTATTTATAATGAATAAGGATTGATCATATTTGGCAGAGGTGAACCCAAGATGAAAGAGAGCAGTCTGTAATTTCTCAAACCAATCTCTTGGAGATTGTTTGAGTCCATAGAGAGCTTTATGAAGTCTACAAACATAAATGGGAGAATGATCACTGACAAATCCTATTGGCTTCTCCATGCACACTTCATCGCGCAGAATGCTATTGAGAAAGGCATTATTAACATCAAATTTCCTAATAGACCATCCATAAGGGAAGGCTAGAGATAAAATAATTTTGATAGTGGTTGGATTTCCATAAAGTCAAAACTAGCTTATTGGTGAAAACCTTGATCTACAAGCCTAGCTTTGTACTTTGCAATAGAGCCATCTGGGTTTTCCTTTACTCTGAGCACCCATTTACAGCCTATAGGTTGTCTGTCAGGAGGTAATGGAACTATATACCAAGTGTCATTCTTCACGAGAGCTTGATATTCTTCAATCATAGCCTGTCTCCAATATGGATGAGAAAGAGCATTCGGAACACTGGTAGGTGCAGAAACAGAAGGTAGAAAAAATTTGGGCTTAAAAATTCCATCTTTGGACCTTACTGTCATGATGTGAGTATTGTTAGGAGGTACAACATCTAGTTGTGGTGATAATTCTTGTTCTGATTCTTGAGCACCAACTGATATAGACCTGGTAGGAGAAATAACTTGTCGAGGAGCATTAGTATCACTAGAAAAAAGAAGAATTATTATTAAAATTAGAAACAAAAGTATCCAAACTTCATATAGGACTGTCATAGGAGGGGAAGGATGGAGGGGAAAGAAGAGGACACAAAATAGAGGAAGAAGTTAGTAGAAAAACATAAGAGGAAACAAGAGTGTTCATGGATGATGATGATGACGATGATGCAAAAGGAAAGAATTTCTCATTAAAAATGACATCCCATTAGAAGTAAGACGTTTCTAGCCCTTATGATTTAGACTGTATCCCAAAAAAGTGCACTGAACCGTTATATATTGAAGCTTATGTTTACTGTAAGGCGTTAAGTTTGGATAACAAGAACATCCAAACACTTTAAGAAAGGCGTAATTTGGTCTGTCCTGAAAAAGAACTTCAAGAGGATATTTTACTTAAAGAATTGGTGTGGGCAGACTATTAGTAAGGTAGGAAACAATTCTAAAGGCTTCATCCCAGTATTTCTAAGGAAGAGAGGCTTGAGATAGTAATGAAAGTCCATGTTCAACAAGGGTTCTATGATTTTTCTCTACTAAACCATTTTGAGCTTGAGTGTGGGGACATGATACTTTGTGAATTATGCCATTTTCATCAATAAATTATCTAAAAGATTTAAATTCACCACCCCAATCATTTTGCAAGGCTTTAATTTTAGTATCCAATTTTAATTCATCCATTTTCTTAGATTTACAGAAAATAGGAAAAGCATAAGATTTGTTTCTAAGCATATATACCCAGGTAAACCTTGTAAAGGCATCTATAAAGATGATGTAGTAAACATAACCATTGCTTGATTTAACTGGGGTTGGTCCCCATAAATTAGAATGAATTAATTGGAGAGGTTTAGTATAAAGGGTTTCTGAAGCAGTAAAGGGAAGTCTGTGTATTTTACCCAAGCAACATGATAAACAAAAGAAAGAACTTGTTTAATTATTGTTGATGTAAAAAACTAGACTTCATCCAATTTTATAATCATAGATAAAATTTAGAATTGTAATGAGATAATTAAAAAAGAGACACAAGGTTTTAAAGTTATTTGGCTATGTAAGAAAGCCTACGTCCACTGTTATGGTATTAATTTCAAAGATTACAAAAAACTAGGTACTCTTGTAAATAAGAATATCTTAGAATCCGTTCTATCTTGCCTTTGATGAAAGGAATACAATATAATTGTAGTGACCCAGAGATCAAGGGTGGGAATGCCTTTATACATTTAAGCATTTACATCTATACATAATGAATGTGATGGTTGGTTATATGAAAGATCTTTGGTTAAACTTATCGTGTGATAGCATTTCAATTATATTAATGGTCTGCATTATTCACATTGGTCGGCATGCCTGCCGAGCAACTATCTACTGACAAAGATTTATGCCACGTAGGGAGACACCTATACACTTATAATTGGTCCACATGGGTGGATAATTTTTATTATCAATAGAAACCCCCAACTCTTCATTCTTAATTCTTTTGTTTAAAGGATGGAGTATATTTTCTTCAGTGTTGATTAGCGGATGCCGAGATGTGGGACATGTAAAAATTTTCCATGTTTTGATTTTCCAATGGAATTTTTGTAAATAATTTTAAAATTAACGTACTGCCAAAGGGTAAATTGATATTTTTGAGTTATCAGAACTGTAAAGCCATCATAATGTTAATCATCGAAGAAGATAATCATTTCATGCACGATTTCCCAAGTAAGCTATAAAAGGTGAGATTTTGCCGAATTTTCTTTACCAAACCTTTCTCAAGATTTTCAACTATTCTTCTTCCTCAAGTTCTTTGTCTCTGAGCCTTCTTTGAGTTCCTCCTTTACTTCACTCTCCATTTTCTCTGTAAGCTTTCTTTCCCTTTTCATTTCTTTTTCTTTCTTTTACTATAGCTATGGTTTACATCGTTCAAGGGGATTCCTTAGAAGAATTTTGGTGGGAGAAAAATATTCCTGATTAGGTAGACTTAGAACTGCCCATACCCCCCATTAAGGTGTTGTCATTACCTGAGGGTCATTGGATTCCCTCTCTCTTTATTGCTGAACGTGACTTCACATTTCTCCCTAATAGGTTTCGTTTAGAATTTTGCCAATACTTTGATGTCATCCAGGCTAGGGTAGCCCTCAACATTTAGAGAGTGGTAAATGAGATTCATAAACTGAATCAAATATATGGAACACACATTGGCATTCTAGATCTAATGTTCTATTATAAGTGGAGTACTAGTGACAATATGTATTATCTGAAGACTAGGTATGCCAATAAGGCCTTAGTTGTTAATTTGCCTTAATCTAATAAGGATTACTATGATTATCGAGTCATTGCTAAGAATTGGTAACATCATCCTTTACAAACATGAGAAGTATATAATGGGCCCAAGTGAACTCAAGTGGGTTATGGAAAAGGCTGAAAATTTCCATTAGGGTACTCCTTTGTTCCTTGTTTACCAATTGTTTGATAATATACTAACCAATACTTTCTTATCTTATTTTTGTTTATTGCAAAGTTAGAGCAAGAAAAAGGGTCATAAAGAGGAGGACGTGAACATTCGAGAACTAAAATTCCTTTAGAACATCCATTAGAGGACTGGCGAGGAACATCCCAGAGTTGCCTCTTATTTGTTGCAGTATGGGAGCTCTATAACTTGGTTTGTTGCTCGACCCACCACTTCAATAGTTTTTTATCCCATTAGTCTTGAAGAAGAGCTAATACCTACTTCCTCTGTTGAAGATTCTACTAGCGCAGAGAAGGATTTGGGAGCTTCATCATCTTTTGAGTCTTTAGACATTTCATTCATTCACTCCTTTCCACTTGCTTCCATGGGAAAGAGAAAAAATTACAGATTTGATTATTGGAACCTTGTCTCCTCCTGCTAAGAAAGCTTTTGGGAATACTAAGAAGCCATAGAAAGTGTCTAAGGCTTCTGAGAAAGAGAAAGTTCCTCGGGTCATCATTTCTGAGGAAATAAATACTGTTGCTCCTCAATTTAGGAGGTTAAAGAAAGGCTTGCCTGAGAAGCAAGTGGAAAAAAGCTCTACTGGCAACCAGGAGTTGGTTGAGAAAATCTAGGAGGATTTGAATGTTGCTGAGTCATCCTCCATCAGTATACATTATGGTGTTGCTAGGAAATTGATCATGACCGACACTCATTTTGCTGACAAAGTAGCTCTTGCCCCTCTGCCAAGACTGAAGTTGGCAGAAAATACTTGCCAAAGTTTAGCACTGGTGATCTTCTATTATTTATTAATTGCCTCTTGATAGTTCTTTCCTTTTGATTCTCCATCTAATTTGATATTGTTCTTTATGCAGTTTTTAGGAAATTTTAATCAAATGCTTGAGAAGGATGAGTAGGTTCGTTCTTCTAGTGGAGAAGTTGAAGAGGCCTTTAAGGGTCTAAGGAAGTTTGTTGAGGCTTCAAGGCAGTTGTTAGAGTCCAAGGAGAAGACTTGGGATGAGGAGATGAAGAAGGTTATTAATAGGGTCACTCTTGTTGAGGGAATATTGGTCATTACTGAGACCAGTTTGACAGCTGCTGAAGAAAAGTTGGCCATTCTAAGGCCAATTTATCATCAGTTGAGAATAAGGCCAAGGTGGCCCAGAAAAAATAGCTGTAAATGAGGATCTACTGAAAGCGACCGAGGAGAAATCTGTTAGTCTAACTTCTGAGTTTGTCGTAGAGAAGGCCAAAAACAAGAATCTTAAGGATGACTCCTTTAATAAGGGTTGGGACAAGGCCTTTTTAGCAGCCTCTTCTCAGATATAATTCGTGAGGAAGAAGTCTTTTAAGGATAGTTGGTCGGAGGCACTTAAGGAGGTTGTCACCCCAGCAGAGTCAGATCCATTTTTGAGGCATGATCCAAGTTCTCCTCCTAACTTGGAGGAAGAATTTGATGATGAGGAAGGATCTGGGGAATCTTCCCTTTAGTCTATTAGGTCTATTTTGAAGACCATTAATGAAGTTACCCCTTCTTCCGACCATCCTTCTGGAAGAAATGCCCAAGATAAGGAGAAGGTTTATCTCCTTATTCTTTTTCTGTTCATGTTTTTCTAGGACCAACAGTTTCTACAAGTTATAACACCTTTTTGGTTATTAATGAAATCATTTGAATATTCTTGCTATCTGTGTTATACATATCTTATTTTCTATTCTTCTTGCTTAGTAGAATGAATTATCATATTTTTTTTTATAGTTGGTCAGTAATTATACTTCCATACTTACACTTGTAATTTTTAGTTTGATTCTAGGAAGCAGTCAATAGTTTTCATTGAATCCAACCTACTCAGGCGGAGTAGAAACTTTTTAGAAGCTAGCCATGTTTATTTATTCTAAGAATACTTGATTGGCATACTTGGTCCAAGTGTGTTTGAGCAAGCTAAAGAACCAGATGTTCTTGTATATGGCTTGTTGATCAGGGTTGTTGAAAATAATGTTTCTTATTACGATATGATTGAAGACTTGTAAGAAGACTATAGTGAAACCAAAGCTATACTGCATGTCAACTATGAAGCCATGTACAAGGCATTGAGTGAAGGCTGGGATTTTGAGGAGAAGGTAGAAAAATATGCTTCTATGTATATGATAAAAGAGTTCTTGCTGAAATGTGAAGTTGATGAAGCCAGGGATATTGCCAAACTCTTGGAAGAGGAGAATAATAAACTTAGGAAAGAGTTGGACACTTTGAAACAATTTTCTGTCAATGATGCCGATAAAGTGGCATTATAAACTGGAGAATGAGAATGGCAGGCTGATGAAAGAACTTGAAGCTCTGAAGAAATCCAAACTTGGGCCATCTTCCATACAATAAAGGGAGAGCCGACCAACTATTGAAAAGGTCAGGACTAAGAAAACCTTAGCTAACCAGGATGCCCAGCTGATAGCAAAGAGTCAATATTTTGCCAATTTCTCTACAAAATTGGAAGCTAAAGATAAGGCAATTACCGAATAATTTGTGCAGTTGAAGGCGAAAGATGATGTTTTAAAGAAAATTCAACATCAAGTTGAAAGTTTAACCTTTCAATTTCATAAACAACCCAGAGAGGTGTGGAAGGAAGGCTATGATGAAGCTCTTGGCCATATTGATGATCAACTTGCTCAGACCCTTCGTGAACGCTATAAGTAGGGGTGGACTAACTGCTTGACTTTGCTGAAACATGATAATAATATCCAACTTTGGTACTGGAACATTCCTAGTTTAGTAGATTCTGAAGATCCACCATTCAAGTTGGACATGTCTTGGATTCCTGTTGACACTATTCCTCGGTGCTTAATTACCAAAGATTTTGGGGACTATGGTTTCATGATGTTCATGATATAGTTCACCCGCCACATCTAATCAATGCACCGAGTAGCAGCAATAGAAGAATGTTAAGATATTTCAATTTTATTTATTTTCCCTATACTTTGGATGATCCTTCTGTTGGAAAGGAGAGACTGTAGGCAGCTCAACCAACTTCCAAATCTCAAGGAAAATGTCTTGTTGAATAGCTCTTCTATATTTTGTTATTCATTTAATCTTGAATGTAGTACTTGACTGTAATACAGTTAATTGAATAAATATCCACATTTTTGTGTTGTTAACTCTTGACTATTTAATCAATTAATCAACTCATGACTGTAATACCATGGATTATATTAATGCACTTTGATTTATTGATCCAAATATAGCATTAGTTATCAGTGGTGACCAAGTGTTTGAGGAATATATATTTGTATTCAAATTGTTAGGAACATTTACATGTCTTCCTAAATTTAACTTAGTCGGGTAAAACTTGTTTGTAACTTTTTTAGTTGTATACGGAGTTTTACAAACTTCTTATTCTTGACTTATTAATGACGAAGTCATACATGAAGTATGTTATTATGGCCGACCAAGTGTTTAGGATTTTACTCCTGTCATTAAATTATTCGATTAATACTTCTTGTTCATGACTTGTTAGTACATAATCATACATGAAGTAATGATTACTTCTTGTTTGTGACTTGTACATACGAAGTCATACATGAAGTTTTGATTGGGCCAAAAACGATGTGCCTTAAATTGTTGGTGCATCTGGAGTTTGATAAGTTTAATTTGATTAAGTATGTTCTCCTGGTCGGTTGATAAGTTCATACTGATTAACTATATTCTAATATTGATCGACAAGAGTTGAAGACCAAGAGACATTTTTACTTATTGTTTCTGGGGGGATGTATATCGTCGTACTATGAAAAAAATGGAAGGGACTGAAATCAAAATTTTATTGAAATTGAATAATAGTTATTTTAAACATAACTAAATATAATTATTGCAATCCCTTGAATCATTGATAATACTTTCGCAGGTGCTCGGCGTTCCAGGAGTTTTTGAACTCTTCCCCTTCCAAAGTCTCCAATCGATAAATTCCTGTTCGAATGACTGCTGAAATGCGATATCGGCCATGCCAGTTAACATCAAGCTTGTTATTCTTTTGGATAACCTTCTTAAGGACATAATCATCATCTTTTAAGTTGGTCGACTTGACCTTTTTGTTATATAAACGAGCTGTCCTATGTTGGTATGCAGCATTTCACATGGCATCATCTTTTTGAACTTCCTCTAACATATTTAGATCCAATCTCCTCATCAAGTCACTGGTTGGAGAATCAAAATTCAGGGCCCTGTGAGTTGGTAGGCTTATCTCGGTTGGTATTATGGCTTCAGTCCCAAATGCGATCATGTAAGGTGTCTCCCTAGTTGCATTTCTCAATTTTGTTTTGTAAGCGCCCAAAGAACATAATGCAATTCTTCAATCCAGTTGCCTTTAGTAGCATCAAGCCTATTCTTCAATCCATTGAGAAAATTTCTATTGGTTACTTCTGTTTGACCATTTCTTTATGGATGGACTGATACAAAATGGAGTTTTTCGATCTTTCACTGGATAAAATATTCTTCAAACTCATTATTATCAAATTGGGTGCCATGATTTGTAATAATAGTATAGGGCATCCCATACCTACATATGATTCTCTTCCATATGAACTGATACACTTTCTCATATGACATTTCAATTAAGGGAACTTCCTACACCCATTTTGTGAAGTAATCAACAACAATGACCAAATACTTGAACCTGGCTTTGGTGGTCGGTAGTGGGCCGACTAGGTCAATTCCCCAAATAGCAAATGTCCAAGGTGAAGTTCTTGAGGCTAAAGTAACGTTGGGTGCTTTGTGAATTGTATAGAACCTATGGAATTTATCACACTTTCTTGCAAAGGCTTTACAATTTGCCCTCATAGTCGGCCAGTAATATCCTGAGTGTTGATTCTTTAGAGCAGAGACCGACCAGCTGTGAGAGCTCTAGATGAAATTTCATGCACCTCTATGATCAACTCTTCTGCTTCCATTGGATGAACACAATGTAGTAAGGAGATTGTTAATCCCCTTCTGTATAAAACCCTTTTGTACAACACATATCTTGCTAGTTTTTATCGGAGCTTTTTGGCCTCTTTGGGATCAGGTGGTAGGATTCCATCTTCAATATAGGCTTTGATTTGGTCCATCTCGGAAGGTCCCAAATCTATAGAAATGAAATTAGCCATTAAATCTCATCAATACTTCAGTTAGCTAAGATTTCTATTGGAATTGTTCTCTAGAGCTTAATTTTTGTTGCTGACGCTAGTTGTGCAAGGGCATTAGCTCGAGTGTTTACTATTTATGGGATCCTATTTATATGTATGGTAGGAAACTTGGCAATGACTTCCACGAGTTTGGCAAGGTACCTAGTTATCAACTCTTCTTTGACTCTATATACATGAAGAACTTGGTTAACTACTAGCTGTGAATCACTGTGCGCGACTACTTGCTCGGCACCTAATGAATGGGCCAAATATAGTCCAACTATAAAAGCTTCATATTATGCCTCGTTGTTTGACGCTTTGAACTAAAATCTAAGTGCATACTCAATATCAATATCATCAGGAGTATTACGTATTATACCTACTCCACTACCAGTTGCACATGAAGATCCATCCACGTACAAATTCCACAACGGTATATCACTATTGAAGATTTATTAAGATATAACTCCATGATGGAATATTTTCTTGCTATCCTTTACATATTTCTGAGCCATTTCTTGAGTTCTGGATGAGTCAGGTTGATTGGTAGAAACTTAAGCTTGATTTTAAGCTGAGCTCTCTTCTTTAAAACCTCTGGATAATTGAACTCAGCAATAACATTTGCCAAATCTTGGCCTTTTAATGAAGACCTTGGTTTGTAGACAATATCATATTCTCTTAGTTCTACTGTCCAGTACATCAATCTTCCTGACTTCTCAGGCACGTGAAGTGCTTGTCATAGAGGTAGATTAGTATACACAACTATAGTGTGTGATTGGAAATATAAATTCATACGTTTAGAGGCTTCAATGAGTGATAAGGACAACTTTTCCAAGCGTGGATACGTAATCTCAGCTCCCCTAAATGCTTTGGTAGTGTAGTAAACTGGTTTATGGATCCCATTATCCAATATAATCAAAGCCGAGCTAATTACAGATTCAAAAACAGCTATGTATAAGTATAATTTCTCTCTCAAAACTGATCAGGATAGTAAATATGGTGATCCCATATACTTCTTTAATCCTTGTAACACTTCTTCACATTCTACATTCCACTCGAAAGTCTTTCTCAACACCTTGAAAAATAGCAAACACTTATCCATTGCCCGAGAAATAAATCTATTTAAAGCTACCACTCTATGGATATGCCTTTGCAAGTCTTTCTTGCATGTCAGTGACTGTATTTTTATCAAAGATTTTATCTTTACTGGATTAGCTTCGATTCCCCTTTGATTATCTATAAAGCCGAGAAATATTCCTTCTTATACCCCGAACACACACTTGGTCGAATTTAACTTCATCTGATGATTTTTTAGTTGGTTAAACATCTGACTGAGATCATTGATATGATTTGAGGTCTTTTTTCTTTTTTTTTAACATATCATCCACATAAACTTCCATGTTCTTTCTTATCTTCTCTTTAAACACCTTGTTAACTAACCTCTGGTATGTTGCTCCTGCATTTTTGAGCCCAAAGGTAATTACGTTGTAGCAATAAGTTCCTAGATTGGTGATAAAAGTTGTGCTTTCCCTATCTTCAGGTTTCATCTTCATCTGGTTATACACTAAACAAGGATACATGAAGCTCAAAAGTTCATGTCCTAATGTAGCATCCACCAATTGATCAATTCTAGGCAGGGGAAAATGATCTTTTGGGCATGCTTTATTTAAATCAGTAAAATCCACCCATATCATTTTTCTTTTTGACCATTACAACGTTGTCCAACCAAGATGGATACTTATAATCTTCAATAAATTGATCTTTTTGAATCTTCTTCACTTCTTCTTGAATAGCTTGATTCTCCTCTGGACTGAAAACCCGACGCCTCTATTTGATCGTCTTGGCATCCTTATTGATGTTGAGCTCATGACATAGGAAATTGGGATCAATCCCAGGCATATTCTCATGGCTCTAAGAAAATACATTTCATCACTTCCTTAGTAACATAATAAATTTCTGTTTATGGATTGGATCTAGTGTTGAGTCGATCTGCGTAGTCCTTTCTATCTTGTCGTCGTTCTGGATAACGCTTTCAGTAGCTTCCACAATCTTCCCTTTGACTAACTCTGTGTTCTCTTAGGGATCTAAATTTTCAACTTCAGAGTCACTATTGGGATCAGTAGTATCTACCTGATAAGTGGTGGTATTTTTCTTCAACTCAATCATGTCTTCTTATTCGGGAGGAATAGTAACACTCTCTGGCCACTTTCGGGTCACCTTTCACAACACCTACCCTAAAATGAGTTGGAAATTTCAAGCATTGATGGACTGTTGACGCTACAACTTCAAAATTCTTCAATCCTACCCTATCGAGGATTAAATTATAGGTAGATTCAATGCTTTTATCCATCACAAAAAATGTATTTTCTCAGTACGGCTCACCGGCCAAGTACCGAACAACACTTCTAGCTTGACTATCCCCAGAGGGTAAACTTTTTCACCTGAAAGACCTATTAATGATAAGGTCACAGTTGGGTGAGTTTCAAATCCAAACTTTGAAAGCAAGGGTAAAATATAATTTCTGCTGATGTCCCATTGTCAATCAAAACCCTGACGATGACGGCATCCTGGACCCTAAATTTGACGACCAATGGATCATGATGGGGATAAAATACACCCGAAAGGTCTTTCTTAGAAAAGATGATTATTAGTTTATCTTTATTGACCTTACTAGGTTGATCATCTTCGTTGAGATTGATTCTTTAGATATAAGAACAAGCTTGGGCCTCATTCAAGTAAGCTTTTCTTTCGGCAGTGTGATCGCCTCCTCCTACCTCGCCACCTGTGATTTCATGACAATGAAGTGAACCAAAACTGATTATAGTTACCTCAAGTTTTTATTGCTTAGTCTTCTTTGGAAGGTCGGGATCATCTTCATGGGTTCTCTTCTTGTCATCTATGGGCTTGCATGTAGAATTTGACCTCTTTTTGCTTCACTGCCTTCTCGTCGATCAACAAATTTGTTCAATTTTCCTCGGTGAATAAGAGATTCCATTTCATTCTTCAAAGATAAACATTTATTTGTTATATGGCCATGATCCTTATGGAATTCACAATATTTGGATGTGTCCCTCTTGTTAGGAGATTCCTTTAACCTTTCAGGCCATTATAAATCCTTATTGTGTTTAATTTCCTCTCGGATATGGTTAATACTAACACTTAATGGAGTATAGGTTTCGTGTTTTTTGAGTTGGTCCTCCTTTTTCGACTTTTGGTCCTTTTGCTCTTTTTGGTCCTTCTTATCAGGCGTGGATGTTGGACTTTATTTTGTAGCCATTTCTTCCCGGACGTTCTTACTTTTCCTACCTTAACTATGAGTTCAGTCATAGTTTTAGAAGGATATTTGGCCAAAGTATAATATAATTTCTCGGGAAGTAATCCACTCATTAAAGCAGTGATGGTTGTTTTGTCCTCATAATCAACCACTTCCAATTTCTAATTATTAAAATGAGTAATGTACTCCCTGGTAGTTTCCCCTACTCGCTGCCTTACACTCAAGAGATGGACTACTCTTTTTACTAAGAATCAACTTGGTTAGAAGATATGGAATCAACTTGTATGGACTAGTCTCTTTACGGCTAACGAAGCTCCGTTGTATGGGATTATTTGATTTTGTCATCTCTCCTAGCCGATCTTCCAATTATTGGATTGATCCTTTCCGAGAAGTATTACCTGCAACAGATTTACGAGAATCAACTTGTTTGTCCTGACCATGTGTATGCGATGAGCTCTCTTCCTGAGAAGTCTTCTCAACGTGTACAGATCATCGAACGCTTGATGTTGATCGGACTGAGGCTTCACGACGGTCAGTTGGATGTTGAGTGTTCCTTGATAATTCTATTGGAGGGTTTCTATTTGCTCGGGGTCCTAAATAGTTAAAAGGCCAAGCTTGGCTCAACCTTTCCAGAATGCTTGGCCTTTTAGGAGAGAAAGAATGGCCATCATAGGACTCTGAGGCTCTAATTGAGGAACAAATTCTTGGGTGATAAGTCATATCATAAGATGATCTGGAATAGCTGTGTCGATTATGCTTAGGAGGTGGAGGTGTCATTTCTCTCCTTGTTGATAGAATTTCTTGCTGCCTGGATAAGGCTGGAGATCTGGCTTATAGTAACTGAGCCAATTGTCTCATTGACTCTTGGATATCGTCTTGAACCCTGGGAATACTGGCTAGAATCTTATTTAGGGCTATTATTGTAGGTGGAGCAGATGGAATAGTTAGGTTTCTTTCATTTATAGCACTAGGCTCTGGATCATTCAGTTTTCCTCATGCAAGGATGTACGAGATTGGTAATGGCGATTATATACACGTTCCCATAGATGGCGCCAATTTGTCGATGTCAAAAACTGGACTTGATCCAATTTTATAATCACAGATAAAATATAGAATTGTAATGAGATAATTAAAACATAGACACAATGTTTTAAATTGGTTTGGCTATGTAAGAAAGCCTATGCCCACTGTTATGGTATTGATTTAAGAGATTACAGAAAGATAGGTATTCTTTTAAATAAGAATATCCTAGAATCTGTTCTATCTTGCCTTTGATGAAAGGAATACAAAGTACTTATAGTTACTCGAAGATCAAGTTTTGTAATTCCTTTATACAGTTAGCCATTTACAACCGTACATAATGAATGTGATTATTGGTTGTACGAAAGACCTTGTTTGTACTTCCCGTGTGATGTCTTCTCATTTATATTGATGGTCTGCATTCTTCACGTTAGTCGGCATGCCTACCAAGCAACTATCTGCTGACTAAGATTTATGCTATGTAGGGAGACACCTGTCCACTTGTGATTGGTCCATTTGGGTAGATAATTTTTGGTATCAACAATTATCATTGAAAGAAACATTATAAGAATTCATGACCTTCTTTACAACTTGAGTAGAGGGATGGCCAAGTCTATTGTGCCATAAAGTAAACAAATCACATGAACTATCAACAGGAAGACTAAAATTTTCAATAATAGGACTAGAAGTGTAAAAATGATAACTATGAAATAAAGTACTACTAGTATAAGGTTGAGCTTGAAATTCATGCAAGGAATAAGACTTTGCAGTAGGCTGGAACAGGATTAGAGATGAATCAAAGGTATATAGTCCATCCTTAATTTCTCCTTGCATGATAACAACTATGATGTTTTTGTCCTTGATAAAATAAGAATCAAAATGAAATTCAAAGAAAACAAAGTTATCTCTTGCAAATTTAGAGATACTTATAAGATTTTTAGTTATGAAAGGCACATGAAGAAGTTGTTTTAAATAAAGAATCCGAGAGTGAAAATGAGTATGAAAAAGTGACAGACCAATGTGTTTAATGGACAAACCTGTTCCATCTCCAATGTGCATCTACTATTTTCTTCTGAAAACTATGCTTTGCATCATATTATTAGCATCTGAAGTCACATGGTTTGAAGTTCCAGAATCTAGATACAAACTAGTGTCTGCATATTCAGAAACAAGATTACTCATGGTGGAATGGGTCATAAAAGATTATGGAATATTATTTTGAGGCTGAGAAGGTTCAGGTAAAGATGTGTTATGCAGTTGAGAAGGTCCACTGAAGCTATAATTAAACGATAGTAGAAGTTGTTAACAATGTGACCATATCTCCCATAAAGTTGGCATTGAGGTTTATTAGATCTTATCCAATTGAAATGATCTTTGCCTCTGTATCCACGATAATTTCCTCTATTTCCAAAAGTTTGAGATTGACCTCTTCCACTTTGAAAATGACCAGAAAATCATCGGTCAAAGCATCCTATTCCTCGATTAGAATTCTGATTAGAAGTATAGTAGGCAGAAAGATATGAATCAAGTGTTGTATGATTTCTTTTAATTTTTACTTCTTATGTCATTAGGAATGCATCAACTTCATCAACAGAATAATCATCAGTTCGAGTAGAAAGAAAGATTGTGAAAGGACCATACTCTGAGATAATTCCATCCAATATTGCATCAACATGTTCTTTCTTATTGAGAAAATGACCTATTGAAGTTAAGGCTTTATCAGTGGTCTTGAGTTTAGAGAGATAGTCATCAACAGATAGTGATCCTTTCTTTAGACTCTATAGTTCTGTTTTGAGTTGGATAACCCTGGCCCTGGTTTGTGATGAAAAATACTTAAATAACTTTTTTCTAGATCTAAGAGGATGTCTCACAGCCTAACAATCGAGGAAGAATTGAGTCTGAAATTGAAGAGAGAATCCATGATAATAGTAATTGATCATGTTGTTCCCAATTTAGGTATTCTTGATAAAATAACCCTAATTTCTCATCATCAACTCAGTTAAACTTTAGAGGAATACTATTTTTATCAAGAAAAAAACGATGAAGGTCATAGCCTCTAACTGCATATAGGATTTGTAATTTCCAGATCAAGAAATTTTTGACATCTAATTTAACAGATAAAGAATGAGAGAATGTCACCAGAGAGAATTTTGAGATTTCTTTGGTAGAATTCGGAGTAGTAGTATTACGAGAATTATTCGGAGGATAGTTTGTATCATCTGTAGAATAAGATGTGTGTTGCTATGATATCATGATAGAGATCAAAGAGAGCCGTAGATTGAGAGATGAACGAGAGAGAAATAAATGAATGATTTGGTAAATATAGAATAATGATTTCATCATAACAATCTTGATACAAGAGAAGTATTTATACATGCTGTACAAAAGACATGTGTTCATTACTAACTTATACTCCTAACATAAACTAAGAATGAATAAAAGCATCACCCGAATCAATAGAAATAACATCACAAGGATAATCAATTCAGTACATGCGATGAGATTTCAAAGAAGCATACCAACTATTTTTTAATTTTTTTAATTTTTTCAAATACATACAAATATATGTATAAAGAGTACATATAAGTAAAAAACACATAACACTGTGGAATAGCACGAAAATACTCGAATCAGGAAAACAGAATGTAATTGTGTGAAAATTTCCACGGGTAAATCAACATAGGCATTCATAACATAGGCCCACAAATTAAACGAGATACTTCTAAAGAAAGAACTCAATTTCATCCTTAGGTGTAAAAATGTTGAACTTAAATGAAATTGACTAAACTTATACAACATGATATGAATTTAAATGATTCTCAAATCAATAACGCCACATTATTTAATGTTTTTCAAGAGAGTCTGTTGTGTAAAACCATCGATATTCTACTTTATAACACCCTTAAAATCTCTCATATATGTGTATTCAGTCTCAAATATTTTAAAGATATCATAATTCTCATATGTAGATAAACATCATTGAAAAAAATTAAATGGACTTGGCAGTTCTATATTTACGTGTCATTAATCTTTTAGGCTCTTTTTACAAATAGTGGCTTTTAACGCAAAGATCATTTTTCTCTTTCGTATGCCCTTTTCATTACTTAACTTATAACAATATTTTTTAGAAATGATATTCGGGCACTGGTTTATACAAGCACAACTTATATATTTTTATATTTGGTTCGTTATTAAGCACGATTAAGATGAGAACACCGTATCCAACATATAACAAGCAAGCACAATGTCCAAAAAGTTCGTGCACGTGTGAAATAAAGGTGATAAATAGTCTAGCATGAAGAAAGTAATTATTAATGATCAATGAAATGCTATCCACACATCATTAAGCACACTAAAAAATGAAGCCATGTCTCAAAACATCATGAAAAATTCATATGAATGGATAGAATGTAGGGGCGATTCGAATATCTTGAATGCACATCCATATAAGGTGAAATACGAAAAAAATCTTTTTGGTAATTTTCAAAAATAAATTTTATCAAAAATAAATTATTTTTGGCTTTTTCAAATTTTTTTATCAAAAATAAAATCGTTTTGGAATTTTTCAAAATTTTTCTTAAAAACTAAAAATCTTTTTGCATTTTGCAAGATATGTCAAAAATAAAAAGCATGTATAACAATACCATAGAAATGCAATCTAGCAAAAGGGTCAAAAGATATGAACATGATAATCACCCTATACTAGATAAAGTACCCGAACTCGATCAATGGAGAAAATACCGAAGGACTTATTAAGATTCTCGAACCTAAGTGCACTTAATGGTATCATAAAAATATCGACTAATTGACTTTTAGTTCTCATAATGATCAAGGGAACCACTTTCTCCTCTACGACATCACAAATGAAGTGCTCATGTATCCTAATGTTCTTTGTGCGGGAGTGTTTGAACGGATTATGGGATATATGGATTGTACTCATATTATCACACTAAATAGTCATTGTGCCTTGCAAAATCCCATAATCTTCCAACATTTTCTTCATTCATAAAAGCTGTGTGCAACAACTCCCAATGGTTGTATACTCGGCCTTCGTTGTGGACAAAGATATGGAGTTTTTTTTCTAGCTCAACCAAGAGAGAAGAGAACTCCCAAAGTAAAACACCGACCCGAGGTGCTCCTATAACCATTAACATTCCTGGACCAATCATGATATGAATTTGCAAACAAACGGTTATCGGTGTCAAAGGAATACCAAATACTGTAGGAAAGAGTGCCACTCACATATTTGATAATACGTTTAAATGCGTATCAGACTATTTTGGGAAAGCTTGGTGTGGGGGTTCATTTATTTCAACCTGGGAGAGTAGCCGACCAACCTAGTATACACAGTGTACTGTCTGGCCCAAATTAGTCATTTATTTAGACCCGTGCATTTAACATGTATTTAAATGCGTGGATATGTAATCAAATCATTTACCAACAATCTCGGAGGAGATATTCAGGGACACCACGAGTTATCAATAGGCTAATTGAGTTAATTCTATAAATTGTAAACCCTGGTCCGAGACAATAGGATGTAACCTTGATTATTGAGATACACTAATAAGAACATATTGACATATTAACCTCTCCGTGAACGTAGGCAAGTTTCTGAACCAAGTAAATCAGTTGTTGTATGTGTGATTAATTTCTTTCATCTTAATATTGCTTTCTAGATATGTTATTATGATAATTATTGCACTAACAATTGGATCCATCTATGGGAATTGTGGGTACCCAAAATTAGAATGATGGGCTTGGATGAGTAGCCCAGTTGTAGAGGCCCAAAGTCCAGACCCTCCATATCTTAACCGATTATGATTTAGTCTCCTCCCATGTTCCCATTAAGAGAGGTTCTAGGAAGAGATGGAAAACGTGGGGGAGTCCAACACCCCCACTTACTGAAATAAACATCTATATAATAAACCCTAGGTCTGGGGGAAAATGACACATGGTATTCTCTGTAATCACTCTCCGGAGAACATAGAAATAATACTGACTGCACCACCGTGGACGTAGGCATCTTTGCTGAACCACGTGCATCTCTTGTTGTGTGATTGACATTTTGTATTTCCTTTTAATGCTTGGTGATTGTGCTTCTCTTATCTCTTTGTGTTGAATAATAATTGTCACCACAATTGGCGCCGTCTGTGGGAATGTTTATCTTCCCTAAGAAATCCCACACCCAGAAAGGAGTTTGAAATGTCTGGTCACAGTAGTAACACTCCCCAGGCAGGAGATATTCAAGAACCTCCTGCTCCTCGCAGGATTAGGTCTGAAGTTCGACGTTCATATCAGAGGGCTCGCTTAGAAAGGAAAGCCTAAGAAGAAGGCCAAGGACCAGAGAGGTCCACACAGATTTCCAGACTGATTTATGCATATGAGGCAAGGCTTCACGAGCAGAGGGAGTCTTCTCGCAAGCACGAAGCCGAGAATGCTCGCCTCAAGAGAAGATTAGAAAGAATGGAGAGAGAACTCCATCATGGAATCAAAAGATGTCCCTACCGAACTCCTAGACCTCAGGCGAGCAAGTCTCGCAGTCGAGGAAGGAGCCCCAGGCGCGGATCCCAGAGAGCTGAGGAAAATGAGTCAGAGGATGACCTGCTCGAGCAAATGCGACTAGTTCGCAGTCACAGGAGCCCAGATCGCAGCAACGAAAATATACGAAGCCTGGTTTGATGGGAGATGGACCAACACCCTGCACATCACGACACCAGATCGACCCGAGAACTCGCTAGGCGAGCTCTCAAAACTCAGATGAAATCACCTTTCTCGAGGGAAATTGAAGAAGAGGAAGCCCCCAAGAAGTTTGCTATTCCAAGGTTTAAAATTTATGACGGTAAGACTGATCCCATTGATCACGTCAGACAGTACCGACAGGCCATGACCCTCTGGAACCATCGAGACGCTGAAATGGTTCGAAAGGCTCCCCCACCGGTCCATCAGGAGTTTCAAATTCTTGGCCGAACTCTTTACGGCCCGATTCATTACTAGTAGCTCCCATCCCAAAAGGATGGATGCTCTACTGACAATGAAAAAGACGCCCCAAGAGACCCTCCGAGACTATGCGAAGAGGTATTGGGAATTGTTCAACGAGGTCGAGGACTGTTCGGAGCAAGTGGCGGTGGCCTCTTTCAAAATTGGGCTGCCCAGGTCTTCCCTTCTGTACCAATCCCTGACAAAGAAAGAGGCCATGACCATCGATGACCAAATGGCCCACATCGAGAAGTATGCCAAGGTGGAAGATGTCACCCGCCTCAGCACAGGGGAAAACGGTCGAACTAAGCTCGTTGCCAAGGGCAGTGATAAGATTGAGAACCAGAAGAAAGGAGGGAAGAATGGGGGCAAAAATGGCTCCAAAAACTAAGGCAATAATGATGTGTCAAAAGATTTCAGGTGGTCAACACTGTCTTCAAAGAACCAATTTACAAAATTCTCGCAAAAATCAAAGACGAGCCATTCATCAAGTGTCCCAGAAAGATGGGAGGAGATCCCTCAAAGAGGAACAATGCGCTGAGATGCGCTTTTCACGAAGAAGGAGGACATAAGACTGAGCATTGCAAAGATCTTAAGTCCCACCTCGAAGAGCTGGACCAGTGCGGGCACCTGAACGAATTCGTGGAGAAAAAGGCAGAGAAAGTTACTGCCCATAGAGAAGAAAGGCCTGACAATGTACTCAAAGACTGATATGCCCCAAGTGTCACCTCGGCTCAGAGGTATCAACCTCGGCCGAGGATGTAGCCGACGCTGGTAAAGCCTTGGGTCCGTGACATCAGCCCTCGGCCATAGCAAGGTCGGCCCAGGCCGACCTTGCTATTGACCTCATCAAAAGGGGCTCTACATACGGGTCAGCGGCACTGCAGTTCAGCTGGATGTTGCAACCTCGGCCAGGGGTTGGCTGAGGTCGCAGGAAGCCATAGTTCTACCAAGGCCAACCTCATCAAGATATCAGTCGATTCTCCAAGCACAAGCCAGCTCAACCTCAGCCCAGGCCGACCCCTATTGTCTCGACTTAACAAAATCCGAGACCTTCATGGCCCATCTCGGATTGAACGAGCAACTGGACTTCATCAACCTCGGCTTATACCTGACCGAGGTCATGACTAAGCACGATGGCTGAGCACCTCCTAACATTTGGATAAGGGCACGTGGACACAAGTTAGTTATAACAAATCATTCCCCACACGTGGAGAGAATATTTCATCATCATTCTCTACATGTGACAGTGACAGATGGCTTCTCCATATTGTCTAGATCAACACACACATGCTCATTGCATGCATGGGGGTACATTACACCCCCTAGGTACTATATATAGAGGTCATCCTCTACCTTGTAAAGAGAGGAGAAATTAGCAACACTAGCTGAAACTCTGTTCAAATACACAGTAGAGATAGAGAGCTTGAGAGATTGTATATATGGCCATTAGAGCCTTTACACATTGGTACACATCATACCCTTGCACAGTGGACGTAGGCCTATTTGGCTAAACCACTTATATTCCGGTGTGAATCTTCTTCTCCTCATCTCCTTCTACTATATATGTACCTTCTATATGCCTTGTGTTGCTATTGTTGACATTGAATTGAGCTTACAAACACCTTGAAGGGTGGTACTGTTTCCAGCATCATCATTTTGGCGCCGTCTATGGGAACGAGAAGCTATCTCTTCCTATTCTTCAGCTTAACCTCACCGGAGACTCTGGTGGTGAACCAGGCACCACCCCTCGCGTGGAGCTATTTCACCATTGAAAGAGGTCCTTTAAGGTATTAAGCTCACCTGATACTTAAGCTCTTCACTAAGCAACACATGGCACCAGAGTTTCCACCGCCTCTTCCGCCACCTGGTGGTGGGGGGACTAGTTCCAGTCAGGCGCCACCCCAGTCCGAAATGGCAGAGGTAGCTGAAGCCTTGAGGTCTTTGGCTGCAACACAACAAGCTATGGAGGAACAATTTGCACAGCTCAGCCAAACTATGATGAGGCCACCTCGAGTCTCACCGAATAGGATCACTCTAGAAGTTGTCCAAACTCATCCTGATGTCAGGGGACCACCCCAAGCACCAATAAAGGACCAGCCTGCACCCCAGCGGAGAAGGGACGTTACTGACCCTAGGCGCTTACGCCTGGGGAGGCAAGGAAACCCTTACTGGGAGGACAAATATGACGATCTAGAGGTGGAAGAGGACCCGGAAGATTATTGGGAGCCATATGAGGTTTCAAACAATACTGTTCTTCCTCTTTAGCAGAGCCGAGGATGTGCTGGCTGAAGAGCTGAAGAGGCCCAACAACGAGGATCAGCTTTTGATCGATTGAGCAAATGGTCATTCTTTGAGAGGTTGGGTCCAGTGAATGACCTAAAACAGAGGTTATCCACGTAAAGAAGTGTCATCGATTCGCAAAGAGGGGACAGATAAGGTCGGCCTGATCAAGGCCGACCCCGTGAAAGAAGGGGCATAGACTAGGAAGAGGTCAACAGTCGACGCTGTGCTCCGACAGGGGAACCCTCAGTCCACCCCTTGGAGGTGGGTGGGGATAACCTCGGCCAGGCTGATGGTAGGAGAGCATGGAATGACTCTATCCAACGTCTTGAGGAAAAGATAGGAGACCTCATCAAAATTAGGGACCCATTGCAAAGGGGTTACTCAGAGGGCTCTCCATTTGTGGCTAAGATAGTGAGCTTTCCGAATCTCACTAAGTTAAAACCTCCCGTAGTGTCTCCCAAGTATGATGGCAACACCAACCCTGTACATCACATTGAGACGTATTGGTCGGCAACAGACATCTACTCAATACATGATGAGATAAAGTGTAATGCCTTCTCTAGGACCTTGACAGGAGCAACACACAGCTGGTTTACTTCTCTTTCGAAGAGCTCAATTGAGAACTTCAAAGGCTTAGCTGAATGATTCATCCACAGCTTCTGATTTGGGGTGAGACCTCAAAAGAAGACCACTCACCTGCTGTATGTCAAGCAGGGCAAGAACGAGAGCCTAAGAGACTACATCGCCAGGTTCAATAAAGAGAAGCTAGAGGTCGAAGATTATGAAGAAAATATAGCCATGACCGCCCTCATAGGAGGTCTTCAGAATGGGAAGATGTTGTGGAAACTCGCGAAAGATCCTCCTAGGTCTATGGCAGAGCTATTGGCAACTGCGGGAAAGGTCATGAATACCGAAGAGGCAATGGCCACCAAGTATGAGGATGAGAATTACAGTAGTGGCGGGAAGCCCCAAAGAAAGAAAGATGGAAAGAAGAGGTCAGCCGATGACAAGTTCGCTCACTATACTCCTCTCAATGTGAGCTGTGAGCATATCCTTAACGAGATCAAGAATGATAGGACTCAGAGATGGCCAGAGAAACTGAAGTCCCCACCACATAAAAGGAACAAAAACTTGTGGTGAGAGTTCCACCAGGACCATGGCCACATTACAGACAGATGCTTCGCCTTGAAGGATGAGATTGAAAAGATGTTAAAATTCGGAAAGTTAAGGAATTTTGTGGATGGTAAGGCTCCTAAAGGGGGAAGAGATGGCCCTAAGAGAAGGAGAAATGACAGATACCATGAGAATGCCCCAGCCAGAAGAGACAATGATTCAGAAGATGAAGATGAAGACGATCCGGACCTTTCGTCGAAAGATGACAACCCCCCGGTGAAGAGGGTTGGTATGATCTCCTTTGGTGTTGACACCATATGCGGAGGACTTATAGGAGGTGGATCTGAGGTAGTTGACAGGAAGGCTCACGTGGCAGAGGCCAATTCAGTGGCCAAGCTTGAAGTTGTAAATCTAACATCTTTCGATACAGTGCAGAAGAGGAAGAAGGTGGACATGGACATCCTTGTAGTTGGGTTCTCCAGACTCGACTTCAAAGGTATCTTATCCCCCATGATGACCCTTTGGTAATAACCACAAGGGTGCATGGGTGCGAGGTGCAGAGGATCCTCATAGACGAGGGGAGCTCGGCAAACATGATGTTTTGGCCTTTCTTCAAGAGCCTAGGTCTCAATAGAGCAAGGCTGGTACCCTATCATCACCCCTTGATAGGCTTTAGTGGCAAAAAGGTCCACCCCTTGGGCATGTATGAGATGGACGTACGGATGGGTGATGAGTGGCCTAGGAGGTTGACCAGGAAGATAAATTTTTTCATAATCGACGAGAATGTATTCTCGGCCTATAACCTCATCATAGGAAGAGTGGACCTTAAAGAGTTTGAAGTTGTACCGTCGATGGTCCATCAGATGCCAAAATTCTTGACTCCCTATGGGGTAGGGGAAGTGCAAGGTGACCAGACCATAGCGCGAGAATGTTACTTCAACTTGGTCGAAGAGAGAGAGGCCCATAAGAGTGCAACCACCATTTATAGCATTAATACGCTTGACCCAAGAGATGAGACAAAGTTGAAGAAGGGAGAGGCCACGGAAGAGGTAGAATCCATCGTCCTCAATGAGGACGAGCCAAAAAAAACCATCCAGGTCGGCAAATCCCTAAAGTTAGAAATCAAGGAAGAGCTGATAAACTTCCTCAGAAGGAGGCATAGTGTCTTCGCTTGGAGTCACGCATACATGCCAGGCATCAACCCTGAGGTCATGAGTCACAAGCTCAACATGACCAAAGATGCCCGTCCTATCAAACAAAGACAAAGAATCTATTCCAGTGAGAAGTACGACGTCATCCGAGAAGAGGTCAAAAAATTGGAAGAGTCTGAGTTTATAAGAGAAGTCACATATCCGGAGTGGTTATCGAATGCAGTCATCGTTCCCAAGGCCAATGGGAAGTGGAGAATGTTTGTTGATTTCACTGGCCTGAACAGGTATTGTCCAAAATACAGTTATCCCTTACCTCGGATAGATCAGATGGTTGATGCTACAGCAAGACATGAGCTCATGAGCTTCATGGACGCGTATTCAGGCTACAACCAGATCTTCATTGATGCTGAAGACTCAGAGAAGACAACCTTCATTACCAACAAAGGGACGTACTGCGATAAAGTGATGCCCTTCGGTCTAAAAAATGCAGGGGCAATATACTAGCGTCTTGTGAATAAGATGTTCGAAGAGAAAATAGGTAAGACTATGGAAGTGTATGTGGATGACATGCTAACGAAGAGCTTGAAAGCTTGCACTCATGTAGTAGATCTCGAGAAGACCTTCGATATTATGGACTCATACAGAATGAAACTCAACCCCGTGAAGTGTGTCTTCGGAGTAGGAGCTGGGAAGTTCCTAGGATTTATCGTCAACCAGAGAGGGATTGAAGCTAACCCTGAGAAAATCAAGGCTTTGCTTGACATGAAGACACCGAGGAGTATCAAAATGTCCAAAGACTTACGGGGAGAGTGGATGCACTTAACAGACTTATTTCTAGGGCAACGAACAAGTGTCTTCCATTCTTTAAAGTGCTTAGAAAGGCCTTCCAGTGGGATGGAGAGTGCGAAAAATCTTTCAACCATCTCAAGTCTTACTTGGGGTCTCCCTTATTGCTATCTCGGCCTGTAGTAGGAGAGAAATTATACGTGTATCTGGCAGTCTCCGAATCAGCCATCAGCGCAACCATAATACAGGAAGACGCTGGGATCCAAAGGCCTGTGTATTTCAACAGTAAGGCCCTTCAAAGGGCTGAAAAAAATTACCCTCGCATGGAAAAGTTAGCTTACGCCCTGATACATGCTTTAAGGAAGATGACTCCTTACTTCCAAGCCCACTCCATGGTTGTCCTCACCGACTCCCCACTAAGACAGGTCCTACATAAACCTGAGAAGTCTGGGAGATTGATGACCTGGGCCATTGAGTTGGGGGAGTATGACCTTACCTACCAACCTAGGACAACTAACAAAGGGAAAGCCCTCACAGACTTTGTTGCTGAGTTTATATGGGAAGAGGCCAAGGCAGAGACTGGCCTAGAAGGTGTTGAAAAGACAAACCGTGGTATCTTCCGAGATCAGGAAGAGACGACACCAAATGTCTTCCGAGATCAGGGAGAGGTCGCACCCAACAGGGCCAGGAGCAGAGCTGCGAAGAACGAGGAAGATCGGTACCTCTTCAAACAAGGAGTCTTGTTAGAAGGGGCCTTCTCATCAGATACAGACATTTGGAGTCTCTTTGTTGATGGTTCCTCCTGTGACAGTGGAAGCGGAGCGGGGCTGATACTTTCAAATCCAGATGGTGCCAACATTGAATACGCTTTGAGATTCAACTTCCAGGCTTCTAACAACGAGTCTGAGTATGAGGCCATGATAGCAGGTCTCTCATTGGCAAAGACTCTTCGTGTAAGGTGACTCTTACTCCACAATGACTCAAGGTTAGTTGTCAATCAAGTATTGGGGGTCTATGAGGCCAAAGATGAAAGGATGGCCAAGTATTTGAAGAGGGTGAGAATGATGTTAGAATATTTCAAAGAGATAAAATTGAAGAGAGTACCTCGATAAAGTAATAGGCACGCAGATGCATTGGCAAGGTTGGCCTTGGTGACGAAGATAGACGTCAGAAGGAAATTTCCGGTCGAGATCTTGGGGAAGGCGACCATCGAGGAAGAAGAGGTATGTAACCCTTGTCACAATTTGAACCTAGGAGACTCGTGGATGGACCCCTCGTCAGATATATCAGAGAGGGAGAGCTACCTGAGTCCAAGCTAGAGAGGAGGAAATTGAGATATAGGGATGCCAAGTTCTCGATGATAGGAGACGTCTTATACAAGAAGGATTTCTATTACCTCTCCTCAGATGTGTGCATCCCACGGAAGTTCCCCGGGTCTTACAGGAAGTTCATGAGGGTTCTTGCTCTAGCCACATAGGGGGAAGACCCTTGGCCAAAAGAATCATCACACAGGGGTACTAGTGGCCAACCTTGTCCAAAGACGCTGCAACCTACGTGAGGAGGTGTGATAAATGTCAAAGATTAGCCACTATTCCTCACCAACCTCATCAACCTATGACGTCAATCACCTCTCTATGGCCATTTGCAGTATGGGTAATTGACTTAGTAGGACCCCTACCAAGAGATGCCAACAGTTATCGATTCTTGATAGTTGCCATTGACTACTTCTTAAAGTGGGTGGAGGCAGAGACGATGATAACGATCACAGAGAAGAAGACATTCCAATTTATTTGAAGGAACATCATATGCAAATACAGCCTCCCAAACACTCTCATCTCAGATAATGGGACCCAGTTCAAGAACTCCTCTTTAGAACAGTACTACCTAAGAGTTGGGATAAAGCAGTTCTTCTCATCTCCTGGCTGACCTCAGGAAAACGGTTAGACCGAGGTCACGAACAAAACAATTCTCGATGGAATCAAGAAGAGGTTAGAAGATGAGAAGGGAAGATGGACTGAAGAGGTCTACGCTGTGTTATGGTCCTACAGGACCACGACAAGGACACCTACAGGCGAAACCCCGTTCATGCTTGCACATGGATCCGAGGCCGTCATACCAACAGAGGTGGGGCTCCCTACTCACAGGGTTCAGACCTATGACCCTGATAAAAATGGGGAAGAGAGGAGGCTAGACCTAGATCTAATTGAAGAAATAAGAGAAGACGCAGAGGTCAGGCAAGCAGCCTACCAACAGAGGGCATCGAAATTCTACAACTAGAGGGTGAAGTCAAGACCCATCGCAGTGGGAGACTTAGTTCTAAAGAAGACCTTACAGAAAACAAACAAGCTCCATCCAAACTCGCATGGTCCCTATAAAGTGACAGAAGAGGTTGTGCCCGGCACTTACAGGCTAGAAAATCTAGAAGGAGAACCGTTCGCTAACCCATGGAATGCTGATCACCTAAAGAAGTATTACATATGATGTTGCAAAGAGTTTTATGTAAATGTACCATCTTATTATGAAGAGGTTATTAATAAAAGATCAGTTCCCATGACGATTCTTGCTACATTGTGCACTTATGTCAGAAATTCTGAGGATAACATCTTAGGTGATGACCTCAGACCCTCATAACACCATTCAGTGGTGACGAGGTCTGAGCTCAGACACCATAATGGGATGACCTCAGACCCTTAACATCATTAATTTGGTGAGATTCATTATGAGGATAACATCTTAGGTGATGACCTCAGACCCTCATAACACCATTCAGTGGTGATGAGGTCTAAGCTCAGACACCATAATGGGATGACCTCAGACCCTTAACATCATTAATTTGGTGAGATTCATTATGAGGATAATATCTTAGGTGATGACCTCAGACCCTCATAACACCATTCAGTGGTGACGAGGTCTGATCTTAGACACCATAATGGGATGACCTCAGACCCTTAACATCATTAATTTGGCGAGATTCATTATGAGGATATGACCTTAGACCCTTATAACATCATTTAGTGGTGACGAGGTCTGAGGTGAGACTACTAATTGAGTTTAAACAAACTATTGCAACAAAACTTCAAGAGTTAAAACATCACATTCAACAAACAAATGAAATGATCCTCCTCAGAGGCTGCTTTACAATGTTGATTCAAAAAAAAATATTCAGAGACTACAAATATCCAAGGGTTACAGACTAAAGCTTCACAATGGAATCTAAGGGTTTGAGGGGGGAATGCTGGTGTCTTCGGCCTGGTCCTACTGGACGACATTGGTCACCTAGGCAATGTCATCATTGTGGTGTGCCCTTCCAACCTTTGTGCCATCCAGCGTTGCAGTCTCGGCAGGCGTGGAAACCTCCTCCTCAACCTCCTGAAGAGCCTGGGCAAGCTGAGGATTAGCAAAGCCAAGGCCTATGAAATCGGAGGCTTTTAAACTACCAGCCTCCTTCTCCTTGGAAGCTGCCCACTTGGTAGTAGCTTTGATACCTCTCTTGAGGTACTCAAAGCCAAAGCTCATAAATTCATTAGAGGTTTTGTATTCAGCTAATATCCCCTCAGAGGCGTCATCAAGGGCTATCTTCATTGCCGAGTTGACCTTATACTGCAAAACATCATCCTTGGCCTTCAGGGCCACAACATGGTCCTTCTTGAGCTGGAAGATCTCCTTCTTTAACCCCTTCACCTTCTTCTCAGACTCACCCAGCTCAGACTTCAGGCGATTAATTTCTCCGTTCAGAGTGCTTTGCACCTTCTTGGCCTCTTGACCCTTCTAGATGAGGGGAGACTTCCTTAGAGTCCAGTTGGAGAGGTGGTGCATAGCCGCCAAGCCCTATAGATTATGTGATCATGAATAAGTTGGAGACAAATCAGAGGTTACACTTGGGAATTACAAGGAAATATGAGGTCATACCTGAATGGATCTGTGGATGCCGAACTCAATCAGCAAGGGTGTATCCAGTGATTGGAAGAAACTCTTATCGTCCTCGATCATTGTAGAGCCGAAGGCATCCAAGGCCTGTAGACTGTGGCCGACGATGTTGTCGGTAATCTTCAATTGCTCTAAACGAGCAGTCAGCGCGTCCGCAGAAGAGATGGGGATGGCAGAATCGTCCCCCTTTTTCTTCTGCCTCTGATCCTCAGGGGCATGTTCGTCAGGAGCCCTCTTCTTGGTGGCTTGAGGCCTCGAGGTTGAGGGTGCTGGAGGAGGAGCATTAAGACTTGCCTTCTTCGCAAGCTTCGTTAAACTCGGAGCTTCCATTTCGTAAAGATCGTTTGAGATATCCTTCGGGCGCTCTATAAAATTAAAAGGTCTGAATTAGAAGATCAGACATGAATAAAATCAGAGGTTCAACTTGGAATAAAAACGCTTACCAATCTCGGTAAGGGTACTTCCACCTAGACCTGTCTCAGAAAGGTAGTGGGGGGTCATCAAGTGTTCGAACTTAACTAGCAGACCATGCATCCCCTGATCTTGAAGGGTTTTCACCTTCTGAAGGTTTTGCAGGCTTAGGCCAGGGTCGGCCTTCACAGACATTGTTACCTTACCCCATCTTAGGGGCATCCTCGGCTCTAGGAAGGATGGGGGAACACATGGACTAAATTCCCATGGCCCTGAAGAAAAAAATTATTGAGGCTTCCAGTTATGGTTGGAAGTCTGAGTTATCTGAAGTATCTTTTTCTCAGGCTTCCGAGCTACAAAATGATAGTAGCTTGGATGATTTTTGGCTGAGGAAGGGACATAGCAACCAACAAAGACCTGAACTGGAAGGTCTGAGTGGTGGACAACCCTCTATAAGACTATGTCCCCTATTATGACCCTCCAGGCATTAGGGGATAATTGGGAGGGGCCAAATTGATGTAGGAAATGATGGATCTGATAGTGGGATGGATGGGCAAACGAAACCCTAACTTGAACATCTGCTCGTACAAGCAAATCTCACCATCTCGGCCATTGTAGGCCCTCTCTTCCCTCAGAGGTCTCCTAAGCTTTATAGAGGGGCTGATGGAGTATAGATATCTGAAGCAAAGAAGGTCTACCTCAGTAACGATACTCTAGATCTCGACCACCTCAGAGACATCGACATCACTCTCAACGACATCATCATCGTTATTATCTTGCTCAACGTCGGCCGGAGCAGATGTTGATGGATTACTCGGGAACCTCTGAGTGAACTCGGTCCCGGTGACGGCCGACAGAGGAATGGCGTTAAGAATGGGGGGAATGGCCACACTCGGCTCAATAATCTCAACTTTTGAGGAAGAGGACGAGGTGCTTGAATTATTATTGGATGAGGCCCGGCTAGAGACCTCGACTTGATCAGGGGCCTGATCTTACCGAGTTGTGAAGTCCATGGCCTCCTGGAAGGAATCCACAAACATAGGGTCTGAGGTTGAAGACTCAGACTCAGACATCGATACTGGTTCGACAGGGACCTCTGTTTGGCTAAATGGCTCTAATGGATCAGGATATATCACCTTTAGGGGTTGTGGAAAGATGGGTCTAAGAGGGAATTCTTGTGACCTACGAGCCTCCTCCTGTGATCTCTCTATTTGCCTAATTTTTTCTAAAGTCTTCTCTCTCAGAGAGGGGAACTCCTCAAGAAGTTGGTATAGGGGTCTGAGCATCAGTGGCAGACACTACACTTAAGGAGCTTCTAAACGACAAACAAGATTGGCTAATGAAGTAAAGCAGTTTAAGGATCAAACTAGAAAACCTAAGGCAAGAACAGTTCGCCTGAAACTATGGTGGTCTCATCGGAAAACTCAGAAATTCACCGGAAAACACAAAAGTAAGGGAAAAAGAAGGAAAAATGAAGGTAAAGGAAGGGAAAAAGATACGTGAGGATAAAACGATAAGGAAAAGCGAAGAAAATGCGAAGATTCACCACCAAGGACTTCGAACCCAAGATTTCTAGAGAGAGAAGCTGCTGCAGAAATAAAGTCGCTCCAAGTAAGAGAAATAAGGAAGAAGGAGGGAGAAATGGGGTTCAAACCCTTAAATATGGGAGCACATTTCCCAAGGCCCATCATTGGCTTGGGAGTCCCAAAGGGCGGCTGACAACACATGCTTGCCAAGAAAGCCACACTTCAGTAATGGACAAGTGTCAAGTGAACATTGACTCATAGGAGAAAGGCCTCAGAAGTTTAGAAATCCGATAGTCACCTACTCTCACATGTAACTAAGGGTTGGGGGGTGATTGATATGCCCCAAGTGTCACCTCGGCTCAGAGGCATCAACCTCGATCGAGGATGTAGCCGACCCTCGAAAAGCCTTGGGTCCGTAACATCAGCCCTCGGCCATAGCAAGGTCGGCCCAAGCCAACCTTACCATCGACCTCATCAAAAGGGGCTATACATACGGGTCAACGACACTACAGTTCAGCTGGATGTTGCAACCTCGGCCAGGGGTTGGCCGAGGTCGTAGGAAGCCATACTTCTACGAAGGCCAACCTCATCAAGATATCATTCGATGCTCCAAGCATAAGACAGCTCAACCTCGGCCCAGGCCGACCCCTATTGCTCGGCTTAACAAAAGCTGAGACCTTCATGGCCCATCTTGAATTGAACGAGCAACTGGACTTCATCAACCTCGGCTTATACCAGTCCGAGGTCATGACTAAGTGCGATGGCCGAGCACCTCCTGACATTTGGATAAGGTCACGTGGACACAAGTTAGTTATAACAAATCATTCCCCATACGTGGGGAGAATATTTCATCATCATTCTCTACATGTGACAGTGACAGATGGCTTCTCCATATTGGCTAGATCAACACACACATGCTCATTGCATTCATGGGGGTTACATTACACCCCCTAGGTACTATATATAGAGGTTATCCTCTACCTTGTAAAGAGAGGAGAAATTAGCAACCCTAGTTGAAACTCTGTTCGAATACACAGTAGAGAGAGAGAGAGAGAGAGCTTGAGAGATTGTATCTATGGCCATTAGAGCCCTTACACATTGGTACACATCATACCCTTGCACAGTTGATGTAGGCCTATTTGGCTGAACCACTTATATTCCGGTGTGAATCTTCTTCTCCTCATCTCCTTCTACTATATATGTACCTTCTATATGCCTTGTGTTGCCATTGAATTGAGCTTACGAACACCTTAAAGGGTGGTGCTATTTCCTGCATCATCAAAGACGATGTCGGCCATGAATTCACAGTAATTCATGGGGCATCCAATGCAAAATAGATTCAGGGAAATTCAGCTCGCATAGAGGTAAAAAAGCTTACAATAGTGATGCAGGCTTTTCAGATTGATCCAGCGAAAACTCAGTCAGGAAAGCGTCGGCGAGCAGATGACGTCGACTATAGTAAGCATATCGTGTTTATAGATGAAGATCTGGTGGGAGTGCGAACCCCACATCACGATGCTTTGATCATTACTCTAAGAATAGAGAACCATGACGTCGAAAAATTGCTCATCAACCAAGGAAGCTCATCCGAGGTGATGTATCTCGACCTGTTCAGAAAATTGAAATTAAGCATCGCCGACCTAAAGGAAGCTACCGTACCTTTGGTTGGCTTCGCTGGAAAGATCACTATGCCCTTGGGAAAGATCGTGCTGCCAGTAAGGGCAGGAAATCTGTCTAAAATGATCGAATTTATGGTGGTCGACATTGACTCGCCATACCAGGCCATCCTCCGCTGAGGATGGCTATATGCAATGAAGGTTGTTTCCTCGACCTACCACCAGAAGATCAAGTATGTGACCGAGCGAAGAGTAATGGAGATTTGTGGCGATCAAGCGATGGTAAAAAGATGCTTCATAACAGCCATCCGACCAAGGCCAGGGAAGAAGGCCGATAAGCCTAGTGAGAAAGTTGAGGAAGGTCTGACTCCTTAGAAATAGCAATTAAAATACGAAAGGCCCAGAGTAGAGGAGACCAGGCTCCTCCCCTCTGAATGTGTCATCGAGGACCTGGAGGAAATCACAGCTGGAGATTGTGATGACAGCAGGATCTTCTTGATTGGAGCTTCTCTCACAGATCAAGAGAAGAAAGAACTAACTACCCTGCTGAGGAACAATGTAGACGTCTTTGCGTGGGAGCCATATGAGCTGCCTGGAATTAATCCTAGTATGGTTTGTCATCAGCTACACGTAGATCCCACCTTCAAACCAATCGCGCAGAAGGCACGATGAACTACACCCGAGAAGGCAAAAGCCGTGGAAAAAGAAGTTGAAAAACTGCTGGATGCGGATCCATACGGGAAGTAAAATTCCCCAAGTGGTTATCCAACCCAATAGTAGTTCCAAAAAGCAACGGGAAGTGGAGAGTTTGCATCGACTTCACTGACCTCAACAAAGCATGCCCTAAAGACAATTTCCCCCTCCCAAAAATTGATCAACTGGTAGACGCCGCTGCAGCTCATGAGAGATTGAGTTTTTTAGACGCATACTCAGTGTATCATCAGATCCCTCTGTATATCCCACACCAAGACAAAATATCATTCATTACCACAATTGGGTTATACTACTATAAGGTCATGCCCTTCGGGCTCAAAAACGAAGGGGCAACCTACCAGCGACTGGTCACCAAGATGTTCAAGGACCAGATGGGAGACACCATGGAGGTGTACATCAATGACATGCTCGTTAATAGTAAGAAGAAAGAAGACCACCCCTCAGACCTATCAAGCACCTTCAAAATCCTCAGGAAACACCGAATGAAACTTAACGCGAGCAAGTGTTCTTTCGGTGTCCAGTCAGGAAAATTTCTTGGATACTTGGTCAGTAAGAGAGGCATCGAGGCAACCCAGACCAGATCGATGCAATAAATAGGGTATAACCTCCTCGCATAATTCGAGACGTACAAAAGCTCACCGGTATGCTCGTTGCCTTAAACCGATTCATTTCTAAGTCCTCCGAGAAGTGCAAGCCTTTCTTCCATCTTCTAAAGGGGAACAGAATGGTAGAATGGAACCAAGATTGCTCGCGGGCATTGGACGAGCTCAAGGCTTGCCTCAGTTCCCCACCACTGCTCGTCATACCACAGGAGGCAAATCCCTTGTACTTGTACCTCTCCGTTTCCAACCACACTGTCAGTTCTGCATTAATGTGCGAAGTTGTAGGAATCCAGCACCCCATTTATTACTCAAGCAAGACCCTACTTGACGCCGAGCAGAGGTACCTACCACTGGAGAAAATCGCCTTTGCACTAGTAGTGTCTTCGAGGAAGCTGAAGCACTATTTCGAAGCCCACACTATAATCGTTCTTACATCACACCCCCTTAAAGCAATCCTGAGGAAGGTGGATTTTTCGGGCATACTGTCTAAATGGTCAGTTGAGCTCGAACGATTTGACATCCAATTTTAACCAAGGAACGCAATCAAGGGGCAAATCCTTGCTGATTTCATAGCCGAATTCACAAGCGAGCAACCCTCCAACCAACCTCCACCATCAAGACAAAAGGGGAACGACGCAACGAATGAAACCTGGAAATTGCTTGTTAATGGAGCCTCCAACTCAAAGGGGGAAGGTGTAGGCACTGTCCTCATTACTCCAAAGGATACAATCCTTGAACAAGGAATTAGACTTGGATTTGTAGCCTCTAACAACGAAGTAGAATACAAAGCCTTAATAGCCGGCCTCCAGAAGGCGCACAATTTAGGAGCAAAGTATTTACAGGTGTACAGCAATTCTCAATTAGTCTCCAATCAGATAAGTGGAGATTATAATGCAAAAGATGAAATAATGGCAGCTTACCTCGCCTTAGTGAAAAAACTAATGGCGAGCTTCGAAGAGATCAATGTTCAGCAATTTCCCAGAGGACAGAATAGCCATGGTGACGCCTTAGCAGCCCAAAGTTTAGCAGTCGACTTCGCCCTAAAAAGAACAATCCCCATCGATTTCCTCGCTCATTTGAGCATTAACCGTAGCAGCAAGCTGCTAAACGTGGAGCAGATGCTCCAAGTGGAGTCAGCACCTAGCTTGATGGACCCTTTAAGAAACTATTTAAAGGATGGCACACTCCCAGACGACAAAAAGATTGCCCACCAGATAAGAGTCAAAGCTGCTCGCTTTCACTTATCTCTAGAGGGCAACCTATATAAGAGATCCTTTTTCGATCCCTACCTTCAATGCATTAACCCAAGGAATGTTGAGCAAGTTCTACATGAGCTTCACGAAGGAATCTGTGGAAGCCATATTAGAGGAAGGTCCCTGGCCTTCCGAGCAATGAAGGAAGGCTATTGGTGTCCATATATGCAAAGGGACTTTACGGTGTATGTTCGCAAATGACTGAAATGCCAACTTCACACCCTTATGGCCCACCAACCTGCTAGCAACCTAAAATCAATGTCAAGCCCATGGCCATTCGCCCAATGGGGAATGGACATCGTAGGACCACTTCCTACCGCCATCGGTAATCGCAAATATCTATTGGTCACAACTGACTACTTCACCAAATGGATCGAGGCGGAACCCCTAGCGAACATTCGAGATGAAGATATGATAAGGTTCATATGGAGAAATATAATCACCCATTTTGGCATCCCCAGAACCATCATCACTGATAATGGAATGCAGTTCAAGAGAGGCTCCTTTCAGAGTTTTTGCGACGAGCATGGAATCAAACACCATTTTAGCTCGGTGGCCTATCCTTAGAGAAATGGTCAAGCCGAGGCTTCCAACAAGACAGTGATCGACGGATTAAAGAAATGATTAGAGAGAGCCAAAGGTGCATGGGTAAATGAATTACCACATATTCTATGGGCCTACCGAACCACCCCACGACGAGCAACGGGGGAAACCCCATTTTTGCTGACATATGGAATGGAAGCAGTCATCCCATTAGAAACAGGCTTGCCAATGATGAGGTCCATCCTTATCGACCAGGGCCATAATGATACATCATTACTCGCTGAGCTCGACCTAGCCGACGAGCGCCGGGAGCTAAACCTAGTAAAACTAGCGAGCTATCAGCAACAACTCGCAAGGCATTATAACAAAAGGGTCAACCCAAGGGCATTCCAAGTTGGGGACTATGTCCTAAGGAAAGTCCTGGGCAGCATTATAAAACCATTAGACGACAAGCTAGGGACAAACTGGGAAGGACCATTCAAGATAATTAGAGATGACCTGCAAGGAGGCTATCACTTGGAAACGATGGAAGGCAGAGAGATACCCCGAGTGTGGAATGCATCCAACCTTAAGAAATTCTATTTCTAGATTCTTCCTTTGATCTTTGGTTGTGAAACTGGAAGTTCATTTCCTTATCATTAATGAAATGAAAAGTTGTTTGGTAGTTGTGTTATGCAAAGTATCAGTTAACTAATTTGCATTTTACGAGGTGCCAATGTACACACTTTATAACCCACACACACTTTCCAAGTAACAGGCATACTGATCATTACATTATAGCAGGGAAATGACCCTCCTCAGGTTTTCATTATGAAACATGAAAGACCTCTTAGCATTGACCCTGGCAATACATGAAGCCCTACAGAAAATCCTTAGGCAATATGGCCAGTTCGACTGGCTTCCAAACTATGTTTGGTCGATAAAATCTTGATCGGATGAAACATCCAACACCAGGTGTGTCCTCGTCAATTGCCACACTTAGGCCTAAGGAAGTGTGACGACACAACCTAAAAGGTAAAGTGGGTAAGAATGGTATCTCGCTAGCATACTGGACTGGAAGGAAATTTACTTGATAATGCGAACATACAAATCTAGTTAGCCAAGATGGGCTCAATATTTTTAAGCAAAAAGCTGAAAAATATAAGACACTTGTTTGGTCGGCAAATTCGCCCAAGACATAAATCTTTTATTAATTCAGCACATTTACAGCAAACACAATACATGTTTAGTCGGTGAGCTCGCCCAAAACATTAACATAACATCACTTCAATACAAAATACACAGTGTTACTACTGGCAAAATTTTAGTGAGGGTGAGGCCTCTGAACGAGATAATCAGCCACTTGAGCTCTTTGACCATCAGCGGGAGGAGGAACTAACTCTTCCTTAACTTCATTAGCATCTGACTCCAATAGATGCCGAGGGATGGCATCGATGGATATCCATTGATCATCTCTCCGAAAGGGATTAGGCATTCGAGTGGAAGGAGATATTTCATGGAAATACCAGAGCATTGAATTCCTTGGAACTTGAATCTCCCTCAAGGTACTCAACCACCCCCTGATAAAGGTGAGCTTTTTAAACTCTGTCGGCCTCGTTGGGGCATCTAGCCAACCCTAGTCATAATCGTCGGCCCATACTCACCGAGGTATTTTTTTAAACAGGTGCCACAGCCGAGTAACATCCCTTTGAATCCCAGCAGCGATCACATATACTCTCTGAACATCACCACGAAGCTCTTTCATTCCCCTATCTGAACTCCTGGTGCTCCTGCCATCTCACGGAACGGATGGACCAGTAGAACCTCGCAGCACAGGAGGAACTTCGCTTAAGCCAACCCTAGCTCATGATGAAGAAGAACCTCGCAATACTACAGGAACGGTGCTCGGCGCATGCTCCCTAAGATGCGAGACCTCTCTCTTTAAAGCTTAATTTTCTTGCTGAAGTATTTCCCTAACTTGGTTGATCTCAAAAGCATCCAGGAGCCTTGCCCTCAGCATATTCACCTCCTCTTGAACTGAATCACCAACTTCTTCCATCTCTTGAAGCCTGTCCTTCAGCTTGGACACAAGATCAGAATGGTCCTTATACTTCTGATTCCTTGATCTAAGAGATTAGCAAATCCTAACAAAGGCTTGGCGAACCTGAGGACTTGCATTGGGACCAAAGGTCCTGCCCAATTGAGATGTAGCATGAATATACTCTTCTATATCAATCAACTACAAGACATAAAAGAGCAAGGAAAGGCAGAATCATTCAGTACACTAAGGGAGTAAAAAACCTTCTAATTTCATTAAAACGAAGAGTGTCAAAGTACATCGAGCAGAAAAAAGGAAAATTACAAACATAAAAAGCAAAGATACAAGGTAGTCCTAGAAGTAAAAATTAACTAGCAACCTCAGGCTGCTCAGAGGTAGTTGACTGCTTCCCCTTGTCAGCAGCAGTAGAGGCATCCCCCTCTGTAGGCATTACCTCAGTCACCTGGGTAGGACGAGCATCGGCTGGTATTGTCTGAGAAGAAGAATTAACGCCTTCGACGGTTGGGGTAGGGTCTTCTTCATGTACAGTTGGCTTCAGGCCTGGGTTGTGCTCATCGAAAAGAGGGGAGTCAACATCGACACCAGAAGATAAGAGGGCCTTATTCCATCATTTCTTAAAGTTTAGACGGCTGATGTAGCCTATCTGAACCTCGACGTCTTCATATGCAGCAGCCCACCCGGAGTTATATGAATCCTCCTTGATAGTGGCTGCCTAGGACTATTTTTCCTCCAGCTTCTCGACCATTACCTTGTTCTCCTCTACGACGACTAACTTACTTGAGAAGACCAGATCATAGGCCTGCCTCAGCTCAATCAGCTCTTTAACCGCCGCATCCCACTCTCGATTGGAATTGATAAAGGCCAGGTTAGAAGAAGCTTGAGCAGCATCAATAATTATTAGATCAGCCTCCAGTTGAGTGCCCTTTACTTTTAAGGCCTCACTCTGCTGCTACAGCTCATTGCTCCTTCTTATCAGCTCATCGCGAGAGCGATAGAGCATGACAAAGTCAGTCACAAACTATAAAAACAAAGAAAACATCAAGAAAAAGAAATAACTAACACTTAATAAAAAAGTGGAGAAAAGAAAAGATCTTACCAAAGCTAGCCTCTGGCTAGCCTGTATGGCCAATTGATCAGACCCTAGTGCCCTTTGGCGATCAGCAGGAAGAACTTCCTTCTCAAGTAGCGCGGGGGCCAATTGAGGAGAAATAGCAACAGAGGCTCCCTCGGGTAATGCAGACACCGGGACTAAGGCCTGCCCAGCCTTCGTCCTCGACTCCATCTTTCTTCTTTCCTCATCTCTCTCTTTCTCCATCCTCCTCTTCTCCTCCATCCTCTTCTTCTCCTCCACCTTCTTTCTTTCCTCTTCCTTTTTTGTCTTTCTCTCTTTCTCTCTCATTTATTCTTCTTTTCTCCTCTTCTTCTCCTGCTCCAGAGTAGAAGACCTAGAGCCAGTAGCTACAGCCCCAGAGATGGACTTATGCTTTTTTGACCTCTGAGCGAGAAGCACATGATCATCATCATCATCGTTACGAATTAAATTTTTCCTTGGAGGAACTATCTCCTCACTTGAACTGCTGGACATGCTTGAAGATCCTCGGGCTTCAGAAGCCTCTTCTGAGTGAGAAGAACTACTACCACTGGAGCTCTCCTCATCAAAATTGCCTTCAGCGTCGCCTACAATGTCACTCTCAGAACTGCTCTCCTCCTCGTCCAACTGGATAGGATCAGCAGCAGTCTCTTCAGAGGTGTCCAATTCAGGAATACTGTCTACCGGCCTCGCTATAAAGTTGGAATCGATGTTTTTGTATTCAAGCAAGAAAGTAAAAGATTATGGATGCTCTCCATGGGCTAAAGGTTCCCTGATATTCCTGTCTTTGACCAGTTCAGAAAGACGAACCTCGCTGGGAGCAGGTTCCAGATTCTTCAACCTCGCTGAAGAAAAGATAGTAAAAGTCAGAAAGATCACAAATCAGTAAAGAAATTGAAAGGACAGAGCAAAGTCTACCTATGTATTCTTCCCCAAAAAGGGGAACTGAAAACCTATCGGACCTCGACCCTTCAAACTGGGGAGAAAACTGCTAATTTCTAGCAAGGAAGCCCTCTTGCCAATAGTCCTTATGGGAATCAGGTAGGTTTACTACCAATACCCTGTCAGGGCTCCTGGCTTTGAGATAGAGAACACCTGAACTAGTTCGAGAAAAAGAGTATAAAAAATAAACCTCGACAAGCCATAACTTGGTATCATATAACTGATTTATTCTATGGACACCATTAATTATCTTCCACATATTGGGCAAACACTATGCAGGAACAATATTGAAGTAACCAAAGAAGTGCAAAAATAGGTCGTTGGGAGAAAAACTAAGTCCCCCTTGGGAAAACATCAAGACATGGATGCAATGGGCACCCTGTATCTCTCTAACATTTCTAGGGGGAGGAAAACACTCAATCTCTAACCACTATGGGATATTATAAAACTTCCTAAACTCAGACACTAACCTATTACCGATCTTTGCCGTTGGTAAACCCTAAAAAACCACAAATTCAAAGAGAAAATACAAAGAGAAGGCACAGGAGACTTACAGTATGAAAGTTCGACTCGAACGATGAAGTATCACAAGCCCAAATGATAAGGAAGATAAAAAAGTAATAAGAATGGAGACCGGGAGAAGAGAGCGTGAATTGTTAGAGCTCACAGAGAATAGTAGAATACTGGGAAGCTTGAAATGACGACTGCTCTGAATAAAAACTTTAAGTGTTACTAATCATAGTGCACAGACCACAAAGTGGGCGCCGCCATAATCAGTCCTCAAAATTTAGGAAGAGTTGCACGATATACAAAGGAGCCATTATGACAAATCATTTAAATTTATTGAGCCCAAAGCATGGCCCAACAAACTTAGGGGCAATTGTGGGTACCCGAAATTAGAATGATGGGCCTGGACGAGTAGCCCAATTGTGGCGGCCCAAAGTCCTGACCCTCCATATCTTAACCGATTATGATTTAGTCTCCTCCCATGTTACCATTAAGAGAGGTTCTAGGAAGAGATGAAAAACGTGGGGGAGTTCAACACCCCCACTTACTGAAATAAACATGTATATAATAAACCCTAGGTTCGGGGCAAAGGAGACACGATATTCTCTGTAATCAATCTCCGGAGAACATAGAAATAATACTGACTGCACCACCGTGGACGTAGGCATCTTTACTGAACCATGTACATCTCTTGTTGTGTGATTGACATTTTGTATTTCCTTTTTATGCTTGGTGATTGTGCTTCTCTTATCTCTTTGTGTTGAATAATAATTGTCACCGCATGAATCAATTTCTTTTTACTATAAAAGAAGTTATGAATAGAAAGCTCGTGATGTCTCACTACAGTAGAAATATTCCTCAGGTTGGCGATGTGCAAGAAGACCCAATCACACCCAGGGCTAGGTCAGAGATTCGCCAGCAACCAAATCTGAGGTTCGCCAAGAGTGGCAACCTTATGAAGAAAGTTAGGGACCACCTAGGTCTACCCATATCTCAAGGTTGGTCTACGCTTATGAAGCTAGACTTCGAGAACAGAAGGAGGAAACATGCCTCCAAGTGGAAGATAATGTTCGCCTACAAAGGTGGCTTGAAAGAATGGAGAGGGATATCGATAAAGATACTAGGAAGCATCGTGATAGGACTCCTATCCCTTAGTAAAGAAACACTCTCACTCGAGGAAAGAGTTATAGGCACAACCAAGATAGGTCTGAATGTAGCAAGTCAGAACGTAATCGATCAGAGCATGGATGATTAGAGAGACACCACAGAAGCGATGATCATTAGGCTGAGAACATAAAAATTTTGGTCCATAGAGAAATGGACTAATATCTAGCTCATCGAGGATCCAAATCTACTAGAGAGCTATCTATAAGAGATCTTAACACTCAAATGAAATCCTCCTTTTCAAGGGTGATTGAAGAAAAGTAACCTTTAAAGAAGTTTGTCTATCTACGATGAAAATATAGATCCTATAGACAATGTTTAACAGTAAAGGTAGGAAATGACCCTGTGTAGCCACAAATATGCCTTGATGTGTCAAATATTTCCTTTCAGCCTACATGATGTAGCACATAAGTAGTTCGAAAAGCTCCCCCATAGGAGGTCGATCAAGAGCTTTGAAGCCCTAGTAGAGGATTTTACTGCACGCTTCATAACTAATAGTTTCCACCCTAAGAGGATGGATTCACTACTCACGATGAAGAAAAATCCACAAGAGAGCCTTCGTGATTATGCCAAGAGGTACTGAGAGCTCTTTAATAAAGTGGAGGATTTATCGGAGTAGGTTGTTATTTCATCCTTCAAGATTGGTCTGCTGACTACATCTCTGCTGCACCAGTCCTTGACAAAGAAAGAGGCCAGCACAAATCGACGACCTTATGGTCCTTATTGAGAAATATCCCAAGGTTGAGGACGTGGTTACTCTAATGCAGGGGTCAACGGTCGAGAAAAATTAAGCAAAGGAGGAGACAAAAGTCACAGTCCAAAGAAAGTGAAAAAGAACGGGGGCAAGAATGTCTCTAAAAATGGGAATAAGGCTGATTATATAAAGGTGTTCCAAGATGTTAAGAGAGTCTTCAAAAAACTATTTTACAAAATGTTGAGCAATATCAAGGATCAACCGTTCGTCAAGTGGCCTAAGAAGATGGGTGGTGACCCGATGAAGAGGAATAACGAGCTAATATGCGCTTTCTATAAGGAAGGTGGCGACAAGACTGAGAATTATAAGGCTCTAAAATCTCACTTAGAAGAGTTATCCAAAGCTAGACATCTCAATGAGTACATAGAGAAGAAATCTAACAAGGTCACAGCTAATGGCGACCAAAAATCGGATAATATCCATGATGTTGACATAAGATAAGAGTTTGTGGTGATCCATAGATCGTCTGACCTAAAGAAGATCCAAGGTAACATTGTTTGGATGGAGCTGAAGAAGGTCACTGCTGTCATGGAGGCAATCTATATTAACCATGCAAAGAGCCAAGATGACAAGCATCAGTGACCAAAGGACGCCAACTACACCAAACACATCATCTTCACTAAAGAAGATCTGATCGGAGTGAGGACTCCACATCATGATGCACTTATGATAACTCTCATATTGAAAATCAGGACGTTGATAAGCTGTTGGTAGACCAAGAAAGCACATCAGAGGTCACGTACCTAGAGGTGTTCCATAAGCTGAAGCTTAACCTAGCCGACCACAAGAAGGCCATAGTTCTGTTGATCGGCTTCGTAGGGAAAATTATAATTCTGCTAGGAAAGATAGTATTACCTTTGAGGGTAGGCAACATCTCTAAATTGATTGTGTTCTTAGTGGTGGACATAGAGTCCCCATATCACACCATTTCAGGAAGATCATGGTTGCATGCCATGAGAGTCGTGCCATCAACCTACCACCAGAAGATGAATTATATCACCGATCGTGCGTGGTCGAGATTCTTGGTGACTAGTCCATTGCAAGGAAGTTCTTCATCGTAGTCATTAATCCCCGAAAGGAGAAGAAAAAGGAACCAAAACATGTGATAAGCACCCAAAACTGTACATTTTATACCCCGAATAGTTGTATTTTAGTTGCTATTTCTCGACAATATGGGTCTTATGCGCTTAAATGTTTAATATGCAGGTTTAATGTACGTTGCGGTGTTTAAATGCGTATTTCAAGGCAATTGTGCATTTTACGGAGCTAAATACCAAATTCCCTGACCCCGTAACCTCACCCGAGCCCTAATCCTAGCCCAAACTATCCCAAACCGTGTGTGTGTTTTATTTGTGTCATTTTATTATTTTTTTAGATTTTTAGTTTGAGTCTTTTCTATTTTTAGGATTTATTTTAGATTTATTTTAGAATTTTTAGATTTTATTTTCTAATATAATTTTATTTTATTTTGATTTTGATTATTTTTAGTTTTATTTTATTTTATTAGGATTAGTTTTATTTTATTTTGATTTTTATTGATTTTTAGTTTTATTTTATTCTATTTTATTAGGATTAATTTTAGGAGTTTAGTTTAGTTTATTAGATTTTATATTTTAGGATTTTTGTTTTATTTTTATTTGATTCTTTATTTTATTTTTAGAATATAATTTTATTTTTAGGTTTCTAGTTTATTTTTATTAATTTCATTTTAGTTAGTATTATTTTAAGGTCCAAATTAAACACACACATCACCATTATCACACACTTATCCTAATACCTAACTAAGCCCCTCACCCTCACCCCTTACCGTACACCTCACCTACACTTTAACCTATCCCTACCTTTCTTCAACCTCCCAACAACCATCTCTTTCTCTCTCATCTAAACCCACTTTCTCTCTCTATCCTCCATAGCTAACCTAACACCACTTCCAATCTCTCCACTCTCCTTACCTCCCACCTTAAACCGAAAGCTCCGGTGACAACATGACCCAGTCCCAACCCCTTACCCGGCCGGACTTTCAACCCCCTTTGACCCCAGCACCTCCTGCCACAGCTGGCGTTAGGCTCCAGCAGAAAAACCCGGCCACCTCTTCGCTAGCCCCAAACCCGCCGGCTCACCCTCTTACCATCCCTCTCATCTCTCTCCACCTGCTCGTCCCACCTCCGTCCGGCACCCTCTCCCCTTACACCGAGGTCGACCCCATTCCCAAATTACCCCAGCGGTCCTACTCTCTGTCAACATCCGGCGGTGGTACCTTATCAAACCGAGACCCGGGTATAAAAACCCTTGCCCGACGAACTGACAGAAGCCACTGGCACCCCCCTGCCGCCGACACCAACCTCGCCAGCCCCTGCGCCCTTAAACCTTCTCCGGCGACCCTATTCGACCCTTAACCCGCCGCCGGAACTCGCCCAATCTCCAACTGCTCCAACCCGAGATCTTCGAAAACCCGACTCAACCCCATCAACTCGGATGTCGGCCCAAACCCATGGCGACCTCAGCCCGGTTTTTATTCAACCCCCACCCTCATCTCTGAAAACTCAAATCAATAAACCCGGATGCCTAGCCACATACCCAAGCTCCGAACCCGCAGCCTGAAACCCCCAACCCGCGACTCGACTCCTCAACCCGAAACCATCACCACCATTACCACACCCAGCAAACCCATTTCATTTTCCTTCCCACGATTTTACCTCCTAAAATCCAAGCCAAAACCAAAATGCCAACAAAACCCATGTGCCTAAAACTAACTTAATTCCCATTTACCCAAAATATCCCCAATACTTATCCCAACTAACTCTTTCACACCCATTTCCTCAATTTACCCCTCAACCCAAATCAGATTTTTTCCAAATATCCTCACACCTCACACCCCCATGCACATGTGACCTCACCCAAAACACATGCACCTCTAGCCAATTCCCATTATACCCCTTTGCTCCATTGCGTATAAAATGAAGAAGAAGACCCATTTGTATAAAATTCTAGATTAGAGCTTGGTAGAGAGAGAGAATTGTAGAGAAAATTTCCCTTGTAAATAGTTTTTCATTTTTTTATTTTTAGATTATTGTGAGTGTAAATATTGTAAGAGAGTTAATTGAGTGAATATTTTAATTTCAAATCATTTGGATGCTCAATTAAGTGGTGTATGCTTCAATTTGGAAGATTAGAGTTCAACGTTCTCAAGGAGACTTGGTTTGCTTGTTCTATTCTCTTCTCTTTTATTTTAGTAGCCTTGATTATTAATTTGTCATGTTTCATATCATGTTAGGATAAAACCTTTTCAAGGGGTTGGGAAACCCATTATTTTGATGTTAATGTTAATTTAATTAGTTTAATTAAATTAAAATTCCCTTTGATGATTATTTTTGCAATCTTACTTTTAATTTACGCCTCGAGAGAGGGTAAATGATTTTCGAGAGAAAATCGAGATTCTAGTCTTAATTTCCATCTTAGAATCGAACTAGAGATAGGTTTTTCTAAAATGTGAAATTATTTCTTTGAATTTCAACTCTAATCATATTTTTATGATCTAAACTAATTTAGTAAATTGATCCTAGCGGGTAATTTGTTAGATGATGTTTAGATATTTTGTGAGTTGTAGGATTGTAAATTTAATCCTCTAAAAGATTATTATTGAAATTACATTTGCAACGAGAGTTGATTTGTAATTTCAATATTAATTTGGGAAGTTTAGTTTGAATAAATTAATTAAATAGATTAAATAGAAATTATGGCATAACCCCACTCCTTGATTGTTCTCACAATTATTTACCTCACTTTATCTCTTATTTTTAGTTTAGACTTTAATTTTTCATTTTAGTCATTTTCTAGTTAGTTATTTTCATCTTAGTTTAGTTTAGTTTAAAATATCACCTCACCCATTTGTTTTAATATTGAAAAAGCTAAAAAAATTAGAAAAAGTGAAAAAGCACAAAAAGAAAATAAATAGTGAATTACAATTGAATTTGTCTCTACCTTACTCCCTAGAAAGTGGATTGATACCCTTACTTACCTCTACACTTTAGATTGTTATTATTTGTAGGTACATAAGGTTTTGATTAGAAAGGGCTTTTCAACAACGACACAAATATACAAAAGTCTTTCTATCAAATGGCGCCGTTGCCATTCTTGGGATTGTGAAGCTCGGAGCGGATTCCATTTTGTGATTCATTTATCTTGTACTAATTTTCATTTTAGTACCATTTTTATTTTTTTAGAAGGATTGTATTAAGACTTTATTATCTTTGCTTGTATTGCGGTGCATAGGACACCATTAAATTTTCATTTAAATTTGTAATAATCGAAGCCAAGCGTGATAGGGAAACCGGACAAGGTAGAGAGAGGGCGCCCATTGGCGAGGATTTAGAAGCCTCTCTACCTTGGGTCGGTAGGACTCCCGGGGACGACTGAGATAGGCGTGATCTCCCCCCGGTCGACTCAACATTTTCGGCACCCCACGGCGTAAAAACCGTGGGAGGTATATTTCTTAAACCCTCGCGCCTCTCCTGTTAGCGAGTCAATTATTGTGTGTGATTTGTGTGCTCTTATGTGATTTCATTATCGCATTTATTTTCGAATGGTGTGATGAATTAATTGACAAAGACCTACACCCGGTCACTCACGAGAAGGGATTTCATCACCCGACTCACTCGCCTACCATTTTGTGCTACCCTAGCCATCACTAAATTTAAAATCAATCAACTAGGTGGCCCAATAGGAAATTTTTTTGCAAAGGCGATCACTCATATAAATTCCGTGATTTTTTATCGCCCGCGGACTTAATTAAAATTTGACTACCCTTTCACTAAATTTTCAAGATAAAATATTGGCTATGTGCTAGTTAGGATTTATCCTTGACTTGTGTGTGTGTCCAATTCCATTTTTCGGTAGTCGATTTTAGTTAGTCCGTCCAATTCATAGAGTCCATGTTATTTCCCCACCCTTTTCTTCCAAAAAATCCAAAAATATTTTTCTTTCTTTATTTTTTCACAAAAATCCAAAAAAATTCAAAAATATTTTTCTTTCTTTAATTTTTAGAAAATCCCAATAATATTTTCTTTCCTTTTGAAAAAATTTCAAAAAATCAAAAAAATATTTCTCATCTCATGGCCGACGAACGTCCTTTACGGGACTACTTTGGTCATTTTCCATTGACACGTGACACGTGTGAGAGTGGTCCCGAGCGGTCTCTTTATGATATTCTTCATGATTTCACCTCTCTCACGAGTACCGTTGGTACTCTTGACCCATCTATGCACTCACCACCTATTACATCACCCCCGGTGTCAAGTGTCACCGTGCCTCATCCTTTGTTGTGCACCCACTGTTCTAATGCCGATCACATGTCCCATGTGTGCCCATACTCTTCATATCCCTACGCAACCACCGTGGAACATGTGTATCCATATGACACTGTTTCGGAACCCACCTCGGCCTACTACCCTGCTATACCTAATCCCGAGTTGTGTGAGTACCCCAGTTATTCGTGGAGGCCTGATCACCCTTCCATGCAATACATATCCCAACACGATGTTGTGGATCCTCACACGTTCCAACAGTCGTCATGGCAACCTTGTGCACCCAGTCATAATCAGTTTCCTCACTACGCACCCCATGAGTATCAACCATCTGTCCATCACGATAGCAATCCTTTCGTGTATGATGCATTTGGCCCCACCCCACACACTTGGTGACTAGTCCATTGCAAGGAAGTTCTTCATCGTAGTCATTAATCCCCGAAAGGAGAAGAAAAAGGAACCAAAACATGCACAAGATAAAGCCCAAGATGGGGCTACACCCTCTAAATATAAATTACGGTACGTTCGACCAGGGGTGGAGGAGACCATGGTCCACCCCACTGATAGGGTCATTAAAAGCCTGGAGGAAGTTGGCATTAATGACAAATTTCTAGATAAAAAGTTTCATATCAAAATTGCACTTGTCGACCATGAAAAGGAATAGTTGATTGCCTTCTTGAAAAGCAAACTGGATGTTTTTGCCTTGGATTGATCTCGACGTAGCCTGCCATCATCTGCATGTTGACCCGACTTAGAAGTTGATCACACCGAAGGCTTGTAGAATAGCCCCCAAGAATACTGAAGCGATAGAGAACAAACTAGGGAAGTTTCTGGGTACATAATACACTAGGTAAGTACAACACCCCAATTAGCTATCCAACGTAGTGGTAGTACGAAAGAGTAATGACAGTTAGAGGGTCTGCATTACTTTCACAGCCTCAACCGGTCCTACCCTAAAGATAATTTCCCACTACCTAAGATTGATCAGTTGGTTGACGTTACGGCAACACATGAGAGGATGAGTTTTTTGAACACCTATTTAGGGAACCATCAAATTCCATTATTCATCCCCGACCAAGATGAAACACCCTTCATAACCCCTATTGGGTTATATTATTACAAGGTCATGCTATTTGGCCTAAAGAACGCAGGGGCAACCTACCAGAAAATGGTCACGAAGATGTTTAAGTAGTAGATGGGAGGCACAATGGAGGTTTACGTAGATGACATGTTAGTCAGAAGTAAGAACAAAGATGACCACCTCACGAACTTAACTAGAACCTTTGAAATCCACAGGAGGTACCGTATGAAACTTAACTCGAGTAAGTATTCATTTGGTGTCCATTCAGGTGAATTTCTAGGATACTCAGTAAAAGAGGGATTGAGGCCAATCCAGATCAGATTGATGCAATCACCAATGTCTAATCCCCGAAGATGTTGTGGGGTGTTCAAAATTTTATTGCTACACTCGTAATGCTCAACTGCTTCATCTCCAATTCCTCAAAATATTATCGACTATTCTTTCAGCTTCTAAAGAAAGATAAAGACCTTATGTGGAACGATGACGATTCAATAGCTTTGGAGGAGATCAATCCCTACCTAAGAAAATCGCCCCTATTGGTGATTCTTGACGATGGAGATCCTCTATATCTCTATATCGTAGTAACAGACCACGATGTTAGCTTGACTCTGGTATGTGAGAAGGAGGGTGGGCAGTACACCGTCTATTATGATAGAAAGATGCTTCTAGAAGTAGAACAATGCTACTTTCCATTGGAAAATCTAGCCTATTCATTAGTGGTTGGCTCAAGGAAGCTGAAACACTACTTTGAATCTCACTCAATAACAGTGATTACTTTATATCCCCTTAAAATTGTCCTTTGAAAAGATGACTTTTCTGGACGAATCTCGATGTGCTCGGTTGAGCTTCGGAGGTTTGATATCCACTTTCAGCCAAGAAAAATAATTAAGGCAGAAGTCCTGGATGATTTTATCGACGAGTTCACAGGGCACCGGCCTAGCGACCAACAGGAAATAGAGCAGTCAACAAATGAGGAAGCACAGTTCGAGGATTGGACCCTATACGTTGATGGAACCTCAAATTCTAAGAGGGAAGGAGTAGGGATCATCCTCGTCACATCAGAGGATGCTGTCAACGAACAAGGAATCATGTTGGGATTTTAATCCTCAAACAACAAAGCCCAATATGAAGCACTGATCACTGGTTTGTGCAAAGCTCAACATCTAGGGGTAAAGTGCCTTGATAACTTTGCTTTTTGTGTGTCATTGTTTGAAGCCAAGTTAGTCAAAATCCTCAAATACCTACAAAATAATAACAATTTCAAGTGTAGAGATAAGTAAGGGTATCAATCCACTTCCAAGGGGGTAAAGCAAAAGGAACACAATTGTAATTCAATTTTTTTTTTTGTGCTTTTTCACTTTTCTAATTTTTTTAAGCTTTTCAAATATTAAAATAATTGGGTGAAGTGAGGTGAAATAAGACTAAACTAAATTGTGAGATGAAAACAACTAACTAAAAAGTGACTAAAAGTGAAAAATAAGGTCTAACACTAAAATAAGAGATAAAATGAGGTAAATAATTGTGAGAACAATCAAGGAGTGGGATTACACCACAAATTTTAGCTATTCTAATTAATTGAATTCTCCCAAATTAATATCAAAATTGCAAATCAACTCTCGTTGCAAATGTAATTTTAGTAGTAACCTTTTACAAAATTAAGTTTAACATCCCATAACTCTAGAAAATAGATCTACACTCCTTTTAATTAATCACCCGCTAGGATCGATCGATTAAAATTCATGTAAATCTTAGAAAATAAATTTAGAGTTGAAATTCAAGTAATAATACCCCACTTAAGAAACCCCTATCTATAGTTCGAATCTAAAATGAGTATTATAATTAGAATTTCAATTTTCTCTCGAAAATCATTTACCTTCTCTCGAGGCGTAAATTTAAGGGTGAGGGATCAAAATTGATATTCAAAGGGAATTTTCAAGTAATCAAACTAATTAAACTAAAATAACATCAAATAAGGGTTTCCCCCCATCCCCTTGAAAGGGGATTTATCCTAACATGATATTAAACATGATGAACAAATAATCAAAGTCATATATATTAAAAGAGTAGAGAAAGAGAACCAATCTTCAACAAGTCTCCTTAAAATTGGCCATTTCAACTCTATCATCTTCCATACAATTCAATTACTCACAATTAAATCTCACCAAATCTCTAAAAAAATAAAAACAAAAACTATTTACAAAATGGTGTTTATCCCTCTACAATTATCTCTCTAAAAATTCCTATCTAAAAAGCTCCCTTTGAAATGGGGTCTTCATCTTCAATATATAGTAGGCATGGAGCTAGGGATAAAAATGGGTGGATAAAGGTGCAAGAGGTTGTATAAGGTGGTGGTGAGGGTTAATTTAGTAATTAATGGAGGGTGCATGTGGTTTGGGTGTGAGGACATGATAGTGGGGAGAATGAAGGTAATTTTGGAAAAAGGAATTTAAGTTAGTTGGGGGTATTTTTGGGTAAAAGGGGTTAAAGGGTTTTTTATTTGGCACATGGGTTTAATTGGTTTTATTGGCTTGCTTTTGTATTTTTGGCAGGTAATGAGAAGAATCGTGGATTTGGTTTTTAGAAGGAAAATGGGTCAAAGTTTTAGAATAGGAAATGGGTTTGTTGGGATTGGAAGCTGTAACTCCGGGTCGGACATGAGTTTTCGGGTCCGACGAGTGTGGTAGTTCACAGCGGGTAGGGGGTTTAGAGGCTGGTGGGTCATTAGGTGGTCGGAGTTGGAGGAGCGTCACCAAGAAATCCTTTATGAAGAAAAAATAAATCCTAAAAATAAAAATGACTCAAACTATAAATAGAAAAAATATAAAAAGACACAAACTAAACACACAGGCTGGGGTGATGCTTTGGGCTAGGTTTAGGCTTGGGTAAGGGTAGGCTAGGATACGGGACAAGGTATTTAGCACCATATTGCACACAATTTCCTTGATTTAAGCGTTTGAACTTTGCAATGAAAATTTGACCTACAAAATAAAATTTTAAGCGCATAAGACCCAAATTGTAGAGAATTAGCAATAAAATACACCTATTCGGGGTATAAATTGTACAATTTTGGGTGCTTATCATGCCTCAACATGTTCGACGATTCCAAAATGGTCTCCAAGAAAGTAAGTGGAGATTTCAATGCAAAAGTCGCTAGGGTGGCAACCTACCTCACCATAGTAAGAGGTATTATGATAGTATTTGAGAAGGTTGATATTTAGCAGTTCCCCTAGGGCAGAACAATCACGTTGATGCCTTAGCATACCTAAGTTCAGTAGTGTACTCTGATCTCATGAGGACTATTCAAATAGGGTTCCTCGACTAGCCAAGCATTGACTAGAAGATGGTCGCTGAGAAGGTCCTCCTCATAAAAAGGGCCCCTGGTTGGATGGACCCCATCATTGCCTATCTACAGAGTGACACACTACTGGATGAGAAGATATTGGCTTATCAAGTAAGGGTGAAAGCAACTCGTTTCTACCTTTCCCTAGGGGAAAGCTCTATAAGAGGTCATTCACATGCCTTTACCTCTAGTTCATCCACCCACATGACACCGAGAAAGTTCTCAGTGAAATTTATGATGGTATTTTTGAGAGTCACATAGGAGGGAGGTTATTGTCCTTTTGAGTGATCAAGTAAGGCTACTGGTGGCCTCACATGCAAAAAAATTCAAGTACCTATGTTTATAGATGTGAAAAGTTTTAAAAATTCTCTCTTATGGTTCTCCAACCAGCCAACGATCTGAAATCTTTGATAAGTCCTTGGTCGTTTGCATAATGGGGACTGGATATTATGGGACCACTACCTACTGCACCTGGAAATTGCAAGTCAACACAGACTACTTCACCAAGTGGGTAGAGTCAGAACCACTGGAAAACATTCGTGAAGCCTACATGACGAGGTTCATTTAGAAGAGCGCCATAACATGCTTTAGGGTACAAAGATATCATCATCGACAACATCACATAATTTGAAAGTGGTTTCTTTCGAGGCTTTTATGACGAGCATGGCATCAGACACTATTTTAGTTCTTTGGAATAACCCTAAAGAAAGCTTCCAATAAAATGATGCTCGATGGCCTAATAAAGAGGATAGAAAGGGTAAATGAAGCCTGGGTGGATGGGTTCCCCAATGTTTCGGGGGCCTACTGTACCACTTCTAGGAGACCAGTTGGGGAAACACCCTTTTCGCTCACTTATGGAATGAAAGCCATTATCCCACTTGAGGCTAGCCCCCTATTATGAGAACCAACTTGGTTGACCATGGGCTAAACAACAATGAATTTCGCACTGACCTTGACTTTGTAGATGAGCGAAGAGAATATGCCATGATTAAGATGGCTTTCTATAGAAGCAACTGGCCAAATAGTATAACAAAAATGTCAATCCAAGGAAATTATAGGTGGGGAATTATGTCCTAAGGAAATTCCTTAAAATTATGATAAAAACATAAAATGGCATGTTGGGACCAAACTGGGAAGGACCTTTTAAGGTAATCAGGGATGACCTTTAAGGAGCATATCACATGGAAACCCCGGATGGTATGGAGATACCGATAGCATGGAACGTAGTCAATCTAAAAAAGTTCTAGTTTTACTCTTCTTCATTTCTCGGAACATTTAGTTTATATAAATTTTTATTTCAATCTTATGTTGCTTGAAAGTTATCATTCAATGAATAAAGGCCGATTAACTCTCGCATTTTGATTTCGTATATTAGCTGCCTCAATTTTAATGTATCTCAATATTATATACCCTTTCCAAATTATAACTCCATCAACCACAAAGAGAAATTACCTTTGGTTACGGCAAGCTGCTCAACTTATCTTAGCCAAGGAACTTCCTCGCATATGAAAAAACTCACGTGGATTATAATAAGTTGCTCAACTTATTTAAATCAAGGAATTTCATTTTTCGGGTAGGGTTCACAGTAATTACAATAATTTATTAGAGTTTATTTTAATTTCTACAACCCTCGTGTCTTTGTCATAAAAAAAATAGACCTCATGAGTAGCCTCGATAATAGCAAAAGCCCTATAGGGGATCCTTAGGAAAGAAATCCAACCTAAGTTTGTCGCCAACTTTGTTGGTCGCTAAAAACCTGAAGTTTGTCGCCAACTTTATTGGTCGCTAAAAACCTGATCGGGCGGAGGCCCCATTAGCTAGGTACATTTTCACAATCATCTCACCTAGGCCTAAGGGAGTGTGAAATAACTACCTAAAAGGCAAGGAAGATTGAATGATTCTACTGAGGCATATTGGACTAGGAGAATGTTCAAACACAAGTCATTAAACTCATTTAGTCGGTAGGGGCCCAAAATGGTTAACACTTGTTCTTGATTCATTTATTCCGCTAAGATCCCTAAATGATTAATCTTAAATACTAACTATTTTAATCGAAGATAAGCCTAAAATGATCAACAATATAATATGGTCAACTAAAGTTCTAAGTGGTCGATAAATGTTCACTCTTCTAAGTTAGTAGTCAGAATACAAAGGCATTTATTAACTCATATTTAGTCAGCACATGCTCAAAATATGGAATAAGTTGATAATTAAACTTTATGCATATTTACAAAAGCTGGAGAATATAAGATACACCAGAGACCATACAAGGACCTAGACCAACTATAGATGGTGAGCAAGATACTCAGCTACGCGTTCTCTCAGCCATCATCTGGGTTAGGAGGGAACACCTCCTTATCATCTCCAAGATAATGGTTTAGAAGATGGGAAGGAATGGCATCAATTTGGATCCATTTATCTTCCTTTGAGAAGGGAGGCTGACAATAAGTAGGGCAATCTACCTTGTACTTATACCAAGTTTGATTCCTTCGGGGTCTTGACCTCCTTGAGGGCAGTCAACCACCCACGCTTAAATGTAACCTCTTAGGCTTCCTTCATCCTTACTGGTGCATTAGTCCAGCCTTCATCATAACCTGTTTCCCATTCTTCTCGAGGGCCAATTATGAAGAGATGCCTTAACCTTATAACATTCCTTTGGAGACCGATCACAATGACATATCCTCTTTGGACATCCTTTTTAATCTCGATGACCTCCTTTTTCAGAGAATCATTCTCAGATTGGATCACCTCACCTCCTTAGTCCACATCCTATCTCTCCAAAAGATGATCTCTAAAATCATTTATCTCCTTTTGCACCGAGGAACTAATGTCCTCCATCATATGGAGATCATCCTTCAGCTTGGCTACCAGCTCGAACTTGTCCTTGTATTACTTAGTCCTCGCTTTCAGCTCCTTGCAGAGCTTTCGAAATGCCTTGTAAACTTGGTTTATAACATCTGATCCCAAAATCCTCCCTAAGTTTGAGGTGGGAGGGATGTAATCCGTTAGTATAATAGGTGATAAGTAGCATAATAAATAAAGAAATACAACAAACATCAACATGATTAAAGGAGCAAGAAGAATCAATAATAGATAAATTATCTTTCATTAATTAATAAGGGCAGGCCAAAGGCCAGTATAACTGGAAGAAAGAAATTAAAAGGCACAAGAAAAGAAAAAGGAAAAGTCCTAAAGCTATAGAACTCTATTCCTTCACTTTCTCACAACTGCCTAATTCCTTCCCTTTCTCAACAACCCTCCTCTCTCGGTTAGCAGTCATTCCGACCTTAGTGGACTCCTTCTCAGTATGGTCGACAGGCTGACCAACTGGAGGCTCTTCTTCAGCAAGTGGATTGGGTACAGGAGAATGGAGCTAGAATAGGTCAGAATCTGGAGGGACTCCCACTACTCCCAGAGCATGATCCCATCCTTTTTGAAATGATACTTTTTTGGCATACACGATATGGAGCTTAGCATCATGGTAGGATCCATCCCATCCTTTCGAGTAGTTATTATCCTTAATGCTCGGGATACCTCCTCCAACTGTTGAACCTTCCTAATTAGGCCTATATTTTCTTAAATGAGCTTTTCCTTCTCTGTGACCACTAAGCTATTGGATGCCTGAAGATCGGCATAGGCCTATGCTGAACTCTCCCTTTCCTACTTAAGTGCAGTGAATGCATCAGGTAAGTCCTTTTCAAACTTCTTCAGGGCATTTTTTAGCTCCTGGTTATTCTTGGACTAGTCAACCTGACCATACAGAAGAGTGGTGAAGTCAGACAAAAATTACACACGATCCATACAGCAGAGTGGTGAAGTCAGAAAAAAATTACACAAGATAGAAAAAGAAGGATTAGTGCGCAAAAGATGAGCACATAGAAAAAGATATTAGAAAAAGAATAAACTTACGAGAACAAGTCCTTGGGTGGATTTAAGTTCCAGTTGGGTCGACCCCAGCCGTAAGGAGCACTCGTGATCATCCACTATCATGGCCCCTTTCAACAAATTAGGAGACAATATGGGAGTGTTAGCCACACTGGACTCCTCAGAAGCCATGGAAAAAAAGGGCACAACAAAGGCCTTCGAAGATAACTTATTCTTGGACTCCTCCTTATTCCTCTCTTCTTCTTTCTTTCTTTCCCTCTCTTATCTTCTATTTTTCTTCTCTTTTCTTCTTCTCATTCTCCTTCTCCTTCCCTTGGCCCCCAAGTTAGAGACACTAACCTTAGGGGAATCCCCCTCTACTCTTTTTAATTATTTTATTCGATGAGATAATACATCCTGATCATCATCATCAATATTTAGCACTCTCCTCTTCACAGGGGTGCCATCTCCTTTTTTTTCTTCATTATCTTCTTCTTCTTCTTCTTCTTCTTCTTCTTCTTCTTCTTCTTCCTCTTCATTTAACTTGATTGGTTCAGTGGGCCCTACATCAAGAATTTCCAAGATAAGGTCTTTATCAACTGGTCGAGCAATGAAACTATTTGTAGTATTCTTACACTCTAGTAAATATGTTGCAGAACGAGGGTGCTCACTATTAAAAAGTCTATCTTAAACACTATAAGCTTTGAGTAGATCAGAAACTCTCAGCTCGCGAAGGTTAGGTTCTTTATTTTTGTCACGAGCTTCAAAACAGAAGAAGAAAACAAGAACAAAGAACAGAAAATTGAACTAGTGAGCAAGAAAATAGAGGAAAAAGAAACAACAATGAAATATAATTAAAGAGAATATTGCTTATATGATACTCCTCCCATTCAGTGATTCAAGGACCTCTCTATCTTTCCCCTTCAGGTAGGGGAGGATGTTGCCCATTTATAGCATTAAATCCATGCCCCCAAAAATCTTTATGGGAGTCGGTAAGATTCACGACTAAGACCCTATCAGTTTTTCTTGTTTCCAAGTACAAAGTATTGTCATTGTTATGTGGACAAACATAGCAGTAACAGATCTCAGCTAGTCCTAAGTTGGTCCCATATAGTTCATTTATCCTATGGACCCTATTAATATTTTTTCAACATTTGGGGCACATTGAAGAGGGACTACATCAAAGTACTTTAAGAATCTAAGAAAAAAAGGGTTTGGGGGGAAGTTAAACCGTCTTATGTAATCAAGAGGGTATGAATCCAGTGCCCCCCATGTCACGAATATCTTTAGGGATGGGGGCACAGTCGATTTTCACCCATTGAGGAATATTAAAACTTCCTAAATTTTGTTACCGTTTTGTTATATAGAATAGCCATGGACGATAAAAAAACCTCTAGCAATAGAAGAAGAACAGTAGAAACAACGAAAGCAAAGAGAAGGTAAAAAAAACTTACAAAAGTATATGAGAAACTATGAGTATACGAAAAACTGAAGAAGAGAATGCACTGGAAGTTTTGTGGATGAGGAAGGTTTTGAATGATGACGGTTTGAGGTGATATATCTGGGTTTGAATCTCATGCTAATGATGGAGATCAATTCTCAATGAGGATTCTGGAGCTCCTACAATTTCCTACTCGGTCCAGCGCACCCTCTCCTCTTCAAAGACATCACAAATCTTCTTGGTGTTTAACCTTGGATGAGCGTACCCTCTTAATTTCAAGAGTATTACAAGCTTACCAATCTAGTTTTAAAACAGTTTTAGGCCATGGGCCTTGGACCTACTTAAAATATGTTGACCGAAATGATTAGCCCAAAATTTTTAGGGGCAATTGAGGGGGCTTATTTATTTCAGCCCAGGAGAGTAGCCGACCAGCCCAGTATGCATAGTGGATTGCCCGATCCAAATCAGTTATTTATTTACACTTGTATATTTAACATGTATAAAAATTTATTGAGATATACTCAAATCAGTTAGCAAAAATCTCAGAGGAGATATTCATGGACACCATGAGTTATCCACAAGCTAATTGAGTTACTTGTTCAACTCAATAAATTATTTTCTACATCTATAAATTGTAAACCCTAGCCTGGGGAAAAGGTATGTAACCTCGATTATTGAGAGACACTATTAAGAACATAGTACATCTCTATGGATGTAGGCAAGTTGTTAAACCACATACATCTATTTTTGTGTGTTTGATTAATTACTTTCATGTCGATATTACTTTTTGGATATGTTATTGTGATCATTCTTGCACTCACAGTTGGTATCGCACACAAAATCTAATGCGAAAGGTAATGTCATGACAAATAGAGCTTAAGTAGAGAAGATGACCTATTATGCTCCTATAAAGGGTTTGCTTTACGTCCTTTCTTAAACCATCTTTGCTAATCTTAGCCGATGTACTCAAAGGGTTTCGTGAGTGCTTAGCAGGGTCTAATCCAAACTTCTTCACTAGGTCCCTAGCATATTTGGATTGAGATATGAATATTCCATCCTCTAGGTAACGCACCTGAAGACCTAAGAAGAATATAAGCTCACCAACCATTCTCATCTCAAACTCGCTTTTCATCTCCTCCTCAAAAGTGTGAGCATGTCGAGAGCATGTGGATCTAAATACTATATCGTCCACATATACTTGGGTGACCAAAATAGCATAACTCCATCTCCTCTCAAATAACGTCTTATCAACCCCCCCCCCCTCCTGAAGCCACGAGTTTATAGATAAAAAGTGATCCTCTCATACCAAGAGCTGGGTATTTTCTTTAAACCATACAAGGCCTTGTTAAGATAATAGACGCGTTTGGGGTGTTGTGGGTATTTTAACCCCTTTGATTATTCCACGTATACTTCCTCCTATAAAATGCCATTTATAAAGGTACTCTATACATCCATTTGATATAACTTCAAGCATAGATGACATGCTATGGCTAATAATAAGTGGATGAACTCAAGCCTAGAAACATGGGTGAATGTCTCGTTAAGGTATATACCCTCAATCTGTGTGTAGCCTTGAGAAACTAACCTATCCTTATTACGTACTATGGTACCATTCTCATATATCTTTTTCTTATGAATCCACTTGGTACCAATCACATTTGTCTCGCTAGGTCGTGGGACTAACTCTCGTACATCATTCTTTCAAAATTGAGGAAACTCTTATTGCATTATGGATATCTAATGTTCGTCTTTAAGTGTTTCTTTCACCTTCTTGGGTTCGACTAAAGAGCTGTAGCAAAAGTAGCCAACCACATTCTCAAGTTGAGCTCGATTCTTGGCACCTAGTGTGGGATCACCAAGTATAGTAGGATGGTCATGACTCTTTTGAACCAAAGGGGGTGGATCCTTTAAATTAAGAATGGGGTCCATCGAGGTAGTAGGAGGAATGACGGGATCATCGGCGAGGGTGTATCGTACTCACACTTAGGGCTAGGGTGAATAGACACTGGTGGCTCATCATCTCTAATAGTGACATTTATTGACTCCATAACCATAGGGCTTACAAGGTTACACACCCTATAATCCCTACTCAATGATGAATAACATAAATGTACCCACTCATTGCTCTGGGATTAGGACTTTTCTAAATTCTCTCTATCTCTGAACTGTAGCAAGGACTCCTAAAGACATGGAAATATAATAGGTTGGGTCCTTATCCACAACTCATATGGCGTGTGTAATATGTGTAGACAAAGATATACCCTATTCATCATATGGCATGTAGTATTAACCTCCTTTGCCCAAAAATGTCTAGGCATGCTTCTTCCAAGAATCATGGATCTAGCCATTTGTTGTATCATCTAGTTCTTCCTCTCAACTATACCATTTTATTGAGGACTAAAAACGGATGAAAACTCATGTTTTATGCCCACTCCATCACAATAGCTATTCCTTCTGGCCTATTTAAACTCAGTGTCAATGTCACTGTGCATTCGAATAATAGTGATACCATGTTAGTTTTGTAGGACATGACACTTGGATGTTAGGAACTTAATCGCATCAGACTTTTTTCAAAGAAAACCCACGATAGATTATCTAAAAAAATCATCGACTATCATGAGAATGTATCTCTTACCACCGATGTTGTCTATAGAGTAGGAGCCATAAGATCCAAATGTATCAACTCCAACACATGAGAAATGGCAATGGTATTCAACTTATGATGGGGACTATTAATTCTCTTTCTTTATTGGAAAGGAACACAAATCGAGGAAGTAAGTTTAACAAGATATGGTAAGACAAGCATTAGATCTTTCTTTACGAATCTCTCAATGTCTCTAAAGTTCATATGACCTTAGTTGTTGATGCCAAAGGTCCATAGAGGTGACTGTGGTATTATTGTACACAAAGGGGGAATTGGGAATGATCCCATATTAATTATCATCGGTCCCCACTCCTTGTAGTAATAGTTCACCAGATTGATCATATACGTTACACTCAGATCGATTGAACTTTATCGCAAAGTTTGCATCGTAAAGTTGGCTTGTCCTAATCGAGTTCACTTTCAACCCTTCGATGTATAATAGATTGTCTAGTTTTGGAAATCTGAGTATATCAACATGACCACGTCCTAAAATATTAGACCTAATTCCATCTCCAAAGTTGACTTTTCCTTCCTTGCGATCCGTAATATTGGTAAAATATGACTTTTCACCATTCATGTGCCTAGACCACCCACTATCAAAATACCATTGTGAAGTATTTTGAACCTAGAGAGCTATGTGAACAACAAGATCTTTGTCATCTTGATTAGGTACCCAAGTAGTGGTAACCTTTTGTTTGCCCTTATCATTGTTAGCTCTAGTCTTAGTGTTAGAAGCGTTCTCAAATGGCATAGACATCCGTTGAAATTCTTCCATTAAGCTTTACGAAGTGGAAAATAGGAACTCAACTTTCTATCCAAGACTATAAAAGCCACTACTACAAGACTATAAAAGTCACTAGAGCAGTGCACGGAAGTATGTATACATTTAGTTCTCCTTAAATTGTAGCAAAATTCCCTAAGGTGACATCTCCTTTTGATACAGGTGCAAACATAGACTTATTTGGGTCTACCTTGGACTTATCGTTTAGGTTGAACCCTCTTTTGATGTTTAGTTTGAGGCCCATATGGATCCACCACAAATTGAGGAACTGGTTTCTTTACAACATAAGAAGTGGATGCACCGTCATAACCTATTAATTGCCTCTCCCTAAATGCTAAAGTGAGACCGAGGATCAACTTTCCAACCTTCTTCGATGCATCCTCTATAGTGACTGTGATATCATATGCACATTCGATATCTTTCTTGAGTGGGTATATAAGGGCTTCAAGTTTCTCACGAGTCTCCAATGAATCTTAATGATCTATCGTAAGACTATCCACTTTATTGACGAAGTCACTATTTTACCTTTTCACAAAAACTACTCTCTTTTCCAAAGAAACTCTCATTAAGAAATCACTCTCTCTCATCTCTATAAACTCCTCTAAACCTAAAAACCTAAGCAAAAACTTTTATTTTCTTTTCATTTTAAATGACTCCGTATAAATCTCAACGTAAGCATGTTGAAGGTCACTATGTCCCTCACTCAAACCATTATCTCCATCACTCTCTCTGAAATGAATAGACACACTGTCGAGGTCATCCTGTTTGGAAACTTCCTCACCTTTGTGAGACGTACTTGAAGCACCAATACGACTAGCCATGAACGCGATGAAGTTACATCCATGTGGTGATTTGACTCTTAAAATCCATCGACGCGGCATCGTTGTCATTAAGTATGGCATTGAAGGCATCTTTACCTTTGCCTTATCTCTTTAACCTCGTAGCACACTCGTGAGATATGTGACCTATACCCTCGCACTCATATCATCTCTCCTCATCTTTCTTATGGTAATATCCTCTCTTTGTTTTCAAAAAATTTCTTCTTCGATTTATAATTTTTATCTCTCTCAAAACTTCTGTTTTCTTTGGAAGTATTTTCTTTTCTTAGGTTGAGAATTTTTAAAAAAAAATTGCAAAAAGGTAAAGATCATCACATAAAAAAACATACTTGGATTCTGAAGAAACCTCCATTTTAGATTGAAATTTTAAAGCAATTACCTTTTCTTTAGGTTTAACACTTTTGGGAAACATATCGATCTCATAAGTTTGAAGGTCTCCTATGAGTTTTTCTGACCTAAGCGTATCTAAAATTCCCAACGATTTAAGGATATTGACATTAGGAATAAAATGAGAAAGAGGGGATCTCAAAATCTTTTTCACAATTTGCATCTTACGAATTCTCTCACCCAAATTAAAACTACAGTTTATGATATTAGACAATCGTGCATAAAATTAATCAAATGGCTCAGACTCTACTATAGTTATGGTCTCAAATTGTGTGGTGAGATTTTGTAGTTTAGAAGCTTTTACAGCATTAGTACCCTCGTGAGTGAGTTTGGGAGTATCCCATGCTTCTTTAGACGTGGTGCACGTAATGATGGGGAAAAACTCGTCAGGGGTGACAGCTCCAGAAATGGCACTTAAACCGCGTGAGTTAAAATTACTCCATTTTAGTTGATCTTTCGTCTAAGTGGTAATGGGTTTAGGACTTATTTCATCGTTATTAGTCACAGTGGGTAGCGTCCACCGTCTTTCACGAACACGCCATACACACTCTCAATCCATTTCAAAACCGAACTCATTCGAGCTTTCCAACAAGAATAATTAGACCCATTAAAAATAGGTAGCCTATTATAGAAATTATCCATATACACCCAAATATAAAAGATCTCACAAAAACTTAGTCTAACTTTCTATGATACCAATTTAAGAAAGAGGGTTCATTTGGATAGCCCATATAATAGGTTGCACACACAAAGATTAAACATCCTTTCTTCTTTAGTAGTAGAGCCTCGGATCCACAAATCAGTGTTAGAGTAAACTCTATAAGGGTTTGATGTAGTCTATGGAAACTTGGGTTTGACAAAACTCAAAAAATTATATAAGGGATGTATGATTTGGAAGAGAACTTGTTTTTATGGAACAGAAAGATGAAAAATATTGGTGTAAAGATAGTAGATGGTTTTCACCAAAAGATTTTGTAAAATTGACCAAAATAATCCTTTTTATAAGAAAACATATTTTTCGAGGCGATTAAGTTATTTGAACAAAAATAGGCTCTCGTTCGAACGAAAATAATGGTTTCATTTTGATGAGGTAAGTGTCATTCAAACACGATGCTAATTTTGTTCAATCGTCCTTCCAACGCCTTCCAACAAGAGTGGTTATGTCAAACAAAGCCCCTTTGGTTTGAAGTTCATTTGAAGTTTGTACAAACAAAAACAACACTTCATTTTAACGAGATTTAATCTTGTTCGAATGAGAAAGGGATCCCTCTCTAATGAGATAGAAATCTCATTCCAACGAAAAAAAAAACAAAAAAATTATTTTCAAAAATCATTTTATAAAAAATGCCTCGATTAAAAAAAACATCCTGGAGTATAATCTGACTAAGAATTCCAAAACCACAAGATCGTATACCTTCATAAAATATTTATGACGATTCCAATGGTTTGAATCTCGAATACGCAGCTCGATCACTGGCACATCTTCGATTGATCATGAAGGCAAATACAGTTGTAGTCTTCGGTTTGTACAATCGTTTGTAACGGGATATGCCAAAATTCCTATGTTATGAGCAATTATAAAATATTTCTCTTACACCAAACATTCTACTTTATCTTGAAACTGCCTATAATCAGGACCCTGCCTTGATGAGGAGAGTTTGCATAACAGTATGCACTAAATTTAATACACATGGCATGTATTTTCCCACAATCCTAGAACAACTAGAAGAATTTGGTATAAAATTTCCACCTAGGTTAACTCTATAGGAAGAAGAATGTGTAGATATAAGAAACCTCTACATAGAAGCCCACAAGTGGACTCGTTAATCCCGTGTCACTAAAAAAATTCAAGTCCAGGTTCTGACGGAAAAAAGTCTCAAGAAAGGAAGGCGTCGTGAAGCTTTCTATCTCCTTGTTTCCATGTAACTCAAGAGATACATGGTCCCATCTCAAAATGACTTATTCCTTTCATGGAAAGACTTTTACTTTCAAGCCCTTAAGGTTGTTAAATTTATTAATTTCTTAAGGAATAATCAGATAACCAATATAGAGTGTGACAATAACTCCAACAAATTAATGAATCAAATAATGATAACAACAGTGAAGCTGTCGATACTCTTATCTCCTTTTGTGGAGTGATATCATTTGAATAACACTTAGCAATAGTGACATAGAGGTGATTGATTCGGGGGATGAATCTTCACATGATATGTGTGTTGCCTTTATGGTTAGTCATGTGAGCACATCTAGTTTGTCCCATGATGATAAGGAGACTTGTATATGTGAGAGTCCCGATGATGATTTGATTTTTTCAAACGATAGGGAGGGTGAGATTGAAAGTGAGGGTGAAAGCGATCTCCAAAAAGAGTTTAGATATTTATACACCGAGACCTTGAAGAAAAAGAGGTTGAATAAAGAGTTAGGTCTTAAGGTGTTATATTTGGAGAGAGATAGAATTTTTAAGGGAGTATAAGGCATCGGTGAGTCAACTCGAGAAGGCGAAAGTTTATTTATATAAGCAGTTGATCATCTTAGGTCGGGAAAAGAATTAACTCGAAGTTTGTGTATCCCACCTCAAGAGAGATATCGAACGTGCATGGGAAGTCAAGATCACCATAGAGGATACATCTAAAAAGGATGAAAATATGTTCATCGGTCTTTCTTTAGGTAATGTTGAGAGACTAGGAATGCATTACGACGGTGCATGAACTTCTCATGTTGCACCCGAGCCGGTCCGAGTTTATGATAGATCCATATGGATCTCTACCTAACCCACCTAGGCATTTATTTCCTCATAGGAGAGCAAATCCTAAACATTTTAAGATAGGTGTTCCTAGACCCGTTTATTTTTTCTCCCATTGCAAGAAGAGAGGACACCTTAAGGAATTTTTCTTTAAATTGGGTAGTGTGTCTCATAGGTTTTTAACTAATTATTCTACTACATGTGTTCCCACACGCACACCCATACATGATACTTCACATGCTCCTGCACATCACATGAGATATTTTGAGCACTTTAGAGAGCGAGTTGAGTATTTAGTCAAGACTTCACATAATTTGATGGATATTTTTCATAAGATGTCACCACCTTTGGAAAACACCTCCGTACCTAATGATTGAGGTTTAGACTTGTTTGCTAGCATAGGATGATTTTCATGATGATATTTTATGTCTACTACTAGTTTGTACCACCTTTGTGTTTTTTGCATTTTGATATATTTTTTGAAAAACCAAAAACAGTTTTGTTTTTGAAAAAGTTTGGAAAAATACAAAAAGATTTTCTATTTTATGAGAAAAAAATTGGAAACTCCAAAAAGATTTTTTTTTGATATTTTTTTTTAAAAGACAAAAAGATTTTTGTATTTCATGTTACACCACTTAGGATGGATATTTAGGATACCCATGTCGCAACATCATTACATATCCATGTGTTTGTTTGATAGTGATTTGAGATGCATCATCATTTTATTTTGTGCTTTACAATGTTTGGAGTCAATGAGATGTGATTAGTTACTACTTCCTACATGCTTGACTCATGATTTCCTTTAATGCACACGTGCTTGAATTTATTTGATTATTGTGTTTGTCTATCACATATTGGTCGAAATGTTTTAATCTCAATCCTTTTTTTTTAAAACGAGCAAAATGCGCGATAAAACTTGATAATGAAAGTAGTGCATGTAAGAATGTAAGAACCGTTGCCTGTGAGGATTTATTTAAAATTGAAAAAATGATGAGCGTACACAGGATAGGGCTGCGAGAGAATAATAATCTCATAGTGAAAGCCATCGTTTGAAATGATCCCAAGAAAAAATTAAGGTAATAAAAAGAAAATATGCCAAAAAGGGGCCAAATAGTTTAGTTTGATCACCTCAATAGAAGAATAAAAAGAACTATTATTTATGAGGATGTTTGGATGGAAATAAAATAACGGGTTTGCACATCCTTACAAAGTCTTAAAAAAGCATTACATAGTTTTAAACGTTATTGGTGTGGAAATCATTATAGACTTTGATGTGTTGATTATATTGAGTCGATGTCATTTAAATTCACATTTTTTACACCAAAGGACAATTTTGAGTTCATTCGTTAGGAGTATCTATATCCATCCTGCACATATGTTATGTTTGATTGGGTTGATTTTCCTATCGAATTTGTTCACACCCATTCATTTTGTTTCCACGATTTGGTCATCTTCGTGTAAATTCATGGTGTGTGTTGTTTTTGTAAATTATTTTTGCTTAAAATTTTAGAAAATCAAAAATATATTGTGGAAGCCTTTTGAGTTTATCCTTACATGAGCATATTTGATATATTAATAATGTTTTGCTATGCTTGTCGTGACACTCCGTATTTCTTCTGTTTATTCTTTTCCTTGTCTATTAAGGATTAATAAAAAGGGGGAGAACGTAGTATGAATTAAAGGGGATAATTGATTTACTTGATTTCATTTATGTTTATTTTATTTCAAACTCGATACGTCACGAAGGTATTTTCTTTGTTTATTATGTGTAGGACTTTGATGATCATTTGGAAAGCACACAAAAAAAATAGCAAGGAAAGAAAAAGAGTAGAAGATGTTGAAGATTTTTTGAAGACTTGGATATTTAGTACCTTTCCATTTTGGGGTTTATGGGAGGGATTATATTTGTACATGAAATTTTATTGATAATTCGAATTGTTTTATGTTGTACCGGCATAGACATAGGGGGGGATTTGTAAGGAAAATTTTTCTATTGTCCATAGTTTACATAGAATATGTCATATATCGTTACCACCGTCGAAGGAAGTTCACGTTTATACTTTTAAGAAGGCAGATCTGAATATCAAACTTCTTCAACAACTGTCCTCTATGAGATTGATTTTGGTAAGGAATGCGTTTATGTTTTGAAAATGTCTTACGATAGTAATTGAATATTTTTCTAAACTATTTTTTTTTATCAAAATGAGGCGTTTTCCTAAGTTAAAATATTAATTGGAAGACCGGTAGGCGAGCTTTATAAAATATTATTTTTTTCACTTATGTCGTTCAAACGACAAGTCAATGTCGTTCAAACGACATTGTATGTCATTTTTTAGGTCGCGAGATAGGTCGTTCCTTGTTTGCATCAAACGACCCTATAATGTTTTGTTTTTTAAGAGGTCATTTCTTAAATCGTTCAAACGACATCTAATGTCATTCAATTTACATGCTAGAAGTCATTCAAATGACTGCGCCGCCTCAAGAATTTTATTTTCCTATAAATACCTATTTTGTGAGACTTTTTCATTATGATTTTTGCTGCACAAAAATTGCATATCTGCAGACTTTTAGTCTTCACTCTTTAACGCAAAGTTATGTTTTTGATTCATGAAAAAGATCCCATATACTTTTGTGAATCGTTTTGGAACCCAAAACACTTCTTTGATGAAGTTTCTTGTATAGAAAAGAATTCTCTACTGCTGGATTGATAGTCCATGCGGGAACTATTTACAGACGATTGCGGTCATTGGGGATACTCAAGGGTAATCACTACTGAAGGAGGAGCTGTGGTTATTAAGGTTCTCGAGGGAAGCTTTGTTGGTTCAAGGCTGTGATCTATGTGGATTTTCTGTGAGAAATTCATTACAAATTTCTCTATGTAATTGTAAGTTGCGATTTACATTTAATAGTGAAATAGACGTTTTGACCTTTCGAGGGATTTTTCATGAATTTTATTGTCCCTTGATTTGTGTTTGGCTATTTGATTGATTCACATAGATGCATGTTTAGGGTTTAATTAAATTGGATTGAATATTGACTCTAATTAAATAAGTTTTAATATTGGAAATTTGCGAATCCTACAAATAATGGATATCACGAATTCTCAATAACATCAAAGGCATATAGCATAAATAATAAACGGGAGCTAAGCATTTAAACATATGATTCTTGTCCCGTGAATAATCCCACAATACAACCCTTAAGAAATATCATAAAATTACATTATATATTTTATGTAACATTGTGTTAATGCAGTGGTGTACATCATTAGACTATATGGACTTGATCTCAATTATTATACATAATTATATATGTCCTTACATATATACGTCATATAGTGTCCTCTACCTTCGGTGTTCAGTTCGTACTCTATTGGTAAGTTCGAATGAGTCCCTCACCAAACGGACGTAAACAAAACACACATAAGGAGGGCGATCCCTATGTAGTGCACTATTGCAAGGTCCAAACCCCAATGATGACGATGGATTCCATCTATCCCACTCACCGCATCGCAAGCAGTGCCACCATGTAGGACCTAAAATAATGACTTATACATTGCCTAGCCCACCTGTCCCGATGTGTGCAAAGGTCTCGAAGATGTAAACGACACCAACCGATAGGCCATCCATGAACAAGGTTATGTTCAAACAAACAATAAATACATATATTTGATACACAATATGTATAGGTAGTTACCCCTATAGCAACTGCAACCAGGTTTTATTAATCTCCAAATAATACCCATTCTGAAAGAATTAACCATCTAGCAAATTATTAAATTTCCCATCTAATCACCAACGACACATATCTATATTTAATTAAATATCCACTCACTTGGATGGCCTCCCACATACTCGCTTGAGTTCATAAAAATCCCACAAATGCTTCCATGAACTAACCTTGACCTAACCCGAAAAAGTTATTTGAATGAATACCAGTCTCATTCAAACGAAAACTATATCTCATTCGAACGAGGTTCGAATGAGATGTTAGGTTTCCAGACCTGAAGCATTTTTCTGTACGAGTTTCATCCCCGAAAATCCAATTTTGTCTCTACAATCTATCACACTTTAATTGCAATAACTGCAACCCTATTATAGTCAAGAAAATGCGATAATATGATTATATACCCACTCTACACATGGTAATCCCTTGTCGTGACACTCCGTATTTCTTCTGTTTATTCTTTTCCTTGTCTATTAAGGATTAATAAAAAGGGGGAGAATGGATTATGAATTACGGGGGATAATTGATTTACTTGATTTGATTTATGTTTATTTTATTTCAAACTCGATACGTCACGAAGGTGTTTTCTTTGTTTATTATGTGTAGGACTTTGATGATCATTTGGAAAGCACACAAAAAAAAGAGCAAGGAAATAAAGAGAGTAGAAGATGTTGAAGATTTTTTGAAGACTTGGATATTTAGTATCTTTCCATTTTGGGGTTTATGGGAGGGATTATATTTGTACAGGACATTTTATTGATAATTCGAATTGTTTTTATGTTGTACCGGCATAGACATAGGGGGAGATTTGTAAGGAAAATTTTTCTATCGTCCATAGTTTACATAGAATATGTCGTATATCGTTACCACCGTCGAAGGAATTTCACGTTTATACGTTTAAGAAGGCAGATTTGAATATCAAATGTCTTCAACAACTGTCCTCTACGAGATTGATTTTGGTAAGGAATGCGTTTATGTTTCAAAAATGTCTTACGATAGTAATTGAATATTTTTCTAAACTATTTTTTTATCAAAATGAGGCATCTTCCCAAGTTAAAATATTAATTGGAAGACCTGTAGGCGAGCTTTATAAAATATTGTTTTTTTCACTTATGTCGTTCAAACGACAAGTCAATGTCGTTCAAATGACATTGCATGCCATTTTTTAGGTCGTGAGATAGGTCGTTCCTTGTTTGCATCAAACGACCCTATAATGTTTTGTTTTTTAACAGGTCATTTCTTAAGTCGTTCAAACGACATCTAATGTCGTTCAATTTACATGCTAGAAGTCATTCGAATGACTGCGCCGCCTCAAGAATTTTATTTTCCTATAAATACCTGTTTTGTGAGACTTTTTCATTAAGATTTTTGCTGCACAAAAATTGCACATCTGCTGACTTTTAGTCTTCACTTTTTAACTCAAAATTATGTCTTTGATTCATGCAAAACATCCCGTATACTTTTGTGAATCGTTTTGGAACCCAAAACACTTCTTTGTTGAAGTTTCTCTGATGGAAAAGAATTATCTACTGCTGGATTGATAGTCCTTGCGGGAACTATTTACTGACGATTGCAGTCATTGGGGATACTCGAGGGTAATCACTGCTGAAGGAGGAGCTGTGGTTATTAAGGTTCTCGAGGGAAGCTTTGTTGGTTCAAGGCTGTGATCTATGTGGATTTTCTATGAGAAATTCATTGCAGAGTTCTCTATGTAATTGTAAGTTGAGATTTACATTTAATAGTGAAATAAAGGTTTTGACCTTCCGACGGATTTTTCATGAATTTGATTGTCCCTTGATTTTTGTTTGGCTATTTGATTGATTCACATAGATGCATGTTTAGGGTTTTATTAAATTGGATTCAATATTGACTCTAATTAAATAAGTTTTAATATTGGAAATTTGCGAATCCTTTAAATAATAGATATCACGAATTCTCAATAATATCAAAGGCATATAGCACAAATAATAAACTGGAGCTAAGCATTTACACATATGATTCTTTTTCCATGAATAATCCCACAATACCACCCCTAAGAAATATCATATAATTACATTATCTATTTTATGTAACAATTTGTCAATGCAGTGGTCTGCATCATTAGACTATATGGACTTGATCCCTATTAATATACATAATTATATATGTCCTTACATATATACATCATATAATGGTATCTACCTTCGGTGTTCAGTTCGTACTCTATTGGTAAGTTCAGAGGAGTCCCTTACCAAACGGACGTAAACAAAACACACATAAGGAGGGTGATCCCTATGTAGTACACTATTGCAAGGTCCATACCCCCAATGATGACGACGGATTCCATCTATCCCAATCACCGCATCGCAAGAAGTTCCACCATGTAGGACCTAAAATAATGACTTATACAATGCCTAGCCCACCTGTCCCGATGCGTGCTAAGGTCTCGAAGATGTACGCAACACCAACCGATAGGCCATCCATGAACAATATTATGTTCAAACAAACAATAAATACATATATGTGATACACAATATGTATAGGTAGTTACCCATATAACAACTGCAACCAGGTTTTATTAATCTCCAAATAATACCCATTCCGAAAGAATTAACCATCTAGGTAATTATAAAATTTCCCATCTAATCAATAGAGACACATATATATATATATATATATATATATATATATATATATATATATATATATATATATATATATATATATATATATATATATATATAATTAAATATCCACTCACTTGGATGGCCTCCCACATACTCGCTTGAGTTCATTAAAATCCCACAAACGCTTCCATGAACTAACCTTGACCTAACCCGAAAAATTTATTTGAATGAAGTCCAGTCTCATTCAAACGAAAACTATATCTCATTCGAACGAGGTTCGAATGAGATGTTAGGTTTCCAGACCTGAAGCATTTTTCTGTACGAGTTTCATCCCCAAAAATCCAATTTTGTCTCTACAATCTATCACACTTTAATTGTAATAAATGCAACCCTATTATAGTCAAGAAAATGCGATAACATGATTATATACCCACTCTACACATGGTAATCCCCTGTAAATTCTAGAAATTGGATTTACAACATTAAAGATTATCTAACCAAATCAAGATCTTAATTCTCTACCTAAAAATTTCCAGAATAACGGGATTCGTATATGAATTGAAATCAACTATAAACATATATCCTATCACATGGATTATAATAATAGTTTTTCCAATAAAACGGTATTAATTCTGGATTTTCACCAAAATTGTTTATTTCCCAAAACATAATTATTCTTTGATAAATCCCAATAATTCTTCATTTCAGCACATTAGTTTTAAATCTCTCAATATATTGTTAACCCAGAATTGTTATGGGAAAAACATGCATATGAATCAAGAAAACTAATTACAATTAATTTAGCAAAACAATTATTTGCTTAAACCGGTGATTGGAGCGTCCTCTCTTGGATTCTTGCTCTTGCTCTCCTTTCTTTCCTTGGTAACTTCTCCATGAAATTTAATTAATTAAAATATACTAAAATAATTATTATAAAAACACGGGGTGTAACATTCTCCCCTCCTTGTAACAGAATTCCATCCTCGAAATTCAAAGCGTACCTGACAAAAATAGTTCTGAATATTTATCTCGCATGTCGTCCTCTCTCTCCCATGTCGACTCATCCTCATTGTGGTGTACCCACTGCACACGTACTAAAGGAACGAGCTCGAAATGAAGTCTACACTCTCTACAATCCAGAATAGTTACAGGTCTCTCCTCATAACTCGCGTAGGCCAAAGCTCTATTTCATCAAGATCTATATGCTGGTAAGCTACCTGATCTCTAAGAAACCTCTATAATGTTGAAATGTGTAAAACATCATGCATCCTCTACAAATGATCTGGTGAAGCTAACCAATGTGCCACCGGTCCAATCCTCTTAAAATAGAGAACGATCCATGATATTGGGAAGTTAACTTACTTTTTTTACCAAATCGCATCACTCCCTTCATGGGATAACCCTTAATTAAGACCTGATTATGAATTCCAAAATCCAAGTTCCTCCTATATGCATCAGTATAACTCTTCTGTCTATCTTGATCAATCTGAATACTATCCAGAATTATTTCCACCTTCTCCGAAGTATCCTCGATGAACTCCGGTCTAAGAAATTTATTCACCCCCACTTCCAACCAACAAGATGGTAAACGACAAGGCCTCTCATACAATGCCTCTAAAGGTTCCACCCCGATAGTAAACTAATAACTATTATTGTAATAAAACTCTACCAATGGTAAGTACTACTTCCAACTTCCCTTGAAGTCCAAAATTCAAATTCATAACATGTTCTCTAACATTAAATTTACCCTATCTGTCTGACCATCCGTCTTTGGGTGATACGAGGTACTGAACCTCAAATCCACCACCAATGCTTGTTGGAAACTCCATCGAAAGTGGGACATAAACGTATTTTTCCTATCCGATACAATAATGAGTGGTACACTATGCATATTCATAATCTCTAGAAGAAAAAGCTTGTCATACTGCTCTAAAGTATAATTTGTCTGAACTGACAAAAGGTGAGCCGCCTTTGTCAAATGGTCAATGATAGCACAAATAGAATCGTCTCCCCACTATGATGTAGGTAACCCTATATTAAATTCCATGGAATTTCTTTCCCATTTCCACATTGGAATCTCTAAAGGTTGTAGAACACCTACTAGTCGCTAATGGTCCACCTTCACCAACTCGCATATAGCACAGTTGGACATAAAAATGACTATATCTTTCTTCATAACTACCAACTAATTTAGCACCTCATGTCCTGATACATCTTATCCCCACCAGGATGTATCAAAAATTGTGACCCATGTGCCTCCGTTATAACTGCTCATCGCAACTCCTCACCCTCTCAGACTACCAACCTGTCGTGGAACCTTAATCCCCCATCTGAACTAATCAAAAGGTGGCCTCTTTATCCCCTTTGCTAATAACTGTCTGACCTTCTCTAGGAGAAGATAATCCATTATCTGTGCCTTCATGACCTGAATGATCATCTAGGGTGTTATGGCTAGAATTGTCATAAAAGAAAGTGACAACTCATTGTTAGTACGAAGCAAACTCCATTTCTCCTTCCACACCGTTGCTAGCTCAATCGTTGCCTTATGGCTCGAGACATCTGCCACTATATATTCCTTGCCCGGATGATACTGGATATCAAACTAGTAGTCTTTCATAAACTCAAGCCATCACCGCTGCCTCATGCTAAACTCCCTTTGTGTGAACAAGTACAGTAGTTTTTTGTGGTCTGTGAATAACTAAATTTTTTCCTCCAAGAGATAATGTCTCCAAATACATAAATAAAACACTATGGTTTCTACATCCAAATCATAAATGGGGTAATTCCTCTCATAAGGATTAAGCTTCATAGAAGCACAAGCTATTGGCCTTTCCTCCTGCATTAATACCCCTCCAAGTCCTCCCAAAGATTCATCCATAAAGACCATATAGTCAATCCCTCCACAAGGTAAAGCAAGTACCAGAGACGAAGTCAACCTAACCTTCAACTCATCAAAATCTTACTGATATGCCTCATCCCAAAAAAATGGTACATCCTTTCATGTTAGATTTGTTAGAGGTTTGGCTATCATCGAGAACCCCTAATTGAATCGACAGTAGTACCCTGCCAATCTCAGAAAACTACGCACCTCCATAGGTGTAGTGGGTTGTCCCCAACCCATCACTGCTAAAACGTTTCTCGGATCCACCGATATGCCCCTCTCAGATACAACGTGAGCCAAGAAATTAACCTCCCTCAACCAAAATCCATATTTCTCGAACTTGGCATAGGGTTGATAGTCCCATAATATCTGTAAGACTATCCGCAAATGTTGTGCATGCTCATCCGTGTTCTGAGAAAAAATCAACATGTTATCCATGAACACGATGAAAAATTGATTTGAAAAGTCCTTGAACATCCTATTCATCAGGTCCATAAATGTTGTCAGTGCACTAGTCAGGACAAAAGGTATAACTAAGAACTAAAATGACTCATATCTCATAAAAATGCTACCTTCGGAACATCCTGTTCTCGAATCCTCAACTGATGGTACCCTGAACTCAAATAAATTTTAGAAAAATATGATGCACCCCCTAACCAGTCGTATAGATCATCAATAAGAGACAGCGAATACTTGTTTCGTATAGTAACCTTATTGAACTCCCTTTAATCAAAACAAAGTCTCAGTGATCTGACCTTCTTCTTAATGAACAAAACGGGATCACCCAAAGGAGAATTACTACTCTAAATATATCCCTGACCCAGTAACTACTGAATCTGATCTCTAAGGTCTTTCATCTCCAAAGGAGCCATACGATATGGTTCACGAGTGATGGGTCTCATACTTAGAATCAAGTCAGTCACAAACTTGATCTTCCTATTTAGTGGAAACCCTGGAATCTCCTGAAGCATATTTAAAAACCCCTAACAATCGGGATGGAGTCTAGAAAAAAGATGACCTCATTAGAGGCCTCCTCCTCAATGTAATACAAATGCTTTCTCGACCCTCTCTCCAGGAGCAACATCGCAACAAAATACGTTTCTTGACTCGGAATGGAAAAGACGATGTAACTCCTATAATAATCAACACATGCACTATAAGTAGCTAGCCAATCCATTCCGAAGATAACGTTATACCCAATATCAATCCATATACCTCTGCACACTAAATGTATAGGATCCCCTCTACCCACAGGTGAATCAATGTAAAGAACTTTGTCGCATGAGAAATCTATCATCCCCGATGCACAAGGAAAACTAATACTTACGAATGAATGAGATGCCCTAGTATCATATAAAATGAACCCTACATGCCAAAAAATAGGGAACATACCCTCCATTGTCTGTGATGGCGTTGGTCCCTCTCTAGGTGGGTGCAATATTTTATGCGCGTTGATACTATAATTATGGTTGTTGCTTCTGGGGTGGGGCGGTTTGAGCTGGTAATGTTGGCATGGTAATCCCTGGTGAGACTGGAAACTGTTGACGCTGCTCTTGTGGTGCTTGATACCCACGTTGTCCTCCATGTTCATTTACCCCCTATTACCTCGAGGGCACATCTTTGCTAGCTATCCCTTCTCTTTACAAACATAAAAATTCCCATGAAACTGTCGTATATCCTACTATTGGTCGTGCTGCCACTGGCCCTGATGGTGCCTTTGCTGTTGTCCTTTTCTCTGCTTATTCCGATAATTGGAACCCCTATGCCTCTCCCCTTATACTTCTAGTCCCCCTAGTTGCCATTCCCACACATCTTGCCCTGTTGGCTCGACGTCTCTGAACTTGATCTCTTCTCCCCCTTAGTTTTTTTAAATGATATGCGATCCTAATAATGTAGCTAAGAGACATTCACCATTTGAGTGTAGGTGGTAAAAGACGCATTCCCCCCAAAATACTTCCCGATGTGCCAAGTTATCCCTGACGTAAACTTCTCCATTCTCTTTTCTTCAGTGTTTACCTCAACTTCATCAAATAAGGATAATGTGATAAACTCCTCCTCATACTCTACTATAGCGTGACCCTCATTCTTAAGGTCCATAAACTTCCTTATCATATCTGATTTCATGGCGGGATGGAAATACTTTCCCTCAAACTTGATCTAGAACTCCTCAATAGTCAATTGGTCCCAATCCTCAAGTATGGTGATAAACTCCCACCACTACAAGGTTGCTGCTACCAGTCAAAACGAAGCTTAAATCTATTTTTGCACTACCATGCACCACCCAACCATACACAAATGTCGTTGAATATATTTCTTCCACTGACTAGCCACTAAGATATCTGGACTCCCAGCAAACTCTGGCAGGTGGCCTTTTGTGGAGACCTCACTAGCTCTCTCTTAAATTGAGCTTTGAGCCTGAATGGGTAGCACTACTTATTGTGGGGGTGGGGATGCTACTGTTATGGTTAAAAGTGTTATAGAATAGCTTCCATCTCCGTAGAGACTACCTGCATCACTATTGTGGAAATGTCAACTAGAGTAACTGTGGGTGGGGGTAGGTGTGGCTGTCGATCCTGTTAAGCCCTCTCCTCTGCAGCCTGAGTGGTAACACATCGTGGTCTACCATGCCTACCATTTTCTATTTGAAAGAAAACAAGGTTCTTATTAGTAAATGATCGTAAAGAGTAGAATGATTCCTAATCATAGGCTCTACATATCAAAGAAACGCAACGCGAAATGTAATGAACACAACACAGATCCTAAGGACGCTAGAATTGGGATGCTCTAATACCAACTATAACATCCCCCATTTTTCACGTAAAAGTTGGCTAGATACAATACTCCGAAGATGGGGATTGTCTAACAATCTATACCATTCTTAGCATTGAACCATAATATGGCATTTTTTTAAAACCACACACGCACAATGAAATCATTTGAAACAATCATTGAAATTATATAAATCCCAAATTCCATGAGTTATAAAACATTTATCTAAAACATAACTCGAAAGTAAATGAATGAAATAAAAATCTCGGGCTTATGCCCATACAATCTTTAAAATAATAGAATGACTGAAATAAGAATAGCAACCTATGCTAGAATCAATCGAGTTGAAGCAGCTAATAATCGAATGTGACTGCAAATGTGATCTCCTATTACCAATGCTATCCCTGTCTAGGCCAACCCGGAGGAGCAAAACATTTTATAATTTGGATTAGCGCCCTAAATTTTCAAGAATTAACTTACAAAATCAATACCTAATTATGCAATTAATTCATGTTACACAGTGACTATCAACATTCACATGAAGTTTGTGTCTCACTCCTCATCTAAGTATAATACTATATGCATTTTAAACCAATGTCTCAATTATGAAATACGGTATCTATGCTAACATGATAATATAAAAGGCATCTAACACAAATAATAAACGGGAGCTATGTATCTACACATATGATTCGAGTTCCACGAATAATTCCATAATACTACCCCGAAGAAATATCATATAATTACATGATGTATTTTATGTAGTATTGCGTTCAATACAGTCATCTAAATCATTAGACTACATGGCCTTGATCTTAATTAATATACATAATTATATATGTATATGACACAAAGAGTCATATACCTTCAGTGTCCAGTTCATGCTCTATCGGCAAGTCTAGAGGATCCCTCACCAAATGGATGTAAACAAAACACACATAAGCGAGGAGGTCCCCACGTAGTACACCATTGCAAGGTCCATACCCCCGACGATGATAATGGATTCTGTCTATCCCACTCACCTCATCGCAGGTGGTTCCACCACATAGGACCTAAAATAGTGACCTACGCAATGCCTATCACACTTGTGTCGATGCGTGCTATGGTCCCAAAGATGTAAGCAACCCCAACCAGTAAGTCATCTACGAACACAGGTATGTTCACACAAATAATAAGTACATATAGGTGATACGTAGTATGTATAGGTAGTTACCCCTATAATCGTTGCAACGAGGTTTATTAATCTCTAAATAATACTCATGCCATAATAATTAACCATCTAGCTAATTATTAAATTTCTCAATTAATAACTCGCGAAACAAATCGATTTTTAATTAAATATCCACTCACTTGGATTGCCTCACACATACTTGCTTGATTTCATAAAAATCCTCTGAATGTTTTCATGAACTAACCATGACCTAACCTAGAAAAGTCATTCAAACGAATTCCGGTCTCGTTCGAACAAAAACTATATCTCGTTCGAACGGGTTCCAACAAGATGTCAGATTTCCACATTTGAAGCGTTTTATCCCTAAAAATCCAATTTCATCGTTACAATCTCTCAGACTTCAATTTTAATAACTACAACTCTATTATAGTAAAACAAAATGTTATATAATGACTATATACCCACTCTACGCATGGTAAACCCCCCGTAAATTTAATAAATTGGATTTACAACATTAAAGATTATCTAACTAAATTAAGATCTTAATTCTCTACCTAAAAATTTCCAGAATAATGCGATCCATACATGAATTGAAATCAAATATAAATATATAACCTATCGCATGGTTTCTAACAGTAGTTTTCCCAATAAAATGGTATTAATTCTTGGGTTGTCATCAAAATTGTTTAATTTCGAAAACATAATCATTCTTCGATAAATCCCAATAATTCTTGATTTCAACACATTAGTTATATCTCTCAATAGATTTTTAAAGCGTAATTGTTGTGGGAAAAGCATACATAGGAATCAAGAAAACAAATGAGATTTAACTTAGAAAGAAATTCTTGCCTTAAACAGGTGATTGGAACGTCCTCTTTTGGATTATTGGTCTTCCTCTCTTCTCTAACCTTGGTAACTTTTCCAAAGGGGTGTGTGACTTTTAGGGCAACACTATTATGGATGGAATGAGTGTTTAGGTTGGTTATTAATATATTTGAACCTCTAATCCCGTATTACACCTAAACCCCTAGTTTTGGCCCCCCAAATAAGTTTGAAATTCTACCTAAAATGGTTCAATATCTCCTCTAAGGGTATACCTATGCCCCGGGCCCACCTTAAGATGTTTAAAACACCCAAACGATTTCCCAATTCACTGTGCAACACACTTCAATAATATCGACCCAAATTACCCATTTTTTTATGTTTAATCACGACATAATAATAATTCATGTAACAAACAATTTAATCTTCTACGAGTAAACACATTTTCATAAATCAATCATATAAACAGGCATATCAAATTCGAGCAACTTATTCATTATATTTATTTAATTAAATTTAAAAAATTAATTATTATGAAAAGACGCGGTGTTACACTTTGGGAGGATATGAAAGTCGTGTGTAACTATATACCACCAACTAATTTTAGAATATCCCATATCACATAGACTCCTCCTTTGGGGGGAAGTCTACGTGAATAATTAATCCAAAATTATCCATTAGAAAACTTATACCGACCACCATAATAATTGGTATTCCTCTTTGGATGATCTACATAATATTAAAAGTCTATGGATCGATGGAGACCGTGGGGTTTATGTTGAAATCCTTCTCCCATTTAGTATATAAAAACTTGAGGGTTTTGAAAAGTTAAATATTCAATTTTAAATGCTTGAATTTAAATCCTTGGTAATTTCTAATTTACTTTTATAAATTAAATCACCTGATCTCACTATGTTAATTTTCCAAAAAAATAATTTAAAATTAAAATCAATATTCGAAGATTAGAATTTGATTTATACCTTAAAATTAATTACCCCGATTAAATTCAATTTAGAAAAGAATAAAACACAACAAAAAATTTAGAAAATGGTGATCTAGGTCAGTCTCAAAATAAATAATCCAAGTTGTCCATAAAACAGGCTTTCCTAATTATCCAATTAATTAACACACAAATTATACAACATAATATAAATAAAGAGGCATTTAAGAAATATAATAATTAAATGGGGCAAAATTTAATATATATATATATATATATATATATATATATATATATATATATATATATATATATATATATAATGCCCTTTCCATCATGGCTAAGACTTCAACATGGAGTAAAACTCTTCATGCATTAGAGTCATTGTTGAAGAATAATTATTTTTGGGCAAGAGTTCAACTTGAAGTAAACTTCATTAGAAGCTAATGCAGGAAACCTCAACGATGTTTGATTGAGATGATTCTTAGAACGCGGCTTCGTCTCATCTTCACTAAGAACATATCCAAAAATCAAAGAAATCTGACGATCCTATCTCCAAAATGTGATGTAGACGACCTTAACATTCTTTGATCGAGCTGATTTTTGTTATCACAACTTCATCTCGCCTTCATCTAGAACATGTAAAAATTTTAGTAAATTCTAACGGTCCGATAATTTATAATAAATAAAACACGATCTCAAATTTTCCATTCAAGAATCTCCAAACACCATTTAAGAACCCTTCTGGAATCTAGATGAAACTATACCAAGAACTCTTCTTTTTTCTCCAAGAAGTCCCCAAACTATTTATAACTCTATTTAATGATAATGATCCATCATTACAAAAGAGAATTAAAATGAAAAATATTACATCCCCTCACAATCTTCACCAACATATGATTTATTCAAAACTAAAATTGACAAAAATTAACAACGGATAAACCCACCGTAGGATCCAATCACATAAATGAAAAAAACTATTTACTTGACCATGATGGAAGGAACGATCATAAAAAAACCCTACAAAAAAGAGTTAGTACGAATCCATAAAAAAACTATGCATGTTCCTACAAACTAAATTTAGGTTTCTCGTTGGATGACATGGACCATTTTTATACAAGATCAATATCAACAGGGGCTCTGATACTAATTCTTGGAAAAAATAATAGGGGACTGACATTTTAAATGCTAAAAATTTCAACGTTATGGATCTTTGACTAATCATGTATTGAAAAGAAAATAAGAACTAGGTTTGAAGAACAAATCTAGGTTTTAGAATACAATAACTTTGCAGATATCGTTGTGATCCAATATGGAGAAAAATATTTATTAATGATGGGGCTGCCTTGTTTTAGATCTCCAAATCCATTCTTAGCCTTCTGTAAACCTTGGATCTTCTAGTGTATGATACTCCATAAATCTAGGTAGGTGTGTGGTACCTTTTGAGAAGAAAACCATTCCTTATGAGTGAGATATGGTCCTTTCCCTCTAGGCTTATTCACAAAAACGTGAATAGTATTTTCTCTCACCCCTCTCAACTCCTAATGAACCATTATTTTTAATAAAAACCTTTTCCCACACCTTTATATACAAGCACAAGATGTGGACTTCGGCCAAGCTGGGTTTCTTGAGAGTCTAGGCCTAACTACTTGGATATATGAACTACACTGGGAACGCAAGACAAATAATTAAATTATCTCCAAATTAATTCTCAAAAATTCCAATTACATTACCGCAATTATTTATTTTCTTTATTCAGCCTTGAATTATCTCCACTAAATAATCACGACTGCACTCCAATTTACTTATATAAGAAATCACTCACATATAATGAGGTCATATTTACAAAGTTGATTATAGTACTCTTAGAATTTCTAGAGTGACTTCTATAAGTCGTGACTCTTCAGTCACTCTCACATCGCCGAAAGAGAGTTCATTATTCACCCTAATTAAATGATGTTTTAAGTTCACCGTACTAATATGACATTTTTTGGTCTCACCACTAAAATGATGATAAGAGACCTCCCACCTCTTTGGATTTCTAGAGTTACTTCTCTGAGTCGAGACTCTATAGTCACCCTCATACCGCCGAGATAGAGTGAATTATTCACCAAAATTAAATGATGTTTCAGTTCACAATACTCAAATAATGTTTAATTACTACCTACTAGAAGCATAAAATAATTAAAGGAAAAGATGAGACAACACTTTCGTATTTCACATTAAACTTCATTCCTTTTACATACAACTTGAAAGATTTCAATCTCGGCTATGAAAATTAAATGAACACAAAAAGGATAAACTAATGATGATATAACTTTAGGTAATCCACATTCCATGTGTTGGAAAATGGCTTTTCCTCAATATTCTCAAGTCGATAGGTGCTCAGGACGACCTCGTTTGTAATTTAATTATTTGGTTTAAATTTCAATTACCCATGTCGCATAATTTAAGGGAAATTAAATATTATGGGTTGATTAAAATATTAAACAGAGAGAAATGATTAATGTTTATCGAATAAAATTACTAAGTGAATAGTAATTACATATTTGACGTTATAACTCGTGTCATTGATGTGAAAGTATGTTATCTCAACCGGGCATTGTGTATGGACTAAATAATGCCGAGAAAGGAAATTTATTATGAGTAACTCGAACGATAATTTTGAGATTACACTTGAGTTCGTAAGTGTCGAAACATTTAAAATAGTGTACTTGGGTGTATAGTTTGGGTCCCAAGACAATTTTAGACCAAACCGACACCCCCAGAGGGCATTTTAGTCATTTTATAGTCTAAGACTAAGGGAGTTACGAAATTTTAAGGGTTATATATACTTGTTGCTGTGTGAGGTTAGGGTAAAAAGAATAGAATAACATCGGAGGCCAGTAGAGAGGAGAGGAAGAGCTTTGTTGGAGCTTAAGAGAAGATTTGTTAATAGATTATCCTCATTCTTGCAACACAACCATAGTTAGAGGGTGGATTAGAAGAGAAGCATCATCAAAAGGATCAAATCACAATTCTTTAATAAGAGTCAAGTATTTAACTCGAAATTTTTTTATGAGTTATAATACCCATGTATAATAGGGTCTTTGAATTAAGGAATAATGATATAATCCATGTGAATTGATGAAAATAACTCACAATTGGGAATAAGATTGCATGTAGAATAAACCCAATTGTATGACTAAAAAAAGTAATCAAAAGTTTTGGGTATTCAGATCATGGGATAAATCTGGGTTTGTGGTGATTTTATATGAGGAACATAAAAATATATAGTTAATGATTAGTGGAGTTTTAATAGTATTTTTGGGATGAAATTGTATGAATATTTCACATAATCTACATTGGAAATCATCATCACATATATCCTTGGTGTTTAGTTATGTTAATTTGGAAATTGGGGTGATTATATGAAAGTTTGAGGGACTGGATAATATAGAAATTCATAATACCAATATGACCTCTGATACATTTCGAATCAATTCGGCCCAAGGGTGAATAGATTCGTCAAGGCAAATCAATTCGGCCATTGGGCGAATCGATTCGATTTTGCCTAGAATAGAAAATTGCTCCTTTTTAATCCCGAAAATTATGGATGATTCACGCGGGGACTTTTGGGATAATTTTAAACTACAGAGGGAGATATAAAAATGATAGTAGGCCTAAAGTGGAGATTAGGTTTACATAAATTGAGACGGGTTAAGTACTGGGATAATTAAGAAAATATCCAAATTGAAAAATGAATGAAATTTGAGACGGGTAACGGAGTGAGGAGTGAACCTATGTTTATGACTAGTAGTACACAATGGGAATAACTACCTATTACATAAGGGATAAATTGGGACCTTAAAGTAGTGAGCGATCCTAAAATTTATGAGAATTGAAGCGATAATTGAAATTAATGATACGTTAATTATACGAGTGACATATACTATGCATGAGTGAATATAATTGGGTTGTGTGCATACTTACGGAATAATATATGTATATAGGTTGTGTGAATACTCATAAAGATGATTTAACTATGTGTGTTAACATACCTATATTGCGTACTATCCGAAGGTTTCCGCGCAGATGGCGATCCCACCTTCACGACTCCAGTGAAGTGTAGATTTGTGCCTCAGAGTCTGGAACTTAGGGCGCATCACTGTGTGATGTGTATTAGTGGGATCGGTGTGTCATTTGGGTACGTTAGGTATGTGCGTATCCTAAAGGACTATAACCATATTCACCTCCATTATTGTGTTGATTTATTTTGGTTTTGAGGAGACATGCTGAAGGAATTGTCCTCGATTGAGTACCATAAACTTGATAGTAGAGTATGCTAGCATCACGAGGGGCCATTCTCAAGATGCTAAAGTTGTGTATATGTTACATGTGTGGTGAATCTATAAAAATATTATATATCTACTTATAGGATACATTAGAATTGATAGATGATGTATATATAAAATACTTTAAATAGTGAAACTTAAATAATTGACTCAATAATAAAATGGGAATAAGTAATTTATTATTGATATTGTAGTAACGTATTTTATGGGAGTATGCGAGACAACTAAACTTATCGAGAGTAGTCAAATACCTTATCTAGTTAGGCAGAGAATACTAGTTAGGTGGAATACATTACACATTCACACTAGTTGAAAGGAGAGGATCTCAAGTAAGGATACGCGGATATTACACATGTAATAAATAACTGATTTAAAGACTTGCTAAATATTTTAAAAAAAATTACTTGGGCTCTGACCCATGTCAAAAATATTTTCAAAACCTTTTAGGTGTCCAGCCACAGGGACGCCAAGCTTAGACATCATATCTAGGGATGCGTAGCTATAGCAGTGTGGAGGCTTGCAAGAGTTTTTCTTCAGACGCTTTAGCTCTCTTATTCTTGCTAGGAGGTTCCTTAGCAGTTCCTTTGGCGTGTTGCCTTCTGACTATTTTTTTTATTTCAATTATGCATCAGACTGTATTTCATTTCAATTTTACTTGTTGTGCTTAGATTGTGTACTTAGATCACCGATGGTTTATTTGGTATCCTTTATTTTATATATCTTTCGTGTGATGATTCAGACTATATGTATGTGTCAATGGTTTAGTTCATTTAATTTATTTACGCATGTGTTCATAATAAAAGATAAAATTTGACACCAGCTTAATTTAACAAATGTCATCAGAAATTAAAAAGTTTTTTGACAGTGATGCTAAGAATGAAACCATTAAATGACTCCGTTTAGTTTAATAATGGACTGATCACCAAAGATTAGAATAGGCGGTGTGTAACAGAGCATCAGGTTCTAGTGTCCATAGTATCTGTACAGCTTACTATGATTTCATTGTAGCGTTCTTTGATCTAGAGACCTATTATTAGGATTGTTTCATTCATGATTACGCATTTGAGATTCGTTCTTCTACGTTTATAATTGTATTGACTGTGAAATAATACAATTCGAATCTATTGTCATATGCCACCCAAAAGAAGACAGTCGGTAAGGGCACCGCAACCAAAACCACCACATGGGTCAGTGTCAGCAGCAGAGAGGGTAGCTGTCGTGGCACATGCAGTTAATGCAGCAATGACTGCCATAGATCGGCATTTCCCTCAAGTTTAGCAGCCGCCAGAGCCAGTAGTCCCAGTTTTTCAGGAACACGTAGGATCGTTAGAGTGGCAGAAGGTTAGGGAGGCCTTCTAGAAGGTCCACCCATCATAATTTTAGGGGAATTTAGATGTGATTGTGACATGTCAGTGAAAGAAAGACATCCACCACCACTTGCGTATGGTTGACTATAGTGAGGTAAAAAATCAAATGCTTTCTACTTTTAGGTTGGTTAGAGAAATGTTATAGTGGTGGGAGGCAGTGACCACCATTACAGATATGGATACAATGACTATTACTGATTTTGTGGTGCGATTTGACCATAAATACTTTCCACCAGCCGTAGAGACTGAGATGCGAAAGAAGTTTAGTGAAGTGACTCATGGTGAGCATTTTGGTCCAAATATGAGTAGGAGTTCAATTATTTGGCTAATTTTGTACCTGAATAGGTGAACATTGAAGAAAGAAAGAAGGAGAAGTTCATGACTAGTTTAGAAGGAGGATCAAGAAATATTTGATCGGTAATCTTGCATTGGTGACTTATACTGATGTTGTCAATGTTGCTCTTTTACACTGTCGAGATCATCACTTATATGTGATGGGAAGAAAGAGAGGAGGTGAGCCCAACCAACATCGCAAGATATGAGGTAGTGGTGTTAATGCAGTACAACATCAGCAGTAATCAGGCAGGCACCAGGGGAAGGATTTTTTACATGGGGATCAGGCCAAGAGGTTCAGAACTGGGGACTATTGAACTGAGGGAAGTTTTAGGCAAGGTCAGGAGGGTCCTCAGCAACAGTAGTTTCCTCAGGGCATCTAGGTCCAAGGGAATAATAGAGGTGGATAGCAAGGCTGAGGCCAGTCGAGCCAACAATAGGGTTAGTACCGTCAGGGCAATCTGGGCCAGAGGCAAAGAGAGTTTCCAGGCCAGTTCTTTATTTATGGATTGACGGGCCACAAGAGGAGGGATTGCCCACAACAGGTGCGACCTCCACAGCAGCAGGGAGCCCTATAGGAGTAGCAGGCACATAGGCCACCTACATCACCACAGTATGGATAGTTAGAGTAAAAGTGTGTCTATAATGTTCGAGATGTTGCCTCACAATTAGCCCCATAGGCACCACCAGTCGTAGCGGGTATGTTTCATATTTATGGGTTGGACTTGTAAGTAGTATTATATTTGATATAAAGGCATCACATTCTTTCATAGTGACTAGATTTGCATGAGCTGTCGACCAATTAGAGAATGATGGTAGTCTCCTTATGTGTGTTCAGTAACCGATGGGTAGTGGTCCACTTATACACTCGATCTATCGGGGTGTGGATATCGATGTGGGTAAATTATATTTAGTCATTGATGTTCTTGTACTAGACATGGAGGGGTATGACGTTATCTTGGGGATGGATTGGTTAGATGGATATCGGGCGATGGAAGATTGCTTTGGGAGGACTATCGTATGATTTATTCAAGGACGGGAGATGTTCTTAGTGGTGAAGCCTCTTCCTGAGGAAGGGTCGAGCACACATTTGTATTACATTGAAGAGGAGACCTCACAGAGGTGGTTGTTGTGTTATAATTAATTCTTATCATGAGGGAATTCGAGGATGTATTTCAATATATACACGAGTTATCGCCTAGCAGAGAAATTCATTTTGTTATTGACTTATCACTGGGAACGAGACCTATAGCTCGAGCACCTTATTACATGGCCCTATCCGAGATTTGAGAATTGAGGGCGCAGATTCAGCAGCTCCTGGAGCTAGGTTTTATTAGATGGAGCACTTCATCATTGGGAGCACCGATGTTATTTATCAAAAATAAGGATGGGTTGCTTCGGTTGTGTAGTAACTACAGAGAGTTGAATAAGGTTATGATTAGAAATAAGTATCCACTGCCTCGTGTTGATGATCTATTCCACCAGCTGAGGGTAGCAACTAACTTCAATAAGATAGATTTTCATTCTATCTATCATCAGTTGCGTGTCAGGGAGGAGGAAATTCCTAAGACTAGTTTTCTGACATGGTATGGGTCCTATGAGTTTAGGGTGATGCCATTTGGACTCACCAATGCACAAGTAATGTTCATGGATCTGATTAACTGGGATTTTTTAGAGTTACTTGACCAGTTTGTGATTGTGTTTGTCAACGATCTCTGATTTCCTCTCGCTCTGAGAATGAGCATGTTGAGCACTTATGAAAGGTTTTACAGAAACTTAGAGAGCATCAGTTGTATGAGAATTTTAGTAAATGTCGGTTATGTCTTCAAGAGGTGCAGTTTGTTGGCCATATTGTGTCTGAAAAGGGTGTTACAGTTGATTTGAGTAAGGTTTTGATGGTGAAGGAGTAGGGCCAGCCCATGACACCAACTGAGGTTTATAGTTTTCTAGGATTGGCAGGATATTATCGAAGGTTCATTAAGGGTTTCTCGAAGATTGCAACTCCATTGACGAGTTTGAATCATAAAGGAGTACCGTTCGTTTGGAACAACTATTGTCAACTAGCTTTTGTTTAGCTAAAGGAAAAACTAACCTCATCACCTGTGCCTAAAGGAATAATGGCGTGCTGCGTCTACACTAATGCATCCTTGTAAGGATTTAGAGGTGTATTGTAGTAGGTGGAAAGGGATACAACGTACGCATCTTGCAAGATTAAGACACATGAGAAGAATTAATCCATGCATGACATGGAGTTAGCCGGTGGTATTTGCCTTGAGGATCTGGTGGCATTATCTGTTAGGAGATAAGTTTACTTTATTCATGGACCATAAATCGCTTCAGTATCTATTCACGCAGAAAGACCTAAACATTAGACAGAGGAGGTGGTTGGAGTTCGTGAAAGATTACCAGTTTGATATTCAGTATCATCCGTGGTGTCAGACACGTTAAGTCGAAGTCCTGCAAGAGAACTAACAGATGTTTGGAAAGTAAAGTGGACGGAGCTTCAACACGATGACGAGATTGTTATGGCTTGTTTGTTCATATAGCTGTCATACCCGAGATTGTGATAAGGGTGGTGAAAGCACAGGTAGAGGGTCAATATTTCTAGGACAGAGTTCGTCAGTTACTAGGTGATGAGGTAGAGGGGTAGTCAATCAGTTCCAAGGTTGGTCTGTATATTAACGGGAGACTCGTGGTCCCAGAGGGTGGTGATTTGAGGCGTGAAGTGATGTCAGAGGCTCACGAATCCCTATTTATGGTACATCTTAGTGGGGATAAGATGTAATAGGATATGCATAGACAACATAGGTGGTCGTGAATAAAATGATACATAGCAGAGTTTGTCTCAAAGTGTTTACCTTCCAGCTAGTGAAGGAAGACCATCAGAGATCGACAGGGATGTTATAGCCATGAGATTTTCTCGTGTGAATTTGGGAAAGTATATCTATGGATTTTATTACTGGGTTATCATTATCATATAGAGATCATGACTCCATATGAGTGATAGTGGATCGGTTGACCAAGGTGGCTCATTTTCTTCCAATTCGTATGGATTTTGAGACAATAGTATGCACACTATTGTTTATAGTCAAGATTCTATTATTACATGGGGTTCTAATTAATATTTTATCGGATCGGGATAAGATCTTTGTATCCTATTTCTGGCAGAGCTTTTAGGAGGCGATGGGGATGGATTTATGGTTGAGTACAACATATCACTTGCAAGCAAATGGGTTGACAAAGAGGGTTAATCAGATGCATGAGGATATGCTGAGGATGTTTATACTTGACTTTGGAGGAAGTTTGGAGCAATACCTTCCATTGGCAGAGTTTGCGTATAATAACTCGTAACAATCCACCATCGGTATGGCACCATTTAAGGTACTGTATGGCCGGCCTAGTCATTCGCCTTATTGTTGGTTAGAGGTGCGGGACAATAATTTATTTTGGCCAAAGATGATTCAGGACACCACTACTAAGATTGAGTTGATTCGAGGCCACACCTAGATAGCTTAAGATAGGCAAAAAAGTTATGTCGATGCATACAGGAGGCACATTGAGCTTGAGGTTGGAGACCAGGTGTTCGTGTGAGTGCTTCATATGAAAGGAGTTCTGAGGTTCGACAAGAAAGGGAAATCGGCACCGAGATATGTGGTACCATTTCCAATCATTGAGAGAGTGGGACCAGTAGCTTACAGACTGGGACTACCGGAGCACCTACAACGGATTCACGACGTGTTTCACGTGTCATCATTGAAGAAATATCGGAGGAGTGGGAGAGATTTTTGGCATGTCCCATTAGTGGAGATCGACTTGAAATGTGATATCTCATATGAGGAGAGATCGGTGGCGATAGTGGATCATAGTGAGAGTAAACTGCAGTCAAAGGTGGTACCTTTAGAGTTCAGTGGAGGCACAAGTCAACATGGGAGCAGGAGGATGACATGCGTGAGCAGTATCCAAAGTCATTTATCGTAGGTACATTCCAATTTTGAGGACGAAATTCCCTTGTAAGGGGGGGAAGTATGTAACAACCTGTATTTTGAAGAAATTAAAATTTAATTAATTGGTTTAAATTTAAATTATATGTGTGACATAATATAAGGGAAATTAAATATTATGGGTTGATTAAATTATTAATCAGAGAGAAATGATTAATGCTTATTGAATAAAATTACTAAGTGAATAGTAATTACATATTTGACGTATGAGTTGGTGATTACTTGAAAGATATAATTACATATGAGGAGGTTATGTGTAATTAAATTTATATATGTAAATTTGATGAAAATATGCGGTGGTTAGGTGTATAAGTGGGAAAAATATGAAGTGGTTATCATTTGATTAAAAATAATAGGAAATAGGTGTCACTACATAAAGAACATAAGCATGATAAGGATTTGTGGCTAAAAATTCTGAATTTTTCTAAGGAAATAGATAAGTAAGGTTTCATACATCTTAAAAGTCATTATCACCTTATATTAAGGATCATGTGCTCCAAAGAGAAATGAGGATCTTAAAAACCTAGACATTAATGTTCATCGTGGGTGTGTTTTAAAGCTATGAGGTTTATGTATATGACGTGTATATATGTCTATATGTTTTAGATGATTTGTTTATGGAGTAAACTCGAAAAATATTGAATAAGTGTGATTAAACATGTTGTATTATTTTTTGGTGTCTTGTTTTGGACCTTGTTGTGTTCAAATTATACTTAATAAAATCGATGATTCAAGTACAATATTTATATTAACATATGTGGGTATAACATATCTGAAATCATGAGAAAATACCTTTAACATTTGTTTGGATGACATTTAAAAATGTAACACCCTATATTTATGGGAATATTTAAATTACACGTGTACTTGTAATTTAATTAATTTGAGAGATAAAATAAATAGAATAAATATTAATTATCAAATATTGGATTAATATTTACGTGTTACTGTATTTACTTGTGTGACATGTGTGATAATTAAATACAATTGTATTATTTTATATCACTTCATATTTGGGTAAAAGCGAAAGGTTGACATGATCTTATTCGGGATGTGCATGTAGGGTCATGTTGGAAATAAGATAGTAAATTAATGGCAGGTGACTCAGGTGGAGATTTTGAGTGCACGAATGATCCGAGAAGGGTCAATATAGTCAAAATATGGAACCTTGGGATTGTAGTTGGGCTTTGGGGGTTGACAGGATCTTATTCGGAATGCGCGTGTGGGGTTGTGTTGGGAATGAGATGGTGAATTGATGATATGTGACTCGGATGGTGATTTCGAGTGCCCGGATGATCCGGGATGGGTTGAGATAATCAAAATTAGGTACCCGGGGGTTTTAATCGTGTCATTTTGATGTTATGATTTAACTTAATTTCTGGATTATAGGAATATTAAGGAGTTTTAGATGAGGAAGGCAATCCAATTGATCCTTCTAAATCACCTAAGCTTGAGAGAGAGAGAGAGAGAAACAGATGGGTAATTCAAGAGAATACTCAAGAACACCATTTCAAAAGGAGATTAAACAATTTCGAGCCTTGGATCATTACGTATTGAGGATCTTAAAGAGAAAAATAAGAATTTCTACCATTAGAAGCAAGTGTTAAACTTTCTTTGATATTATATGTTGTGTTTTAGTTCATATCGTGATTAGTGAAAACAAATATGAACTTTTATGGTGGGATTTATATGTCAAAATGTTTTTTTTGGAAAAAAGATATCATGGAAAATGATGGATGATGATTCCATATGAAATTTATGAATTTAATTTCTTGATAAAGAAATCTGAAATTAATTTAGTTATAGAGATGTTATTGAATTAGAATTCGGTAATTTGGGTGATAAACATTGAATTAAGTGGTGGATTAATTCAGAATAACTTGATATTAAACCCCACAATTAGGATGGATATTTACGAATTGAATCAAGGAAACATATACCCTTATAGTGGATATTGATAGGGTAGGATTATATTGTTTTGGGATAAATTTTTGGACTCATATTAATTGTGAAATTAGGTGAAAGTTCTTACCAAAAATGGCAACCCCGTCCTAGTCTGTTCCTAGGGTAGAACCGGTTCTCCACCATAGCCGAACCGGTTCTCTGCCTTGCTCAGCCAACGTGACGTGTTTTGATGTGTTATTAATTCAGTTGGGATCCGGGTTATCTTAGAAAGTCCGTAGAGGGTGTTTGGGACTTATGGGATTTTTGGAATATAGTATTACCTTGGGTTTAGTTGGGAATAAAATCGGGGTATGTATTTTGGAGTGGTTAGGATGAACAACACTGTAATGACATCGGGATACTGATATATGTTAAACATACCTACTTTAGGAGATGATATCGGTGGATGTTGCGTACATTGGGCAGTCGATCTTGGCTAATTCTAGCAGGTTTTGTATCGATCCCCAAAGTCATAGGTCTGTACATGACCACCCTATGTGAGTTTGGAGTCCAAGTGGAGTAATGTGTTATGGTTATGACCGATTAGGCATAAATTCTTAATATTTATCCCCTTAATTTGAGCATTTTTATGATCCCGTGCATTGTAAATATCTTGGATTTATCTCGTATTTATGATACTAACCCTTTTTGGCAAGTATTTCGTATTTTGTGTATCTCTTATGTGTTTCACAGGTATTTCATGCAAGTTAGTGCGAAAGAGAACTCAAAGCAATGAAAGAAACCAAGAAACAGGGAGTTGAAGGGCATTTTTGTAATTTTTAGCCATATTTCGGAGGTGGGGCCAACTAGAAATTTGAATATCTTTTAATTACAAGAACAGTGGAAAACATGGCACCTCAATCTGAGCAACGGTGAAAAAGTGATGGTCATTAGAAGTTGAGAGAAAATAGTAAGAAAAATGAACCGAACCGGATCTCTTCGATTTTCATAAAAAAGGGATCGATCCAAGCCCCAAAGTTCAATGCATCAGGGCCATTTACTGGATTGATCCGAATTAAATGGAAAACGAATTGATCTGGCCATTAGTCACACTCCAGATCCGTTACAAAATTAGTCACGCTTTCTAAGTGTGACAAATTTTCAGATACAGGATTTTTATTTTATCCTTATCTTTTAGCCAAAAGAGTTTGATGTTTTGGGGGCTCTTCTAAACGATATCTAGCCTATATATTTAGTCATTATGACTCTTTTTATTCTAATTTCATTCATGTAAAAGTTCTTAATCAAGTAGGAACATCTAGGAGAAGAATTTACATATTTTACACCTTTAATTCAAGAGTTTTTCCAGTTTTCTTCAACCTATGATTTCTTCTTGCATGTTATTGTTCTTCAATCTTGGTAACTTTTATTTCCAACACTTTAATTATTAGTTATCATGTTTAATCTCTCTTTCCATGCAATTATGAATTCATGCAATGTAGATAACGTAGTTTTCACTAATTTCAGCATGTTAGGCTAGATTTTTACGAGTTGGGATGCATGAACCCAACCCGATGTGGTTTGCATGGGTATAAAATTAGTTCTCTAAATTTTATAAGTGATTATATCATGTTGTATGGTGTTAACAACCGTTGTAAGACTTTTGATCTCGTTTGCCCTCGGTAACCGAGATGCTTAAGAGTGCAACGCACTTGTAGCTAATATGACACTTCTTTACTCGTCTCATGATTATGAATGATGTGGGCTACGATCCCTCATATATGTAATGCTTGGGAGTACTAAAGATCGGGTTTGATCTCATATTACTTCATTCTTAGTTAGTTAATTTTGCTCACGTAGTTAATTTAGTAGTTTAATCTAGTTTGCATTAGTTAGTAGATTTAATGCCATAATCCCATAATCATATTTTCTTACCTTTCTAAAGTAAACCTTAGGATTAATTAACCTACCTTCTGTCGTCCAAATGAGATCGTCCTTTTTCCCTATGGATTCGATACCCAGACTCGTCGTTATACTTCATAAGAGTGTAGTTAATGTTTAGTTTTTTTTGTATTGCGGTCGGAAGACGATAATAACGACTAGCATATTTACACTGATGCTCGGTTTTTCCACTCGATCAAAATGGCGTCATTTTCGAGGAATTAGGTAGACTTTAGGTTAGGTTGTTTATTCCCGAATTTGAAAAAAAAAATCCAAAAATATGGGTGTCACGTTTTTGAATTTCCCAATTTGAAATGTCTTACTTTATCTCTTTTGGTGGTTTTAATTGTTATGACAATAGTGAGGAGGATGGGCTCAAGATTTATGAATATTGGATCAATATCACTAAAAATTAGTCTCATAAATACAAGTCCAGTGCTAAGGTGATCCAAATTTATGAAAATGAAAGGCTTGAAGAAGAAAGACTTGAAAAAGAGTATCGAGAAAAGAATTGTAATTGGGAGAAAGAGTTGGATGCATTATTTGAACCCAATGAGGGTTTTTCTTCGGATATTTTTTAAGTTGAAGAATGTTTTCAACCAAATGAGGAATTTGAGGTGCTATAACCAAGAAAGCCTACTTTTGGAGAACTCTTGCTTATTAGCAAAAAGAAGTTTGATGACCTTGCTGCTATAGAGTTGAAAATTAGAGCAACTAGCAAGGAGATTGATGCTTATCTAGAAAACTTAAAGGAGGGCAAGAGTTGTGCTTCCCTAACACTTTTTAAGGACGAAATCATTGAGAGTGATCCAAGTTCTTTTGAATCCCAACCTCTTATAAATATTCCAAAATCTACTGAGGTTGAAGATCAATTGTCTCCTTATGTCCCCACTATTATCAAACATTAAATCCATCACAAGAACTGGATGAATGTCTTGAGGACGTTGATCCGATTCTTGCATGGGAATGTTATTTTGAGATGCTTCATCTTATGGGCCATACACTTATATGTGTCACTCCACCAGATCCAATTGAAAATTTTAGGGGATAAGATTTTGAGGACAAGGACCCTTTGCTTAAATTGTTCTCCAAGATGAAATCTTCCTTTTTGTGTACCCATCTTCCCATACTACTTGAAAATTCTTTGGGAGGGGATTCTATTTTTCTTGGATCCCAATGGTACTTGTCCCCCTGTGCACCCAAATCCCTCATTATCCCCCTAAATTTTTTAATTAGTGATGGTCCATTTCTTTCAGGTTACACATGCCTTCCGTTGTTTAAACGAAATTCTTAGTTTTTGGGAGGCATAAATGAAAATTTTAAGGGTATAACGATTATCCCTCAAAGTCAAATTGTATTTTGGGTGAACCCTCAAATTTTTTGACTTCTATTATATGAGTTACTAGAAGTTAAAATTGTAGGTTGTACATAATTATTATTTTTCTTTTTCTTTTCCTTTTTTATTATAGTCTAGTGTCATTAGTTAAAGTTTTTGTTATTCTTTTTGCTATACTTGGTTCTGATGTGTTTTGTAGATTCAATGGATTCATACTTATCGGGGATCGCTCCATTTGGGTAATATTTTTCTTTTCCTCTTTTTATGTTGTGTTCTTGATTCGCATTGAGGACAATGCAACATTTAAGTTAGGGGGTGTGGAATATTTGTCCCATTTATTATGTAGATTCATTGATTTGATCACATGTTCGTTCCAAGTATGGGTTTTTAGAAAATTGAAAAAAAAAATCAAAAATTTCCCAAAAATAAAAATTGAAAAATGTTGAAGAGCCAAAAATATTTTTTCTTCAAAATAAATAAAAATTGGATTTTTTTTCTCAAAAATATCACCTTTATTATACTCGAACTCTTAAATCGTAAAAAAATCAAGAGCACTAAGCAAAAATTGACCAAAGATGGAAATTGTGCAAAAATTGACGACTTAACGAATAACTGTGGAGATTAACCAACACGGTGAGATTTCGAGCCTATCATTTTTCTGAGTTTATAAATCAATCCGACTTAATGGTTAACTCAAAGTTCTTTTTAGAGTTTACAAAAGTCATTGATGATCTCTATTTTATTATTTTGATCAGTTACGGGAAATATGTGAGATGTTGTCTCAAAAAGCGCGCTAAATATGTCTCCAAACTTAAACTAATCTCGAGACGCATATGGTAAAGCATTTAGTAATTTGGACAATGAAGTAGACCCCATTTTTCACCCAAAAATATTGGCCAGAAAAAGTCGTGAAATTTTTTCCCTTTGCTACCCAATTTGAACCTAATAATTTTTTTTCCTTTTCGTTTCACAACCTGAAAAACCCGATTGACTCGGAATTGTGAAAGTTGAAAATCCCAGAAATTAATTCCGAAAAGTGCATAAAAATGGGCAAGAAAAAAATAGAAGAATGCTCAATAAAAACAGTAAGAAGAAGAAAAGCAAGAAAAAAAGTGTGAAAAATAGAAGAAAAATAAAAAAAAAAGAAGAGAAATTGCGCATTAGCCCGAAAAAAGCACAAATGGACATCATAAATGAATTTTCCAATTCAATATTTTCGAACAATTTCCATTTTACCCAAATACACCTTTACCCCAAGAAAGTCCTAACCGAGTTCGAATTGCGAAATTGTCTACCGCGTGGAGAGCTAAGGCTCAAAAGATAATAAAAGAGATTATAGGGCGTGAAAAAGAGATGATGTTTCCCATTTCCCAATGACCGTATTCCATTGAAGAGATCTTTTCACCATAAAAAAATTTCATCTTTTTAATTTGTGTGCATGACCTTGCGTCTATTATTATTTACTACTACATATCACGCATACCGTGAGAATATCCACACTTTCGAGTGATTCTTTTGTGAGTGTATTAGGTGAGATTTCGAAATCAAAGCGAATTTTCAAAAAGTAACGTAATGATCAATTGGTGGAAATTAGTGGTTCGATTTTTGGCTTTGCGCACACACGTTATGATTTGAGATTCTTGAATATGAATTTGGGGTGACCATTTTTAGGGAGTTTAAATTGTACAATTTTTAAGTATTTTTATATTTTTTTGAGTCAATAATGAATTTTGTGGCTATATTCACTGCAAACCCTCATGAGATACCACTCGTCGTACTATGGTAACCTATGGGTTTAACGGCTTATTTCATACGCTAAATGCAATGGCTTGCCCACGAAAGAGGTATTCTATCCCAATAAAGTTTTCTCTAGGAGGTAGTGTGAGGTTAGAAAGGGATGCATAAACCATGATTTTCGTCAAATGTAAATGGGGTAATTTAAGCCTACTTATCCTTTAAATAAGTTCATATAAGCATAACTACTTTAAAATTGTGAAAGTTTTTAGTTTTATGGATTCATGTTGATGACTGAAAAAGGTAACTCGTGCTTATGGTTCGTTTAAGGAAATTATGGTTTTACTCACTTTGACTTTCAAACTTAATTATAACTACTTGGGTTGTGGTGTGTCATTCGATCGCTTCCCAAAGAATCTTAGTGAGAACATTAAGTGGGATGATTGGAAAGATGTTTTCGTTGTGAGTGTTATGGTCATAGGGTATCTAAGTGCCTCACTAAACTAAGGAAGGAAGGCAAGAAACAAACAGCTTATAATGACATCCTTAGTGATAAGCATCCGTAAGAGGGAAACACTTACCCCAATGAGCACAACTTTATCGTGTTCTTGGCTAGTCATGTGAGATTTTATGAGAAATCTTCCCATGAATATATTTCTTTGCATGACTCTTTTAAGGCCATTATTAATAGATCCCAAGTTAGTTATGGTAGAGAGAGTGGGGATGAGAATGAGGATGAAGAGGAGGAGTAGGAAAGTGAACTACAAGTGGCCTTTTGTGAATTGTATATGCAAACATTAAAGGCGAAGAAAACTAACTTGAATTTGGAAACAAGGTTGAAAGATTGTTCCATAAGAAATAATTATAGTATTTTGATTCAGGATTATAAGGCTCGTAAGTGGACACTTTAGGAGAAACTAGAAAATGTTGAAGGTGGGAGAGATGGTCTTTGTGGTTTGATGGAGGATATAAAAAAAGAGCTTCTTGAGTTTGAGGAGTCTAATAAAGATTGAGAGATTTTAGTTATGTCAAAGTTGATTTGGAGTCTAGGTAGGAAAAGTTGGATGAAATGTTAGGCATCGTCCAAATCAAAGATGACAAGTGTGGAATTTTCTCAAATGATCATAATGATTACACTTCCAAATCCAAGACCATACATTTGAAAGAGTCAACTACAAATGCTAAGAAAGTTCAATCCTTAGGTAAGACTCCTCGTCGTGTTTACACTTGCAATCATGGTAGTTGGAAGGGCCACCTTTGGCGTTTTTCTACGATCTTAAGAATGGTCCTCGAAATTATAAGAATAGAGTCACCATAGTTCCCAAAGACCCTAAGCATCATGTTACCCCTACTTGGGTTATGTAATCGGATTTGGAGGCTTTACATATTAGACTTATTGATTCTCGTCTTCTTTCACATGGTACTTGCCATGCTATGTCCAATGGTATATTCTGTTAGCTTGTTTTTCATACTCTAGTAGTGCTTCATGATATATTTTTTTCAAGTGTTATGACATGTGTATCTTTTATTTTTTATTTCTTTATTTTTATTGAGTTATAATGAAAAATAGAAAAAAATATTTATCTTTTGATTTAGATTTTTCTTTTTCAAAAATTATAACTTGTTATTTTTGTTTGAAATTTTTTAGAGAAACTCAAATAGATTTTTATTTTTTATGTATTTTAGATTTACACATTTGGTGTGGCATATCGGTGCATTTGAATTCACTTCACTACGCACTTTCCATGTGGCTAGGACATTTTATTATGATTGCAAATACTTATATAGTTTTTAATCATGGTTGCATTGAGAAGTTTTGAACTTGATTGGCTTAATGAATTCGAATTTGTATATGCCTCCACACACACATACACTAGCTTTTTGAATTTTAACTTCACATGAATATTTGAACTTTGTGAGATGTTCTCCCATCAAGTTTGCCATCTACATATTTTGTGATGAAAGGGATTTGTGCATGTAAGAACCGTTACCCATGAGATTATTAGACTTATTTTGAAAAATATGAGGGTGGACGAGAAAGGGCTACAAAAGGAGACAATCTCTTTTGCGAGAAAGCTACTGTTGGCAAGAACCTAATGAAAATATTGAAGGCAATAAAAATAGAAAAATTTCCAAAGGCCAATGTAGTTTAGTTTGTGCAGTCTCTCAAAAAAGTAGATTAAAAAGAATTAATAATATACATGTTTATTTTTTGAGGGTGTTTAGTCCAAGGTCAGCGGGTTTGCACAATGAATCCAATGTATACTTATTTTGTCACGACGCCAGTGATTTGTAGAATCTTTAATATTTTAGTCTTGTGTGCATTGTACTTTCTTGTTCATTAAGTTAAATTTTTCTTGTCACATACGGATATATCTTAGTTTTGATAAAGTTTTATGATCAATTAAAACTTCTTGAACATATTTGAGTGTTTAGGTCATAATTCATTTGTATCTAGTTGAAGCCCAGTAATTCCATCCCACCTGTTTAGACACATCAATATTATGCTAGAATGTAAATCCTTTATTTTTGTCACGTGAAAAAACATTTATATGGTCATTTTTGTGTCTTTTATATCTAGCGATTTATTTATGTTTTTTAGTATTCTGGATGTACTCGCACCTTATTTATTTTCACCAGATTTTTATGGACATGTAGTATTTTTCGTAGTACTAGTTTTCCTTTTAATGGACATACATGTAAGGACATGATTTTATAAATGTCCGTTATCATTTGAGTATGTTGTATACCGCTGAAATTGTCGAAGAATGTTCAAGATCAAATATGTAATGAGACGGATCCGAATATCAAAATTCTTCAACAATCAAGCCTCCACGAGATAAATTTGGTAAACGTCGTGTTTTATTTCCTTAGCATTTCTTTTAGAGTGATGGGATAGTATTATAAAAAAATTCTAAGTGTTGGAACGGACTTTTTGAGTTTTTCAACAAAAACTATTTTCGAAATTTTGAGGCAGAGCATTTTCTGGCAACAATAAATTTTAATTTTAATTATTTTTCATTCGAGCGATAGAGCCTACTCGTTCGAGCAACAGGCCTGTCTCACTCGATGTCGTTTGAATGACACGTGTCATCATTCAAGCGACACTGCCATCTCGTTTGAACGAGTTGTCACCTTAATATTTTTATATATAACATGTTAAATAACTCCATTTTTCTTCAGAAGACCTGCGTTTTTTAACATAAATGAAACTGTTTTGGCATAATATTGTCTTCTCACTTTTAAGATTTTAAACCTTTTTATTTTCAATTCACAAGATCCCAATAGTTCATGTAAATTGTTTTGAAACCCAAGATGCAAATTTGGTGAAGTTATTTCTTGTGGAATGCTATCTCTACATCTATTGAATGTTTGTCATTGAGGAGCACTTAAGGGTGTTCCTTTACTGAAGAATGGACTGCGGTCCATGTGGATTCATTGCGTGGGATCCAATACTGACTCTAGACTATGCGTCTATATAGGTTTGCAGAGGTAAATCTATTGCAAGTTTCATTGTAATCTGTGTAAGTTGTGATTTACAAATTATTGTGAAATAAAAGGTTTTGCCCTTCGGGGATTTTTTCCTGAAATTTGTGAATTATCATATTTGTGTTTGTGATGGTTTGACACGCACACCCACGCAGTTATATGTTTAAGGGAAGATTTAATTTGTTTCAAAAATTGATTCTTATTAAATAAGTTTAAATTAGGAAGTTGCGAATTAGTTTATATCAAGTATCACACGACGCTTTACTTCTTATAGTACAATTTTCATTTGTCTAGATATATCTTTATTATATTGTTTCTTCTTTATACACTTACTGCAATGCTACTATTCTCCATATCACTTGGTTGACACTGCCTTTTAGTCACATCTTTATTTTACTACCTATTATTCATGTCACTCTATTTAGCTTCTCATTCTAGTTCTCCTTCTTTATTCTTATTTCTATAATGGATACACTATTTATTATTTCTTTCGTCCATTTTTCTTTTTTGGGTAAAAAGGAGGAAGATAGCTATGAAGCAGGGGGAGTAATTTATTCATTTTCTACTTATTTTATTATTTTATTGTTTATTCCTTCATACGGCACAGGGTGTATTATTTCGTATGTGTATGTTGCATCATTCATGTGTTTCAGATTATGTTACACCATAATACATTCAGATGCTAAGTCTATAAGTCTAAGTCCACTGTATTTTACTATTTAGGGTTTTTGGGTTGTGCAAAGGTGGCTTTATGGTGTAGCTTAGTATTTTTCACTTATCTCGAGTTGCGTCCTAGAATTTTTCGGGGGGGGGGGGGGGGAGGGGGATTTGTAAGGACAAATTTATAATAGAGTCAATTTGTATGTAATTGGCATTATTCTGGACAAAAGGTTTCAGTCATATGATATACTTAGATTTGTTGATCCTATAAGCCTACGACGTTGCTTGATGAAGATGTATCGGTCAAGCTTTAATCATTGGATATGCCATGTCATGTTTAGTGACAAGATTGACTTCATGTTTAACAAGTATTTAGTTGGTATGAATGTTATTAATTATGAGTCCTTGAAAATATTTTAAGGGTGTTAGTTTTTCTATTTAAAAATGTTTGGAATTGTTTTAATATTTTTTTAAGAAAAAGTATTTTGAGTTTAAAAGAGAAATAAGGTCGTTAGAACTAAAATAGAGTCTTAATTAGAAGGAATTTATGTCTCGTTTGAATGACAATGGGATTTCGTTAGAACAAGGATCAAATGATCAACAAAGGTGAAAGCTCTGCCTAAAAGAACTAAGCTCAATAAAAGATCATTTGAATCTAGTTTAAATGGGATTGCATTCTCGTTCGAATGAACTCGGGTATTTGTTCAAATGAGATGTGATTCTCATTCGAACGACCCTAATTTTTGTTTTAATGACATGCCTGTAACACCTCGTATTTTTATGCATTTAAAAAAACTAATTAATTCAGGAAAAATATAAATTACTTATGTGTCGTAATTTAATTGAATTAATTATGGAAATTTTTATATAAATATTAATCGGGAGAATAAATGGTTAATATATATGGGAATTAAATTACTAAGTGAATAGTAATTAATTATTTCGTCATAAAGTGTATTAGTGACATGGGACATACTTATCTCAGCTGGGAGTCGGTTATAGACTAAGTTAGGTATGAGATAAAAAAATGTAAATTAATTCGGATGCCAATTCTGAGTGCGCGGTTGAGTCCGGATGGCCGAGATAGTAAAAAAAGAGTACTCGGGGGTACTAGTCGGGCCCTCACGGGGGTATTCGGGTCACTCGGGCTTGGCCCATTAGGCTAAAAATGGGATTTAGCTTTAATATCTAATTGGGAGAAAAGAAAAATGACAGAAAACACAACATAGAACCTAGGGTATTGAGAGGAAGCCATAGAGAGTGGTTACACTGCAGATTAGGGTCTTTTGGTGACAAAACAAGGGACCAATTGGGAGTTCATCATCAAACTTGCCAATTACACCCTGGGATCAGACTCTATGAACTCAAAAGGCAAGTGGTTAATTTGTTATGATATTAATTAATGTTATTCAATTCATATTTTTGTGATGTGGAAATCAGAAATTCATTTTGGGTATAAACGGGTACAAAATGGTTGTTTTTGTAAATGGAATACTTGAATGAAATTCAATGGGGAAATTAATTGTGTAATATGGTTCTGAGATGATAATTGATTTGGATGTGAAAACCCAGTAGCAATTATGAACGAATTTGGGGTAATTAGAAGATATTGGGGCCTAACGAGTAAAAACCTGGAACATTCCCCAAATCAGAAAAGTAGAATTTTATGAGATTTAAATTTATGTTTGAGGTTTCATGAGAGGCCCTGGTCATGTTTTATATAGTTATGTTGTTGATTATTCTTGGATGAGACCAAGGGAAAGGTTAGAAGTTGGGAGAAACTCGTTAATGGAGGAAAGAGTGAGTCCGAGAAGAAAACCCCCGGTTCGATCGATCGATCGATCGATGCTTGGGGATCGATCGATCGACCCTTCAGGATTTTTGGCAGTTCGGCCTTGGGACTTTTGGGTGAGATTTTTAGTTTAAATTACACCAAGCCTAATTAAAGGAGAAAATTAATTATGGGAGTTAAAAACCTCACAATTTTAAGGGAATATAATTGGGAGTGGTGGGGAAAATTAAGTGCGACACGTTACGTATGAATTTTGAGAATAAATTCTAAAAAATAAAATAACACTGTATGAATCAGTTCGGGTATAGTAGTAGGGTGACACTACTCACTTAAATTAATTATGGATTGAAACTAATTAATTTGGAGTTGGGGAGTAGACTCGGGTAATATATTAATTTCGGGCCACGAGAGCGAGTCCTAATACATTGGTTGGGCGACACCAAATAATTGAATTTAATTAATGTGAAGATTAATTAATAATTATAGTTGGACCCTAAACTCGAGATATACATATGGGCTTGTGTTACGGACTTGGTACACGGTAAAGCCGAGATATATATATATATATATATATATATATATATATATATATATATATATATATATATATATATGTACGGTATGCGATAGTATATATATGGTGTGTGCTTATAAATATAAGTGACTGGATATTATTAGAATATATACCCTAGTGCTATCAATGGGAGGTTGCACGTAGTTGGTGAATCCCCTAGCTTGAGGAGTAGGGCGAGTATATCCCTAGGTCATAGCGTCCATTATATGGGTGAGGGGCATTTCACTTTCAGGGAGGGAATATGACTGTCTCCATTGTGTTCATGTTTTTAGCCAAGTTAGTGAGCGATTCTGACTTGGGGTAAGTAGGTTATGTGAGTACACCTAGTGGGATAGAACTTTGGAGAATACATCCGGTGAGTTATTACTCGGGAAGATGAAAATTATTTATATATTCAACATATGTGCGAATGTTGTGATATGTTTTTACGTATTTAATGGAATAAATAATTATATACGTGTAAGTTAATACCTTACGTGAATTGTATTATATATATAACGGGTGTGAACGTTATATGGATATAAAAGGGAAAATAATTAATTAAGTTACTGCGTGTAATAACTTATAAATCATACTTTAATCATACTCGATTAGAGTAGAGAGCGGTTGAGGGAAGTTATATCAATTATCTAGTTATGGGATAAATGGATAGGGGAGATAAATAAAGTGTTAGGTGTGCACATTAGTGGAGGGGTGAGAATGTCCTCAAGGGAGTGCGACACTAACTTGCGCATTCATGCATTTTATATTACTGCAAGTTAATCATTTCCTAAATCTTTTCAAAATGTTTTGGATTTTAACCCTTGCTATAAAATATTTTCAAAATCTTTTAGGTGTCCAGCCACAAGGACACCAGACTTGATTAATTCTAGGGATTCGCTGCTGCAGCATATGTGGATGTTGCAAGATTTTGGATAGGCGCTTCTATCTCTTTCATTCTTAATATAGGGATTTCATATCAGATACTTTGAGAATGTTTCTCCCAAATTTTATTTAGTGTTTCATTTCAGATACTATGAGATTTTTATTATCTGTCTTTACATTGGTATTGGATTTTAGCCGATGGTTTATTCGACAAGGCATTTTTATTATATGTGATGACTGATTCTATTTCCATTGATTGTGTTAATTTAATTTTCGTATTTACTTTTATCTGGATTAATAAAGATTAAAATTTGACATCATATTTGAATACTAGGTGGTTAGTTATTTTATAAAATTTCGACAGTGATGATAAGGATGATCCATTTGAGATTCCTGTTTAATTAGATATAGGACTAATCACCCGTTATTTCATTGAGCGGCGTGTCACAATGCCAGCCAAAAAATCATGCAAATAGTATTTAAGGCATTATCGACTAGGATTTAAAAATAAATTTTGATGAAAAAAAAGTTATACCTATTTATAAAAGTTCTAAACCCAAGAGTTTCACCCTTTACATTTAACTATCCAAGTTCCATAATTCCTATGCTTTAGGATCTTAATATCAGGCATCAAAATTTCTTTCTTCCATATAGAAAAAACTTGTTTCTTGCAGTGGACTCCGTGAATACTATTTACGATGTTTGACAATTATTAAGCCTCATCGGTGGATACCGAGATGTGCGTGGACTCATGTATTGTGTTAACACGTGTTGGTGGATTCTTATATTGCACAGTGGAGGTGTAGTCTAAGATATAATTGCGTGAAGGCTTGCGGGTAATCGATTCGTTGTTTAAGTCTGTTGTGTATGCTTTGTAAAACCATATCATAGTGATCTAGTTGGTTGGGAAGTCCAAGATTTTTCCCTTCATGGGTTTCTCATACATCGTTGTCTTGTGGATTGATTTATTTATTGTATCTTTCTATCACCTTAGATCCATGATATTGGATATAAAGATAAAATTTGGTAAATTAGTTTTCAAAAAAAAAAAGTTTAAAATAGGTACTATGTTTAATTGGGTAAATTTAATTTTAAGTTTTGATCTTAAAAATTTGAAAAAATCTAAAAGTATTAGACTTTTGTTCATTCGAACCATCTTTGCCTAAGAATACACTGTAGGGGAATTATCAGGGGCCATGTCGCTCTCTGGTTTGTTGGGATGAGATGGGTAAAAAACATTTCACCAATTTATAATTGATTCAAAAGATTAAGGAGAAGGTTCGTGTAATTCGACAGAGAATCAGGACGAAACAAAACTGACGAAATAATTACATCGATAATATTTAAAAACCCTTAGAGTTCGGAGTTAGTGACCATATGATTTCTAAGGTAAGAGCAATAACCTATAATCAATGATTCAGGAAGAAAGGGAAGATGTCTCCATGGTATATTGATCCATTTGAGATCTAAGGACAAATTGGGGATGTATTATACCATTTGGCACTACCTCCACATTTGTCCGAAGTCCATAATGTATTCCATGTGTTTATCCTGAAGAACTATCATCATGATCCCCGACATGTCATCGATTGGAACCTAATTAAGTTAGAGGAAGATGTTACATTTCCTATGCAACCTATATCTATTTTTTATTGTGAGTACAGAGTCAAGCGCAACAAGGTCATTACCTTATTAAGTGTTTTATAGGAGTTTCAAGGCATCGACAGTGAGACTCAGGACGTAAGGAGGGGATGCGGGAGAAACACACTGAAATCTTCTGCTACTTGGTTATTCTTATTTTGGGGACAAAATCTCTTAACGTGGGGAGAATGTAACACCCATACCAATATTTATTCATTTTCCATTCTATTTGGATCAATATTTATATGGATAGTTGTTGGTAATTGAGTGTTCCTGTGGCCCTTGTGGTATCTGCTGGAAATATAGTGGGTAAATTTGGAAATTTGAAATCTCCCCTCATTCAAATAGAAGTCGGGATCGTTCGAACAAGAACCCATCCTCCTTCGAATGAGAGTCTAACAAAGATTTAATGAACCACACATATTTAGGACTTTTACCCTTGTTAGTATTTCATTCGAATGAGAATCGTAATCACGTTCATAGGATATGTAATCTTGTTTGAATGATTTCATATGAAAATTTATATTTCAGGTTGCCCTTCTGTGCTGTCGAATTTTGGAACCTTAGATTAATGTTATGTCAACCTGTGAAGGCACCAGATAATAAAAAAAGCGTGTATAACATGTGGGTCTTGATTTTGTAATTGATTTTGTGGGTTATTTTGGGGTTGTAGGAAGAGAGGGAGGGTGGGTCTTTACCCACCATTTTCCATCAGTAGTATTTCCTCTCTCTCTCTCTCTCTCTCTCTCTCTCTCTCTCTCTCTCTCTCTCTAAGTTTCAAGAGTTCATCTTCTTCCCCAAGCATTTTCAACCATAGTTATACCTTGTCACTACTATAATACACCATTATACACCATTTCCAAACATTTTTCTTCATCCTTAAGCTTCGTTAAGAGTAAAAGTAGATAGAAACAAGAAAATAAGAGAAACTTTGGAGTATTTTGGAGGGCTTTCTGGAGCACTTGTAGTTAGGAACTTCCATCTTCATCTTATTAGTTGTCTCCTCTTCAAAATATAAGTTAGGATTTTCCTCTTCCTAATATTTCAATAATTCTAGCTATGAAAAATGTGTAGAATGCAGCTAGGGTATATTTAATGCCAAGAATAAAGTTATTTGTTAACATATTAAAGTCATACAAAAATGAATTTTTAAAGAAGACAACCACTATATGGGTATTTTATGAATAAATGAAATTTTTTACCTTGAAATATGGAAAGAAAGAATGAAAAATGTAAAACCATTACTTCTATCTTGTTTAGTTCATTTTTGAGGAATTTCTAGGTTGGAAATCCTCCTTAACATGTGTTGAATTGCGTACTATGATAGAAAATGGTATTTTAGGCTTGGTGAATCATGTTGAGATGGGTTTTATGAGGAAATGATTAAATGAAGGAAAACAACCTTAAATATATGTTTTATACATTATTAGAATGAACAAAAATGATATTGGAAGTCACATGACAAAATAGGGCTAAGTAGTGAACCTTTTGCTAAAATGATCCTTAAATACTTAAATATATTTTATATAGAAGACATAAAATGACGATGCGTGACTTCGGATATCAAATCATAAAAAGGATTGTTACACCCTTGTAGTCACAACTTACCTCAAGTCCAAAACATTTCCAAATGAGGATTCGCAGTGTGCTCGGCCCCATCTAGAGCAAGAGATCGGCTCAGTTATTAATCTGCTTAGCCTATCATGTGGGAAACTATCACACTCAGTGGGGACATTTTGCTCATACCATAAGCGCATGCTCTTACATACATCATGGAGGTTTCGAACTAGTCACATGGTACATGGGAGAGTGGTTGTTACAAGAGCATGATATGCATGCCCTACAAAGAAGTTAGCATGTGATTAGGAGAATACGTTTGTTATTCACTTAATAAGTGCATGGATGCAGGTGTAACTGCTTGACCAATAAAGGTAGTACACTTGTCCCAAAAATATTCCCTAGGAACTACCTATAAATAGGGAACAAATCCACTTGTAAAAGGGACATGATCTTATCTTACCAATCATTGAGCTATCAATGCAACCATAAATTATAATCTCGACAATAGTGCATAAATCTAGTAAAACTCTGTAATGTAGGTTTCCATCTTGGTCCGAACCATGTGAAAATCTACATTATTCTCATTATCTCTCATCCCCGTTCTCCATTACCATTCCCAATTTCTTCAATTCTTCTATTATTTGCTATCTCGATTTTTGGATGATAACAAATTGGCGTCATCTGTGGGAACATGACTAGCCATTGTTATTCCTACTTAAATCCAATCTTTAAACACGTTCCCCAAAACACTTGAGAATGACGGATAAGGCATAAATAAGTCGTATGGCAGTGATCCAAACACCACCCACCCTCATTGGTGTAGGCGATTGACACATCCTATTGATGATCTTGGCCAAGGGGTAGGAGGCGATGCAGGAGAGTGACAAGTAGTTGGAATATATATTTTAAGCAGGGCCGACACAACCCAACCCAAATGTTGTTACCCCTAGACCGGGGGTATTATGAATAAGAGGAGGACCAGGGGTATCATAATTCCCCCTAACACCATATAGAGATATGAGGTATGCGTATCACAAGTAAGCGTTAGAGAACCCCAGGAGGCTGACCTTGGGTTCTTATGGAAATGCCAGCTCCTCTAGGTGAACTGGATTGCAAAGAGATCAGTCCTATTAACCTGGAGCCACGCCTTCCATTAAGTCACTAGTCTATTTTCATGAACAATGCTATTCAGAAGAATTACCCAGTGTACTAGAAAAGCTTAGGCTCAATGTTTGATCAGATGGGCCCCCAACGCAATTATTAGTAGGCAGCAGCGATCTCGCACAGTCACGACCTGGCAAGGAATGATCCAGGGAAATCTATCATGAGAGGCTCGCACAGATTATCTACTAGAGCATCGACTGAGGCTGGGTAGACTTCCAAGGAAGAGAGCTTGATCGAAAGACGAGGGCGAACTGTGAAGTTAGTTGGAGGAAAGACCAAGGACGACATCCAGCCCTATAAGGGGTCCACATAACGACTAAAAGACAGGCTCAGAAAAAGGGCCAAAACAAAGAATACCTTGTAGAGGGACTTCACAAAAGGGTCCCTGTTCACTTCCTCCATAGTGGCATATCCTACCTTAGTCAAATTCAAGTCGCCAACCATCACACCGAAGTATGATGGAAAAATAAATCCATCATTTCATGTTGATAAGTATTAAGCCGTTGTAGACATCTACTCCATTCCTGATAAGATGCGATGTAGATCTTTCTCTAGCACAATCACAGGCTTTGCCCAAATATAGTATAATACCCTTCTAAGAGGATAAATAAACAATTTCTAGCTGTTGGACGAACTTTTTTTAAGTAACTATTACTTCGATGTAAAACATGAAAAAGAGTGGCCCATTTCTCGGTGTTCGACAGAAGGTTGATGAAAGTGTATGTGACCATATTACCCATTTCAGCACAAAGAAGTTGGAAGTGGTTCATTATAATGAGAAAATGTCCATAATCGCTCTAATCAGCAGATTATGACTGGGAAACTATTTTGGGCATTTGCCAAGGAACCACCCCAAATGATGATGAAGTTTCTCGCCAAAGCTTGGAAGATCATAAACGCCAAGGAAGTAATGGTTTCCAAGGAGTACTACCATCCTAAGTCATCAGCTGGGAAGGTTACTGATAGGAAGGATCATAAAGATCAGAAGGCTAAAAACCCAACTAAGTATGATGAGTACACCCCCTTACAATTGGATTCCACCACATCTTGGAAGACATTTGGGGTAGTAAAGACCTCAAATGGCTAGAAAAGTTGAGGGTTCCAATAAATAGAAAAGATAAGAGCAAGTACTACGAATTTCATAATTGTCACGATCACAACACCGATAGTATCATCTCATTAAAGAAAGAGATCATGGGCCTAATCAGGAGAGGTAAACTGTCGAGGTATGTGGATTAGGATGGCCGAACAAATGTTGAGGAACGCAGGGCCAGAAGATTTTTAGAATCGCCATTCCACAAGGTGGAAAATAAGAAGAAAGAAAGGAATGATGATTCAAAGGATTTTCCAGATCTCCCAAAGAAGACAAAAGATCCTGTGCACAATGTCAAAATGATATCCTTTGGATATTATTTCGTCACCGAAGGAGATGCAGGTGGGGAAGAACATCCATAAAAATAAACGCCTATCAGAACAAAACTAAAGCTTGTGTGCACATAAGACATGTCAACCAAACATCTGATGTGAACACATGACCATATAATGTGAATAAAGACAAATTGATCGTTGGCTTCTCTAAAGATGACCTGTCGGAGTAATGTGTCCACACGATGACCCATTAGTCGTCACCATGATGATTCGTGAAGGCAAGGAGACAAAATACTGGTGGATAATGGTAACTCCACAGACTTCATGTTCAATAGCTATTTTAAGATATTAAAGATCCGTGACAGCAAGTTAACACCATACCACCGACCTCTGATCGGTTTCTCCGGAGAAAAAGTATACCCACAGGGAATAGTGGAGATAGAGGTCATAAGGGTAACTTGTCCCACTTACCAAAATGAAAATATTCAATTTTTTGTCCTTGACAAAAATGTGTTGCCTGCCTATAATTTGATATTAGGACGGGTTAGACTAAAAAAATTCGAGGTTGTTCCATCAATCGTACACCAGTGTTTAAAGTTCCTAACTAATTATGGAGTTGGAGTTATAAAAGGTAACCAAGTGGAGGCATGTGAGTGATACTTCACCTTGGTTGACTAGGAGGAGCAGAAGAAGTCGGAAACCACATATTAGATTGAGACTATTGATCCATGGGATGAGACAAGGTTGGTCAAGGTCGAGGTAGTTAATGGAATTGAGATGGTGATACTTGATACCGAATAACTAGGATGGACAATCCAAATTAGGTAGTCGTCCGACCCATGCTTTAAGACGAAGATCATAAACTTCTTTCAGCAGCGCAAAAATCTGTTTTCCCGGAGACATGAGGATATGCCTGGTATAGATCCTAATTTCATTTTCCATGAGTTAAGTGTGGTTGAAGGAGCTAAACCAGTGAAGTAGAAGATAAATGTCTTCGATGTAGAGAAAAACCTGGTCGTCTAGCAAGAGGTCCTCAATCTCTAAAAAGATAAATTCATTGAGGATGACAAGAATCTAGAATGGCTGGCGAACATGGTAATTGTACACAAAAAGAATGACAACTAGAGAATGTGCATTGATTTTATCGGACTGAATAAAGCATGCCCCAAATATCACTATCCACTACCCAGGATCATTTAATTGGCTGACGTAACCTTAGGTCTTGATCTCCTCATCTTAATGGATGCCTATTTGGGTTATAACCAGATCATGATGAATCCCCCCGACAGGGAGAATATGTCATTCATCACTAATAGAGTTACTTACTATTATAATGTAATGCCCTTCAGTCTGAAAAATACAGAAGCCACTTAACAACGGATAGTGAATAAAGTCTTCGAGGATCATATTAGGGTTAATATGGAAGTGTATGTAGACAACATTCTCACAAGGAGCAGAATAATAGTCGACCACGTCAAAGATCTGGAGTAGACCTTCGACCAGCTGGAAAAGTAACAAAAGAAGATCACCACAACAAAATGTATTTTAGGGGTGAGAGAAGTCATGTTCTTGGGCTTCATTGTCAACCTGTGTGGCATTGAGTACAAGCGTGATAAAATCCAAGCGCTAATCAACATATAGTCCCCCATCAAGAAGAAGGACCTATAAAAATTAATAGGCCGAGTAGCGGCACTCAATAAGTTTATCTCTACACCAATAGGTAAATGCTTACCCTTCTTCAAGGTACTAAGAAAATATTTCAAGTGGAATGAAGAATGCAGAACCTCTTTCCTAAAGCTGAAGCCTTATTTGGGTTCACCCACACTCCTATCAAGATTAGTTATTGGAGAAAAGCTCTATCTATACCTAGCCATGTTCGAATCAGCAATCAATTCGGCACTGATAAGGTAGGAAGAAGGAGTTCGTAAACTAATTTACTATACTAGTAAGGTATCTTGAGGAGAAACAATCCAGTATCTCTGAATGGAGAAGTTGGCATTGGCGCTAAGGTAAGCCTCAAGGAGGATGAAGCCATACTTTCAAGCCCACGCCATTGTGGTATACAATGATCTGCCTTGATGATAAGTCCTTAACAAATCGAAGAAATCTAGTCGTCTCATGGCATGGGTAGTGGAGTTAGGCGAGTACGACATACATTATGATCCCTAAATATCCATAAAAGGGAAGGTGTTAGTGGATTTCATTGTCGAGTTCACCTACGAGGAAATGTTAATAGAGCCGACACCTCAGAGAGATAGCAAATCCTATTTAATAAGAAGACGTGCCAAGAAGAGAGCTTAGTTCGTACTAATGCAGAGAAGATCCCACTGGAGAGAGATCCTCATCAAATCACCAATACGACGAGTCATAAGGAAAATTATTTAGGTTTAACTAAACTAAAGAGGTGGACTTCGGTCGAGAAAGTATCATCTGGAAAATGTTCGTCGATGGGTTATCCTTCTTGGCTGTCAGTAGTGTCAGCATCATCATAGCCATCCCCGACGAAGTAGTTAGGGAATATGCATTGCGCTTATAATTTAAAGCCTCCAATAAAAAAGAAAAATATGAAGCTCTGATCATCGAATTTGGCCTGGCCTCATTTTTAGGAGCCGAACACATCATAGCAGATTATGATTCCCAGTTGGTCATCAACTAGATACTCGGATCTATGAAGCAAGGGAAGATTTTTATGGATAAATACTTATCCATTATGAGTTAATGGATGGAGAACTTTACAAAAATCAAAATCATAAGAATCCTCCGATTAGAAAATATTTGAGTAGATGCCCTAGCTAGATTGGCTTCGACTACTAGGATAACCCTACGGAGAATAGTGACAATCGAAGAAATAACTCACAAGAGGACAATGTAAGGAAGTGTGAAGGTAATGGAAATAAGATTGGGACCATCTTGCATGGACACCATACGAGTATACATTAAAACAGACGATCTCCCTGCAGATTCAAAGGAAGATAGGAGGATTCTCTATAAGGAAGCCCATTACGTTGTGGAAGACGAGGTACTTTACAAAAGGGGGTATATCATCTCAATACCAAGATGGATTCACCCTACATAAGTCAATAAGATAGTTAAAGAAGTATATGAAGGTTTCTGCGGAGCACACTTCTCTGGTATATCATTAGTGAAACGTGTAGCCATTTAAGGCTACTACTGGACAACCATAAAGGAAAATTGTGTAGACTATGCAAGGAAGTGAGATAAATGACAAGATTTATCTCACATCAGGGGAACTTCTCATGTTGATCACCTAACTTTAGACATTTTCAATATGGGGGATTGATCTTATTGGTCCATTATAGAGGACAAAAAGGAGGTACAAATATCTGATAGTGGTAATAGACTAATTCACAAAATGGTTGGAAGACGAGCCCTTAGTCAAAATACCTTATGAGAGAGTGTTCTAGTTCATTTGGAAAATGATCATTTGTCGGTATGGCATGCCCTATGCCTTCATCACGAATCATGGTACACATTTTGACAACCAATACATTGAAGATTAATGCAATAAGTGGAACATTCGAAAGAGGCACTTGATTCCATGGCATCCAAAATGCAATTGGCAAACTGAGGTTACCAAGAAAATGCTTATGTATGGAATCAAGAAGAGGCTTGATTACTTGAAGGCCAACTGGAACAATGAGTTGCAAAATGTAATCTAGGCATACATGACCACTCCATGGACAACAACGAGAGAAAGTAGTTCCTATCGAGAGAGGAATCCCCAGCCACAGGGTTCTTAACTTCAATTCCCCAAAGAGATATGAGATGAGAAGATAACTCGACCTGGTGGAAAAAAGTTAGGGAGAAAGCATCATTGCGTGTGGCTACCTACCTATGGAGAACTGCTCATTACTATAACTGACGCATTAATCTGAGTATCCTGAAAGAAGGGGACTACATCCTTAATAAAGTTATCTAAAAGAGAAACAAGATTGATCCTAATTGGAATGGGCCCTATCGTGTAACAATTTTTGAGGCCTGGAACATAATGCATTGACATACCGAAGGGAGAGCAATTTAAGAACCCTTGGAATTCTAAGCACCTTTAAAAATATTGTCAGTAATGTCCCATTTACTTCCATGATGTACTCAGCACTTTCGTATCAATAAAATAAGGATTTTAGCCTTCATTTTGTTGTGTCATTTCTTTTGTGGGGTATAAGATATATGTGTACATACCTAAATTTATAAACTGCATGGCTTTGTGTAATACCCCATAATTTTAACGAATTTTAAAAAGGGATTAATTAGATTAATTGTGAGATGATTTAAAATTAATTCGGATTAAAATATTTCTCGAACATAAAGTAATATGTGATTTATGTTGAATATTACTCAGTGATTAAAAGTAATATATGACTACGACTTTACATATACTTAGGATTTAATAAAATTGTTGAGAGTGATGAATACGACAATTACGGGACTTGAGTCGGGACACGCTTGTGAGTCGTGTTGGGACTAAATTTAATGGAATTAAAAGTAAAATATTTTTATGTCATCCAAATGGTATTTTAACTTCAGTAAAGTGTCTGGAAGGGTTTAAATAGTTAAATAAGTCTACTTGGGTGTTTGATTTGGGTCTCGGGACACTTTGGAACCGATTAGACACCCTAGAGGGGTATTTTGATCATTTTACATGGGAGGAGAATAGTAATCATGAAAATTGAGGACTATTATATAAGTCTAAAAGGTGGTAAGATTCACAGTTCATTCATAAAACTTAGAGAGAAAGACTTAGGGAAAAGTAAGAGTTTTCTCTAGAAGTGAAGAGACACCTCTAGGAAGCCAAGAAGCCAAAGGTCATCCTACACCATCACCGGAAGTTGATTGGAAAAGGGAGTGCAGAAAAAATATACTATCATCCCCAAAGGTTCAAACCTATAATTTAAAGTCAAGTGATTTAACCATTGCAAACTTAGAGTGTATGATGTCCATGTTAGGATAGTTGTAGAATTCTGAAAAGTGCATGATTTAGAGATAAACCATGATGATTTAACTTGAATCCTTGAAATGGGAAACACATAGGATTAATCTCTTTTGATTATATACTTTAATCCACAAATTTGGAATCATTGGATGAAGAAAATATGATTTTTATAGATTGTTCTTGAAGAAATGAAAAATATGAGTTTTATGGAAATTATGAAAAATAATATGTTTTAATCCAAACCTATTGATGATTTTAGGTTGTTTAAATATTGGAGATCATTTACATGTATTGTTATATCATGTAGAATAAGTTATAAGGAGTATGGGACTGTAAAGTATAGGATTTGTGGATTAAAAATGGTTAAACTCCTAGGCCATATATGCAGAAATAGTAGGCTCATATATGTTTGGTCGATCGATCGACCGTGAATGTCGATCGATCGAACAGATTGATTGATCTATCCAGACTGTCAATCGATCGACAATCCCAGAATTCATGTGTTGATTTTGTTTAAGGTTTGATTAAATTCACCACTTCCAAGGATGTTTAGTGTAAATTGAATATAACATAATAGGATTTAAGGAAGGTCATTTTGGTGGTAGTTGAGACCTGAAAATTATTTATCTGTCGAATTAATCCTTGAAAACAAAATAATGGATTAAAAGTTGATAGAGTTTATCGAAGAATAAACCCATTTGAGGATAATATGAATTTTTGAAAATTCGGGATTTGGGATGACATGGACTAGTAGGGTGTAGGTAATACCTACTAAATTTAATTGAGGAATAGTGGAAAAATTTCGAGTGATGTGAAATCTCGAGAAATATATGTTAATAAGTAAAGTCATAATCTATAAATACGTAGGATATTAGAGAGAAAAATATATTACGTGTGGAATTATCATATGGGTTGTTTGAATACCTTATTGATATTATATAGGTGAGATGAATACCTATATCTTTATTTTTATACCTACGCTGCTTGCTATCAGGGTGGAGGTTTCACGTTATGGTCGATCTTGTCCCGATGATCCCATTTGGGGGAATTTTTTATTCGTACCTTGAGCATAGAACCATGGACACGTTATATCGGTGTGAATGATAGTTTCAACGGTTTAATGGGAGCGTAGGTATGTATGTGGTGCATCCGGCTGGGGAGTATGCTCGCCTCCAAATAAGTGTGTTAAGGTATTTATGGTCCAGGAGAGACGCAAAGCCAATAGTCCTTTTTACACCGAGATGTAACTGGACATGATAGCAGATTATGCATGCATCCCAGCTGTGTCTGGGAGGTGCCATATAAGTATATATAATAGTGTGATGAAAATATATACTATGATGTGATCTACTATGTGAATTAGTAGAGAAAAATGAATAATAAAATATGGACTGAATTAAGTAAGTGAATACTTAATCTTTGGAAGCCTAGTTCATCATAAACATATGTAAATAAACATAAGTATTGCGGGGGAAATACAGGGAAATGAGAAGAGAATGGATAATAATTAAGAACCTTATTTAGGTAGATGATAAGGTACGTTAGGCGTTCATACTAGATGAGAGGTGAGATTCTCAAGTGAGAGCCCAAAACTAACATGTACATAATACTTGCTTAATTGCACTTATTAAGCACTTGTTAATTTTTAAAATCTTTTCCAATCGGGCTCTGACCCGTTTACTTGCATATTCTCTTCTCTACTATATATATATATATATATATATATATATATCACCATGTGCCCAACATCAGGGACGCCTAGTTTAGGATATGTACGGCTTATTACACTTTCGTCTTAGCGTCCTTTGATATAGAGCCCTATTATTAGGATTATTGTATTCGTAATTTCGTATTTAAGACTTCATCTATTTTGTGATATTTGAAATGATGATAGAATATCTCTCATTTATTTTAGATGCCATCTCAACGTGCACGATGAGCCCCCATAGAATCACAGTGATAGACAGGGGGTCGCCGCGGTGTCACGTCAGCGATGCTAGTCGTTTGTTATATTCGGCTCACCTGCTCTATACAAAAACCTAAACTTATGACTACACTCAACGGATGAGTATAGAGGCCAAGTCTGGGTATCGACAATCCATAGAGACGAGTTGCTAGAATTTATAAGGTTTAATATTCCTAAATAAAAGTGTAAAAGATAAATATGAACAAAAAGGAAAAGATGCAAAAAGGGAAATGATTAATCTAGGCGAGTGTATTGAAACTAGACTAATTAAAGCGGTAAAAACTATAGGTTGCGTCGAATATCCCTCACCCAAGTTGATTAGTATAAAATAGTTACATGGGTCGACGAATTATTAAGATCGTGTCTCTTTTTGACAGTCTATTTAATTAAGAGTTGTCACACCCATAAATTTGCATAAAAGTCTAACACGATTTCGGCATCAATAAATATTCCAAAAATTACGCAAGCAAGGTCATAAGAACGGAGCATAAATGATATACCCCATCAAATCTCCTAGGCATAATAACTAGGCTAAAGCACTCGAAATAGACCCGTAAACTCCATTACCAAAGCAAAGAAACATGTCAACCGAAATGAGTTCAATCCGGCTCGACCTAGACTAACTTATCTAGAAAGCATGATAAAAACGCGGTAAATAAATGCGGTAAAACTACACTACAAAGCATGAAAACAAAGCAAGTAAACCTAATTATGAAAGCAAGTAAATTAACTACAAAGCGAGAAAATAAGGAAATACAACTTAAATTAATGGAGAGGGAAGATGAAAAGTCCACTTACAAACCCAAATGGGTGTCAAACCAAGAAGAAATGTAAAATGAGCTCTCAAACCCCCAAACCCTAACCTAAACTATCTAAAATGAATTATATATGGAAATAGAAACCAAAATTGGTTTATATAGTAAGTGGTAAAGAAAATAAAGGAAAAAGAAAAGAAAAGGAGAAAGCAACAAATATCTTCTATACGTGGTCGACCGCGAACAGGGGGTCGATCGATAGCGCCTTCAAGTCAAAACCCATCATCTCCTTTCCACGACAAAACTTCAAACTGCGGTTGACTGGTACTCTATTTTTGGCAGCTATTTGGTCCATAACAAATGAGAAAAGGTCCATTATAGAAATGGCCATAACTTCATCGTCCGGACTCCAAATGATGCTCCGTTTACGACCACGTGATGCTAACTTAACAAAATAGGCATCTGTGGAATTTCCATAGTCGGAGATGAATTTGTGACACCCCGCCTAATTAAATACTGGGTGATCAGTCCTTTATTAAATTATAACCAAGGAGAATGATTGGTTCATTCTTAGCATCATTGTCGCAAAATAACTTTTCAAATTAAACACCCTAATTAATTAAGCTATGTGACACAACCATTTTTAAAACATTATTTCCATATTTAATTTAAGCCCATTAATAAAAACCTTTCATAATTCATAGTTTTAAGAGTCACACAATAAAAAAACTGGAAAAGATAATCCAAGAAATTTAAGCATTCAAATAACTAATTCCAACTTTAAAACTTCAAAAGAAAAACATCCGGATAGTAACAAATCCCAAAGTAGAAATACTGGAAGTAAATGAATCACAATCTCTGTCAAAACCAACTGAATAAGGAAAAAATGGCGATACATGCCCAATTGGATAAAACATAACTAGGAGTGGAATCAATAATCAGGTCTTCTAAGTAAAAGGCATGCAACTCCCACCTAAGCTGCAGCACGTTCCTTCTAAAGAATCCTAAGCATGACACCCCTGTGACTGGGCACCTATAATATATACATATATATACAAGAGAGAAGAGATAACAGGAAACGAGTCAGAGCCTGATTGTAAAATAATTAAAAATTTAGTTTATGAAGTATTTAAAATGCTTACCGGCGAATGCAACAATCATATTAGTATGCGGCACACTCTTGTGAAATTCTCACATCTCTTCTAATGTGCACACCTACCACACTATTAATCCCCACAAGTTAAACTTATCTTAAATTTTCTCATAAGATTTCATGCCGACCATTACTAGAACTAAGATTATTAATTTTGAGAGTAAAGCTTTCATAAGAGTTTCATTTCATAATAAAGTCTTTCAACAATGCCTCAAACTTTTCAAACACTTATATTAAAGTTGAAATATTTAGTCATTACTTAACTACTTTTAGTCACAGTAGAAAGTTCCCAATTTCAAGTCTCTCTCTCTCTCTCTCTCTCTCTCTATATATATATATATATATATATATATATATATATATATATATACTATCGGCACCCCATATAAAATTTATGGTACTGGCATACTCTGCTATCAAGTCCCCGTATCACTCTTACTAAGGGAAATACTAGTTCGGAATCACTCTCGAACTGTATTAACACAAATCACATACAAAATGAGGTGAATCATAGTTCCAAGTCACTAAGAGCTCAGCACATACCGTCACGTCTCTAAAGACCATTTGACTATCGATCAGATAGACTGTACTAAGGATTCCTATGTTCTAGGGTACAAGTCAATATCCCCCATAAAGGTCCCATCGAGATAAGACTGTCACGGCGCGACAAACTCAATGATATCAAGTAGCGCGGGCCTGATTTTTACCCATATATAGTATATGCGTAGAAACAGTCATATATATATATATATATATATATATATATATATATATATATATATACCACCATTTTCATTTCTAAATTCAGTACACCCACGACCCATTGTTATGATATTCGTTCTTAGTACACTTTACTAGATTATCCCGTATAACGGCTCGTCTCTTTTATTCTTATTTATGGGATTATTCCGAACTTACTTCCTATCACTCATAGTATCCTATTTCCCCCAAGTGTAATTTCAGTAGGTACTCTTTTATTTTACGACGTAAATTCTTAACGAGTCACACTCCTTTAGACACACGTTCCCCTTATTCCTTAAGTGTAATTCACTCCTCGTTAAACCTAATTTCATCTTACATTAAGTTCTCCATTTTTATAAAGTCCTACTGGTCCTCTTTATGTCCCAAAATGTTCTAACAATAATGTCCAAAGATTACTACTCATTTAAATCGAAATAAACTATTTAAAAAGGGGAATATGAGTTTTCCAGGATGGGTAGATCGATCGATGGAAGTGGGTCAATCGATCAATCATTTGATCGATCGATGCTTTTTAGTCGATCGATCGATCAAGCAGTTATTGCGAAACTGCAGAAATACGAGTTATGGGAATCCTATTCCAAACTCATACAAATCATCATATTTGATTCCCAAACTCCCAAAAATTGATACTACAAGTGTTATGTACCCAAATAATTATTATTCTACGTAAGACATGCGAGTTTTCATCAAGTATAATGAATTAAAAGGGGTAAAATCTATATAAATCTCAAGAACCCTAATATTTTCTTTAACTTAGTTTTTCCCATTCTTTTTCTAGATTTTCTACTCCTAACTCAATGAAAATTTGTGGTTCAACCTTTACATATGAAATAGATTTCCAGAATACTATTTTTACCTCTACAATATACAAATTCTAGTCTCCAATATATGTTTTCTTTCATTAAAACTAGTCCTAATCAACCCTAGACTAATATCATGTCATCATTAACTAAAATAAATCAAGATAGATACTTGCCTAGAAATACTTGCTTCAGATTTGTGGAATAAATTGGCGTGGTTGTGATCCTTGTCCCGCAATCTACAATTTGGCGGTGACGGCGGTGCAAACGGTGAAGTTCTTGGCCTAAAACTTCTTGGAAAGCTTCTCCTCTTCCTCTCCAATGGTCGTACTTGGTTTTTGGTTATGCTAACCCAAGAAGACAACCCCTAACATCTGATAAAACCTAAACATTCGTGGGTTTCCATGCCTAAAAATGCAAAATGTCTAAAATGCCCTCCCGGGATGCTAATTAGGCCTAAAAACGCCCCGAGACCCAAACTAGGGTACATTATTTTGACTATCTCGACTTTCCGGACACATTGACACACTCAAAATGACCATACGGGTGACTTATAATTTAATCACCTTTAATAATCATAATTTAGTCCTGACACGACACAGGCGTGTCCCGACTTAAATTTCCATAATTGTCATTTTATTCACTCGTGATAATTTTTTTTATAAAATCAATCTTATATATTACTTTACTCATTTATTAATATTCGACAAATTTCCAATAATTACTAACTCTTGTCACGCTAGTAAATAATAAACAATTTTTTCGAATTAATATTAAATTAATTTATCTCAATTAAATTTAATACATCCCTAAATTTAAAAGCCACAAAAATACGGGGTATTATATACTTCCCCCCTAATAACGGAATTTTGTCCCAAAATTCAGAAAATAAGGCCTACTTGGTAAAACAAATATGGACACCTTATCAGTACGCAAACTATCTACTTAGTAAGGCGTTTAATTACTATAGTCCCTGCCTCGCAGCAAGCTTGTTTAACACTCTCATTAAAAACACTTCACCTTGTGATCCTATCCGACATCATTCGCATAAGACATGCCTATATATTATTAACTCCCATCATTTTAATATCATTAGGAGGCTGCACCTCACTACATGACAACTAATCGTATTTCTAAATAGAAAACTCCCATTCTGATAGAAACCATACGAACATTTGACCACTCTTGTTCACCTAAAACAGTGGTGGAATCCTACCATAGTCATCCAACTCTAACTCAACCAATCCAAAATTTTGATTATCCGCCCATCTCTTAACATTCAGAGTGAGAAATTTAAGGTTTTTCCCACATCAAAGCCTCAACAAGCATCAGGTTCACAACAAACGTGTACGCGTGCTCCCACGGAACCCTACCATTAGGTAATATCATCCCCCAATTACCGTATTATACTCCACTTGCTAGTTATTACCGTTGCGGAAGTGAAACGATCACAATGAATCCAAAATTACATTCACGTGACTCCACTAATCGTTAATCACCGTGCGCCTATTCCCCGGTTATGGGTGATACATCCTGCTCAAAATGAAACGTTACTCCCGCTGCTTCCTGAAATCCCATATTGAAGGTGGGATTCAAAAATCTCATCCCGATTCAAAATAATTCTATTTAGGACCACGTACCAGCACGATCCTTCCTTGCAAAGGAATACTGGGGCACACTAGTTAATATTGAAAATCACTCGATGGAGTGTCAATCACTTCCTGCTTAGGCATATCGTTCAACATGTTCGAAGGAACTTTTCATCTTCCCTAAAGGTTGGCAACTCATCCAAAAAACTTTACGGACTTTACCGGCCTCTTCCACTATAGGAATTGTCGATAGCCCCACAATTTCTGTAGTTGATCCTCTTATTCCAACCGATCTCTATCTATGAGTGGGGAATGCAGAGACTCCTCACTATGTCGCTCTAAATATCGAATTTTAATTGAAATGTCTCACATTAAGTGACATTCAATACTCCCCTTCTTTCCTTGGCGTATTAACGAAAGTTCCGACCCGTGTACTTTTCTACACAATGTGCACTTCTGGAATTTTTATACCATACTAACATCATCACTCATTGTATGCGCAAGTCGTTCTCACATTCGACTAATTATAACTCCACTCCGAGTGTCCTCTATAATAATTAAATTCTACCCTTCTCAAGGACTACTCCTTTCAAATGACTCCCCACAGTCTTCCAACCAAATTCAGGTGTGCTACTCTAATCGCACATGTATATATGGATTATCGTCCCTCATGTGACGCTCAATCCACTCTACCACTTCCACCTCATTATGCTAGTCCCACAAACATATATCCCACACATCCATGGCCACGTCCCTTCAACTTGGATGATTCTAACATCAGCTAACCAAGATGCCCACGTTTTGTAACACCACGACTGCCCGGGGAGAGCGAGCGGAGCGCTACTCATCAATAAAACTAACCAAATCCCCAATGCAACAAGGTATAGAGTATCTAAATCCCACAACAACCAAAGAGAAACTAAAAATCTCCAATCTCTTCAGATAAGTACAATAATTCTCTCGAATAAGTACAATAACTAAAATAAATCACTAATGCTCTATACATCCCAATAATTAAAAGTTTTTTTTTGTATTAAAAATTTTCTCCTGATAATCCACACTAAAAATCACCCCAACTCTTTATTTCCCTTGTGTTCCGAATGCGGTTATAACACTTGGGTACTCTCAATCACCTTAGAAATCGAAATTTTAAATTCTCCTTATAACCGTTCCACTCCTCAACTCGTGGTGATAAAAGTTTTAATGCTTTCTTACCACACAACCGGCTCCACTGGCCTTAAATCATAACTCAACTTCCAACTTACAGATATAATTACCTGCTCCTATTATGACCGAGGTACCAAACTCATGGAGTAATGACCGAACATCTCCAAATTTCCAACCTTACGCTAAATTTCATGCGTGGGATGTCTCGCAAAGTGAAATCCAAATGAGGAACCCCCGGATACACTACTACCTAGCATTACCGGTTATCGAAATCCGTTAGGCCCTCTGTCCATAGCATGTAACCCTTTATTCCGTCTCTTGACAGAAAAGTTACATCTCTTCCCGTAATTAGACTTAACAACGAACATTTTGCCAATTGTACAATCATTCAAAAATTGGTGGTAATCTCACTCCATAAACCTCGAATACATACACTCAGGGTTATCTAAATCCTGTCCCCAAACATATGGGTCCAACTCTTAACTCTCACATCCCTAAAGGATAGAGATATCAATGCGCTCTTCCTATCACCAAGTCTTGAGCACTAAACCTCATAATGAGTCAACTCTTTTCGCTCAATAGTAAACCTAATACATACTGATTCATAACAACAAAGTCCTTATACGCATCGGGATCGAATATCTTGAGCCCACTATTCCCTCCCAAGTCTCTAAAACAGATAATATAAGTGTGAGTCTGACCCTCTCGCAGGTGAGGCCTCGCCAGAACAAAATATGATGCACTCATGCAATCGTTTCGATAGCCTTGCAATAACTGCCTACTATCGTACTAACCATTACTATAAAGTTGTAACTGAGACAATACCATACTCGTATATCACATCCCTAAAACGAGTAATCTCAATAAAGTATATAACACTATTAATATAACCATTCATCCTCCGCGGATAGAACTAAGGCTAATTCCGCTACACTAGGAAAAATATTTACATAATAATAAGGTTTATAGTTATACACCTTAAACTCATCTCACATGCTAATTTATAAATGAACAAAGAAGTAGTGACTCACTCGAGTCACATAAAACACGCATCATCCATCGAGGATAAAACTCATACTTCTACCTCGCCAATCATGTACACTGCACAGATGGTCTCCAGACGTGACATACCTGTCTAAACCAAAACAAAACTACTTTAATCGTTGTCCCTTACTAGACACCATACTCTTGTCCCCTATTCTCACTTCGGGAAAAATATTTTAGCACATATGATTTCACTCTCCACAAAATACCTCGATACTTAATCCACTTATCACCTGTCGTACTAACCATATTAGGATTTTCCTTCTCTCAAACTTTGGTAGACTCAATTTTTGATGGCAACCCCCTTAGTTTCCTTACCCTTCTTGGCCCTAAAGAACATGTTACTGACTACAATAGTCCTTACTGAATCTACCCTCGCTTGGTAAGAATTCAGCTATCTGAATCATTCAAATGGGTTCCCTGATGTGTATTCACACCCCCTTGTGGTGCTACACTACCACCGTTGTATCCAGTCTTATTCTTGACTAAATTCTTCGATTCGTTTAGCTTCCCACACAAAGAAGCATTATCATCTCCATTGACAAAGTACGATATTATCAACCTCTTAATCGACTATCCAGCAGAATTCCCTTTTTAAGTGTTATTAATTATTATTAGGAGTCGATCTCCCACTTGGATTTCTCTCCTCCATTTGTATCTACATCCTCCGATACAAGATTCGCTATTGGTTCCAATTCATATTCACAAATGGACCTGTGTCAGGTTCTCCTGTGATGAGTTCAGGACAACGTTCACATCTTATTCTGAGCATCAGATAAAGGAACATGCAGTCAAACTGTACCTAAGATTATGCTATAGGCATAGCATTCCACTTCTAAAAGTAGTGGTTAACTCCCACCATGATAACTTTGTTCTTACAAGTCACGAAAAATTTTCTCCAAATTTCCACTTTCAGTTAGCCACACTCCGTCCTATGTCCAAACCTTCGGATACTTTACCTCCTCTGGCTAATACACGCGATTTTTGCATTTCTAAAATTCCCAAAATTCCCACTAACATTTCTCTTTAATGTTTCGTCTGACTTTTTCCCAGTTATACCACGTTTGGTGAGTTTACTCTTGCACCTCTTTCGACTATAGCAGCACATGGAAATCATAGGCTGTGCCCTGGCCATCTTTAAAGTCCTAGCTTCTCATTCCATAATAGGGGTGACCTTAACTATAGTCATCATCCTCGAATATACTTTACAACCTATACTAATACCTTTCTCTTGATGTCCGCTTAACGGCCCTCGTCAGACATCCTTCATTGCTCGGCATACTACACATACGAACGCAATTAGAATTCACTAATATACATACGTTATAGCAAGAGAACGGAATCTCACCATAGAAATCAACAATCCTAAACTTAGGGCTCTATATCAAACAAAGCAACGATGGAAGCACAATAAGCCGCACAGGTCCTAAAGGACACTAGAACCCGATGCTCTGATACCACCTGTGACACCCCGCCAAATTAAATACCAGGTGATCAGTCCTTTATTAAATTATAACCAAGGTGAACGATTCCTTCATTCTTAGCATCACTGTCGTAAATTAACTTTTCAAATTAAACACCCTAATTAATTAAGCTAAGTGACAAAACTATTTTTAAAACATTATTTCCATATTTAATTTAAGCCCATTAATAAAAATGTTTCATAATTCATAGTTTTAAGAGTCACACAATAACTAAACTGGAAAAGATAATCCAAACAATTTATGCATTCAAATAACTAATACCAACTTTAAAACTTCAAAGGAAAAACATCCAGATAGTAACAAATCCCAAAGTAGAAATACTAGAAGTAAATGAATCACAATCTCTGTCAAAACCAACTGAATAAGGAAAAAGTGCGACATATGCCCAACTGGATAAAACTGAACTAGGAGTGGAATCAATAATGAGGTCGTCTAAGCAAAAGGCCTGCAACTCCCACCTAAGCTGCAACGCGTTCCTTCTAAAGAATCCTAAGCATGACGCCCCTCTGACTGGGCACCTGTAATATATACATATATATACTAGAGAGAAGAGATAGCAGGAAAAGGGTCAGAGCTCAATTGTAAAACAGTTAAAAATTTAGTTTAACAAGTATTTAAAATCCTTACTGTATAAGGCAACAATCATATTAGTATGCGGCACTCTTTTGAGAAATTCTCACCTCTCTTCTAATGTGCACACCTACTGCACTATTAATCCCTACAAGTTCAACTTATCTTAAATTTTCTCATTAGATTTCATGCCGACCATTACTAGGACTAAGATAATTAATTTCTGAGAGTAAAGCTTTCATAAGAGTTTCATTTCATTATAAAGTCTTTCAACGTTGCCTCAAACTTTTCATACACTTATATTAAAGTCGAAATATTTATTCATTACTTAATTACTTTTAGTCACAGTAGAAAGTTCCCAATTTCAAGTCTATATATATATTAATCACTCATATAATATATATATATATACTATCGGCATCCCACTTAAAATTTATGGTGCTGGCATACTCTGCTATCAAGTCCCCGTATCATTCGTACTAAGGGAAATACTAGTTCGGAATCACTCTCGAACTGTATTAACACAAAACACATACAAAATGAGGCCAAGCATAGTTCCAAGTCACTAAGAAGTCAGTACATACCCTCACGTCCTTTAGGACCGTCTAACTATCGATCAGATAGCTTGTACCAAGGATTCCTATGTTCTAGGGTACAAGTCAATATCCTCCATAAAGGTCCCATCGAGATACGACTGTTCTGGCGCAGTAACCTCAGTGATAGAAAGTAGTGCGGGCATCATTTTTACACGCATATAGTATATGCATAGACACAGTCATATATATGTATACCACCATTTCCATTTCTAAATTAGGTACACCCACGACCCATTCTTACGATATTCGTTCTTAGTACACTTTACTAGATTATCCTGTATAATGGCTCGTCTCTTTTATTATTATTTATGGGATTATTCGAAACTTACTTCTTATCACTCATAGTATACTATTTCCCCCAAGTGTAATTTCAGTAGGTACTCCTTTATTTTACGACGTAACTTCTTTACGAGTCTCACTCCTTTAGACACACGTTCCCCTTATTCCTTAAGTGTTATTCACTCCCCGTTAATCCTAATTTCGTCTTACATTAAATGCTCCAGTTTTATAAAGTCCTACTGGTCCTCTTTATGTCCTAAAACGTTCTAACAATAATGTCCAAAGATTACTACTCATTTAAATCGAAATAAACTATTTAAAAAGGGGAATATGAGTTTTCCAGGAGGGGTTGATCGATCGATGGAAGTGGGTCGATTGATCGATCATTCGATTGATCGATGCCCTTTGGTCGATCGATCGATCAAGCAATTATGGAGAAACTGCAGAAATACGAGTTACGGGAATCCTATTCCAAACTCATCCAAATCATCATATTTGATTCCCAAACTCCCAACAATTGATACTACAAGTGTTATGTACCCAAATAATTAATATTCTACGTAAGACATGCGAGTTTTCATCAAGTATAGAGAAATAAAAGGGGTAAAATCTATATAAATCTCAAGAACCCTAATATTTTCTTTAACTTAGTTGTTCCCATTCTTTTTCAAGATTTTCTACTCCTAACTCAATGTAAATTCGTGGTTCACCCTCTACATATGAAATATATTTCCAGAATACTATTTTTATCTCTACAATATATAAATTCTAGTCTCCAATATATGTTTTCTTTCATAAAAACTAGTCCTAATCAACCCTAGACTAATATCATGGAAGCATTAACTAAACTAAATCAAGATAGATACTTGCCTGGAAATACTTGCTTCAGATTTTTGGAATAAATTGGTGTGGTTATGATCCTTGTCCCGCGATCTACAATTTGGCGGTGACGGCGGTGCAAACGATAAATTTCTTGGCCTAGAACTTCTTGAAATGCTTCTCCTCTTCCTCTCCAATGGACATCCTTGGTTTTTGGTTATGCTAACCCTAGAAGACAACCCCTAACATCTGATAAAACCTTAAAAATTCGTGGGTTTCCATGCCCAAAAAAGCAAAATGTCTAAAACGCCCTCCCGGGATGCTAATTAGGACTAAAAACTCCTCGAGACCCAAACTAAACCCCCGGGTACATTATTTTGATATCTCGACCCTTCCGGACACATTGACCGACTCAAAATGACCATACGAGTTACATATAATTTATTCACCTTTAATAATCATAATTCAGTCCTGATACGACACAAGCGCATCCCGACTTAAATTTTCATAATTATCATTTTATTCACTCGTGACAATTTTTTTTTATAAAATCAATCTTATATATTACTTTATTCATTTAGTAATATTCGACAAATATCTAATAATTACTAACTCTCGTGACGCTAGTAAATAATAAACAATTTTTCTGAATTAATATTGAATTAATTTATCTCAATTAAATTTAATACATCCCTAAATTTAAGAGCCACAAAAATACGGGGTATTACATACTTCCTCCCTAATAACGGAATTTCGTCCCGAAATTCTAAAAATAAGGCCTACCTGGTAAAACAAATCTGGACACCTTATTAGTACACAAACTATCTACTTAGTAAGGCGTTTAATTACTATATCCCCCGCCTCGCAGCAAGCTTGTTTAACACTCTCATTAAAAACACTTGACCTTGTGCTCCTATCCGACATCATTCGCATAGACATGCTATATATAAAATGAAAACTTGTAATTCGAGTACAAATACCTACAAAAGCACACTTTTAGTGTTCCAATACCTACAAAAGCACAATTAAACCATACGAACAGTCCGGACACATGTTTCAAATGAAGAACGCCATATATAAAATGTAAATGGAAACTAGGCCGCACACATGTTACAAATGAAGAACGCCATATATAAAATGAAAACTTGTAATATCAATGAAAGATACCGCTCATTAAAGGAGGCGAAATGCATTTTCACAGATTATCAAAACTATTATGAATTTTAAATTAAATACACTTTAAGATCACACAAGACTTTATAGGGTTATAATGTTGGCTGGGCTAGGGTACGAAACGAAGGACATGTATATACGGATTCAAAGTGTTCGGAATGAAAACTTGGAATGATGGGAATAATGCGAGCAATATAAAAAATTGGAAAATACAATCCATAAAAGGCATTAGATATGACAAATGGATATTAATCAAAGCTTATTGAACTATATACACAAAATATACAAATTTCTCTTTCTTTTCTTTTCTTTTCTTCTTTTTCTCACTTTTTTTCTTTTGTTTTCTTTTTTTATCTTTTTCACTTTTTCTTTTATTTACTTTTCACACACTCACATGCCTAAATTGCAACCGCAACACAACAACATCATTCAATCCCAAGTGACATTCCAAACAAAGGTAAGGAAGGTGTATGTATAGTTTTAACTCCAATTTGGAGTTAATTATGGGATTTTTGGTTAATGAAAAGAAAGGCTATATTAAGGCTCAAAGGATTGATAAGGGTAAATATATAAGGTGAGGTCAAGGATAATATGGGTGATAGAACAAAGATGTCCTATGATCATTTCCTAAAGTTTACGTAATTCTCGAGTCAAAACAATACTTTGAAAATCATGCTCAAGTAATACATTTCAAGAAAGAACTCAATTAATGCACGATCAAATGAGAGAATAGAGAGATTACCAATGACTGTAACATTTTCAAAGAGGAAAGAACAGTGTATATACTCACAAATGATGAAAGGTACAAAGCTTACTTGGTGTAAGTATATACGATGCAACAAACGATTACCGAGTTATAAAATTTTTAAACCAAATCAATAAAACGGGAAAAATGCATATGCTCGTGGGATTAAAGTTTAATTCATGAAGTTATTCATAATATCAATGATTCAAGAACTAAAGTCTAATAACTTCTAAAATTGAGAACATTCATCATTGGGTTGTCAATTGGATCGGGTGATTATTGAAATTTATCATCGGAAACAAAGGCAAAATGCCCAAAAAATGAGAAAAAAGAAAGAAAATATTTTTGAAATCTTAGAAATTTTTCTAAGAAACGCATACTATGTAACTAACATGTGAGCAAAAACATGGACTAAATACAGAAATGGATAGAATATCCCACACCCCCTAACTTAAAACCTTAAATTATCCTCAATGTGAATTAAGAACCAAGTTAAAGAGAGGAAAAGAGTGATATTACCCAAAATTGGAGCGATCCCCATAAGAACAAGTCCAAAGAATCTACAAAACAAGTCAGTACCGAGCATAACAAAAACAAATAACAAAAAATTAACTAATTACAAGAGACTAAATTAAAAGGAAAGAAAAATTAAACAAAGAAAGAATAAAAATCTAACTATATACAACCTACTATTTAGGCTTCACACTAACTGTACACTAGAAGTCTAAATAGTTGAGGGCCCACCATGAAAACGATTTGACTTTGGAGGATAACTGGTGTACCCTCACACTCAAGAATGCGTTCTGAAAAATATGAATTTTGTTTAAACAACGGAAGGCAGGTGTAAGAAGGAAGAAATGAACTATCGCCAATTAAAAGTTTTGGAGGGGGGATGGGGGACTTGGATAAGATGGGTGACAAATAAACATGGGGACTAAGAAAAAAGGAATCATCTCCAAAATATTTTGAAATTGGAATGGGAGGGGGAGTACATGAAGGCAAAGATGCGTTCATGGAAGGAGACTCGAGCAAGTACTCCTCATCGGCAAAAAGTTTTAACACATTAAAGTTTGAAACCGATTCAACGGGTACTTGTGATGGTGTGATAACTGAGAATGAAAATGGGGAGGATAGAAATTCAAACTCAAGAGATGAATCATCATCGCTTGAAGATTGAGTTTCAAAAGAAATAAAATCATTTTCAATGAAATGTTCTTCTTTGGGGGATAAAGAAGAAATCATTTCATTGCAAATAGATATTACTTCCATTGCATCCTCACTTTCAATATCTATTACGTAATGGTCCAAGTCAACAATGATTTATTCCAAAGTAGGCACAAAGTCCTGATTTGGTTCAAAGCATTCCTCGACTTCAAAACTCTCAGAAGAGAAATCTTCGTCGGATTCAAGTAATAAATCCAACTCCTGCTCCCACAAACGATTTTCTTCCCAATAGAGATTTTCAAGTTTCACATTCTCAAGCATGCGCAAAACCTTACTGAAAGTCATAGGTCGAGGCGCGGATTCTTAATAAATCCGAACTTTGAAGATTACCATCGAACTTAAACTCAAACTCATTATTATAAGAATTTTGAAAACTATTGCAATTCATTTCAAAATTTATATTATGGGGAATTAGAGGCCCAAAATCGTTATCATCATTCTCAAAATTCCAATAACCCAAGTTTTGTCTTTCGTTATACTCGCCCAAAGTCATTTTTGAATTTGCAAATTTTTGGGACTCTAAGTATTGACCGAAAGTCATAGGATTACCGGCATTTTGAGAATTATATTATTGATTACCGAAAAAATTGGAATAAGAAATGCTTACCCCAAAAATGGCTCGAAGTGGCGAATTCCATAAAGTAGATACGCGCGGGAAAAATTCAAACATTTCTTGGCGCTCAAATGTAGAAGTCCTGCAAAAATGTTATACAAAAAATACAAATAGAAAAAAGAAAATACTATGAAATACTAAATCAAATAAATTCTAAAACAAACTCATCCCCGGAAACAAAGCCATTTGGTAGACAGGGGTTTTGCCACGGTGTCGCATCACCAACGCCGGTCGATTGTTATATTCGGCTCACCTACTCTATATAAAACCTAAACTTATGACTACACTCAACGGGTGAGTATAGCGGCCAAGTCTGGGTATCGAAAATCAACAAAGACTAGTTACTAGAATTTATAAGGTTTAATATTCCTAAATAAAAGTGTAAAAGATAAATATGAACAAAAAGGAAAAGTTGTAAAAAGGGAATGATTAATTTAGGCGAGTGTATTGAAACTAGACTAATTAAAGCGGTAAAAACTATAGGTTGCGTCGAATATCCCTCACCCGAGTTGATTAGTATAAAATTGTTACATGGGCCAATGAGTTATTAAGGCTGCGTCTCATTTTGACACTCAATTAAATTAAGAGTTGTCAGACCCCTACATTCGCATAAAAGTCTAATACGATTTTGGCATCAACAAATACCCCAAAAATTACGCACACAAGGTCGTAAGCACGGAGCATACATGATATATCCCATCAAATCTCCTACGCATAATAACTAGGCTAATGCACTCGAAATAGACCCGTAAACTCCATCACCAAAGCAAAGCAACATGTCAACACGAAATGAGTTCAATCCGACACGACCTAGACTAACTTAGTTAGAAAGCATGATAAAAATGTGATAAAAAATGCGGTAAAACTACACTACAAAGCACGAAAATCAAGCAAGTAAATTAACTACAAACCAAGAAAATAAGGAAATTCCACTTAAATTAATGGAGATGGAAGATGAAAAGTCCACTTACAAACCTAAATGGGTGTCAAACCAAGAAGAAATGTAGAGTGAGATCTCAGACTCCCAAACCCTAACCTAAACTATCTAAAATGAATTATATATGAAAATAGAAACCTAAATTGGTTTATATAGTAAGTGATAAAGAAAATAAAGCAAAAAGAAAAGAAAAGGAGAACGCAACAAATATCTGTTATACGCAGTCGACCGTGGCGAGGGGGCCGGTCGACCGCGCCTTCAAGTCAAAACTTTCAAGTTAAACCCGTTGTCTCCTTTCCACGCCAAAACTTCAAACAGTGGTCGACTGGGCCTTTAACCATGGTCAACCAGTACTCTATTTTTGGAAGCTATTTGGTCCATAACAAAATGGAAAAAGTCCATTACGGAAATGGCCATAACTTCATCGTTCAGACTCCAAATGACGCACCTTTTACGGCCACATGATGCTAACTCAACAAAATATGCATTTGTGGAATTTCCATGAGCCGGAGATGAAATGTGAATTGACTAAAATGCCCTTGAAGTAGCATCCGATGATAAAACTTCTTTGAAATGCAACGGTTCCTCACTTTTAGCATTCCAATACCTACAAAGGCACAGTTGACACTTGCACAGCATGTATATATCAAAATCCAAGGTTGTCTGGTTAATGAGCATAAACATAGGCATTTAGGATCTTAAAAGTGCTATAATGCATAAATATAAAGAGAAAAAATATGTAATATTCGATAAAAATCACACAGCCAACCCCAACCCAGGGTACTATAAATGTGACAGAAGTAGCTGCCATTTTCACTCAAGTCATTAATGTTCCCTTGGCGATTATCCAGTAAGCACCACCACTGGCACAAGTAGTGCCACCAGCACCAGCGCCGGCATTTCCCACTACTTGGGATCCTGTCAAGGATGCCTTTCAAAAGTCACATCCACCATAATTTCAAGGGGGTTTTAATGTTGTGATTTCTAGCCAATGGAAGAAAGACATCCGGTGGCACCTGCGTATGTACGAGTGCACGGAGGTTTGAAAGTAAATCTTAGCGACATTTAAGCTGGTTGGAGCAGCTCTTCAGTATTGGAAGTCCACTAATACAGTCGAGGAGAGGGATATGATGGAGATTCAGGACTTCTGGGTGTAGTTTGACTGTAAATATTTTCCTTCAGCTGTTCAGACCGAAATGAGGAGGAAGATTTTGGACTCACCCAGGAGGGAAAGTCCCTTGCTGAGTATGAAGAGGAGTTTACTATGCTGACTAATTTGGTGCCAGCTGAGGTCCCAACCGAAGAGATGAATATCCAGATGTTCAGAGACGGCCTCAGTTGGAGGATTCTCCAACACCTTTTGGGTAATCCTTCTCTACGGACTTATACCAATATGTTAAATGTGGCATTACTTTATTTCCAGGACCACCGTCTTCAAAAGGGAAGCAAGAGGGGTCTGAATCTAATCGGTAAGGTCGAACTAGGGGAAATAGAGGTAGTGGATCATCTTCAACCCAGAGGCAATAGAGATAGAGTGATCAGAACTCGTAGTAGGGGGACTATGCTAAATGACTAAGGTCGAGAGGATTTCGCTTTGGGTAGGGCGGTAATAGACAGGGCCAGCAACATAATCAGTAGGGTCATGGGAAAGATGGTAATGATTATCAGGGTTATGGGCATCAAGGTCAAATGGGGGATAGTTTGGAGGTAGATGCTTCAATTATGGTAAAATTATCCATAAGAAACAGGATTACCCAGATAAGGGCAAGATACGCCATCAGCAGGGCATGTACGAGGATACGCAAAGGCCTATGTTTCTAGTTGCCCTTCCAACATCGACACATGTTCCAACCTTGCCAGCTATTGCTCCCTTAGCCACACCACAACAGGGGCAGTTACAGTATGGGAATGTGTACAATGTCCCGCAAGTAATTGTTCAACAGCCACCACCCGTAGTTGAGGGTATGCTTTTTATTTCTAGGGCTATGGGACGTATTTTATTTAATATAGGGGCTTCACATTCTTTCATAGCCACTAGATTTTCATGGGCCATAGGGTTGTTAAACACGTCCTACAGTACTGTTACTTATGTAGACTCATCTATGGGTAGTGGGATGCCTATTTTCTTTATATGTCAGGGTATGGGTATAGAGATTGGGAGTTTGATTTTACCAACTGATATGCTTGTGTTAGATATGTGTGAATATGATGTTATTATTGGGATGGATTGTCTTGTTTCCTATAGAGCCACGATTGATTTCTTTGGTAGGAGCATTATATTTCCTATCCCAGGTCAGGAGATGTTTTGGGTGGCGATGCCTCGCCCTGAGGGAGTATCGTCCATTTATTTATATTACATAGAGAAGGAGACCTCTACAGGAGATGTGATTCCCTTTGACTTAATTCCTATTGTTAGGGAATTCATAGATGTGTTTCAAGACATACCAGGTTTACTTTCGAGTAGGGAGATTGAGTTTGTGATTGATTTAGCACCGGGTACTCGATCAATATCCTGTGCCCCTACCATATGGATCCTGCAGAGATGAAGGAGTTGAGAGATCAAATTGAGTAGTTACTACGATAAGGTTTCATTTGTACGAGTACCTCACCCGGGGGTGCCCCAGTCCTATTTATGAAGAAGAATGATGGATCCCTACATTTGTGTGTGGATTATCAAGGACTTAGTAAAGTCACGATCCGAAATAAGTATCCATTACCCCACATTGATGACTTATTTGATCAGTTGATAGGAGCAACATACTTATCAATGATAGACTTGAGGTCGGGATATCACCAAATATGGATCAGAGAGCAGGATGTGTCGAAGACTTTTTTTTTGACATGATATGGAATTTATGACTTTCTGGTTATGCCATTTGGGTTGACCAACGCGTCGAATGTATTTATGGACTTAATGAATAGGGTATTCAAAGAGTTTCTGGATCAGTTTGTCATTGTTTTCATAGATGACATCCTAGTTTATTCTTTTACCGAGGAGGAACATGTCGAGCATTTGCGAAGGGTCCTATAGACACTACGAGAGCATCGATTGTATGCCAAGTATGAAAAGTGTACATGCAGTTTCTAGGGAATATAGTGTTAGAAATGGGTATTGAAGTGGATCCTAGCAAAGTATCAACGGTGAGGGAGTGGGGACAATCGATAACACCGATCGAGGTTCATAGTTTCTTGGGACTAGATAGCTATTACGGATGATTTATTTGGTGGTTTTTGAAGATTGCAGGTCTGATGACCAATCTCACCCGTAAGAGATCAACATTGGTTTGGGATGATCCATGTCATTTGGTATTTGATGAATTAAAGGATAAATTAACTTCAGCACTTATATTAGCACTGCTCAGGCTAGGAGTGGAGTACCTAGTGTACACTGACGCATCGTTATAGGGACTTGGTGGGGTGTTACAGTAGGAAGAGCAGGCTATAGCTTATGCCTCTAGGAAGCTTAATCCTCATGAGAAGAACTACACTACCCATGACTTGGAGCTAGCAGTCGTCGTATTTTCCCTACGGATATGGAGACATTATTTGTTGGGGGAGAAGTTTCTCATATTCACGAATCATAAGTAATTGCAGTATTTGTTCACTCAGAGAGAGTTGAATATGAGGCAACACATGTGGCTTAAATTTGCGAAGGATTATCAGTTTCAGATACATTATCACCTGAGGAAGGCTAACTTGGTAGTAGACATGTTGAGTTGTAGTCCTTAGGGTGAACTAGTCGTAGTGTGGAAGGATAAATGGAAGGAGATAGGCCATCAGGATATTGTTGCTAGGTCATTCATGTCAATTATGACGGCTACTCCTCAGATTGTGATGAGGGTAGTACAGGCTTAGGCAGTGGATATGTTCTCTCAAGATAAAATTCAATAACTTTTGGCCGAAGGAGTAGAGTCTTGCTCAGTGATTTCAGAGGGAGGCTTATGCTTTAACGGTAGATTGATTGTTCCGGAGGGGGATGAATTCTGGAACGTAGTGATGTCAGAGTCGCATGGATCTTAATTTACGGTACATCCTGGTGGGAATAAGATGTACCAAGATATGCGGAGATAGTATTGGTGTAGTGGTATGAAGAGAGACATTATTGAGTTCATCTCTAAATGTACTACATATCAGTTAGTGAAGGTGTATCATTAGAAGACAACCAAACTTCTTCAATCGCTAGAGATTCCAACGTGAAAATGAGAGACCATTTCAATGGATTTTATCATTGGTTTGCTTACTACTCAGATGGGTCATGATTCCATATAGGTGATTGTGGATCGTTTGACTAAGGTAGCTCATTTCTTATCGATTCTGACAAATTTTACGATGGGGTAGTATGCACAGCTCTTTATAGCCAAGATGGTGAGGTTACATGGGGTATCGCTTGATATTGTGTCTGATCGGGAAAAGATCTTTATCTCTAAATTTTGGGAGAGTTTTCACGAGGCCATGGGTACAAGGTGCGATTGAGTACGACCTATCACCCACAGATGGATGGGAAGACCCAGCATACTAAGAAGATGCTAGAGGATATGTTAAGCATGTGTATTCTGGATTTTAGAGGGAGTTGGGAGCAATACCTTCCTTGGTGGAATTTGACTATAATAATTCCTACCAGTTTAGCATTGGTACCATTTGAGGCATTATATGGTAGACATTGTCGCTCTCCTACATGTTGGTTACAGGTGGGGGTCAACAAGCTACTTGGGACATAAGTGATTTAGGACACGTCTTCTAGGATTGAAATCAGCAGGAGTCGTACTCGGGTAGCCCAGGATAGATAGAAGAGCTACGCCAATGCCAAGCAGTTCTTCAGGGATTTTAATGTGGGGGACCAGGTCTTATTGTGGGTATCTTCTATGAAGGGGATCGTGAGATTCGAGAATAAAGGGAAATTCGCTCCGAGATAAGTAGGCCATTTCCTATTAGTGCGAGGGTTGGACCAGTAGCGTACTGACTTGATCTGCCAGACCACTTGCATCATATACATGGTGTGTTCCTTATTTCTTCGTTGAGGAGGTATCTTCGAGATGAGTTATCTCACACTCCTATTGCATTAGAGGAAGTTGATTTACAGCCAAATAGTTCTTACGAAGAGCGACCAGTGGCAATCTTAGACCACAGTGAGAGACATTTGAGATCGAAAGTAATTTCGCTTGTGCGTGTTCAGTGGCCACACCATAATATAGAAGAGTCTACTTGGGAGCATGAGGATGATATTAGCGATTGATACCTAGAATTATTTCTACAAGGTATGCCGTTTTTCGAATTTCAGGATGAAATTTCGTTATTACGGGGGAAGTATGTAATACCCCGTAATTATAATGATTTTTAAAAGAGGGTTAATTAGGATTAATTGTGAGATGATTTCAAATTAATACGGATTTAAATATTACTCGAGTGTAAAGTAATATGTGATTTATTTTTAATATTACTTAGTGATTAAAAGTAATATATGATTATGACTTTAGATATGATTATGATTTAGTAAATTTGTCGTGAGTGATGAATATGAAAATTACGGGACTTAGGTTGAGACGCGCATGTGAGTCGTGTCAGGACTAAATTCAAAGGAATTAAAAGTAAAATATTTTTATGTCATCCAAATGGTCGTTTTGCCTATGACAAAGTGTTCGAAAGGGTTTAAATATTCAAAAAAGGTCTACTTGGGTGTTTGATTTGGGTCTCGAGACACTTTAGAACCGAATAGACACCCCAGAGGGTTATTTTGGTCATTTTACATTGGAGGTGAAAATTCACAACTAAAATTAAGGATTATTATATAAGTCTAAAAGTTGGTAAGATTCATATTTCATTCACAAAACTTAGAGAGAAACACTTAGGGGAGAGTAAGAGTTTTATCTAGAAGTGAAGAGACACCTCTAGGAAGCCAAGAAGCCAAAGGTCACCCTACACCATCACCACCACCGGAAGTTGATTGGAAAATGGATAGGACCACCAGTATACTATCATCCCCAAAGGTTGAGACCTGCAATTTAAAGTCAAGTGATTTAACCTTTTCAAACTTAGCGTGTATGATGTCCACGTTAGGATAGTGGTAGAATTATGAAAAGTGCATGATTTAGAGATTAACCATGATGATTTAACTTGATTCCTTGAAATGAGAAACATGTAGGATTAATATCTTTTGATTATATACTTTAATCCACAAATTTGGAATCATTGGACGAAGAAAATATGAGTTTTATATATTCTTCTTGAAGAAATGATAAATATGAGTTTTCTGGAAATTATGGAAAACAATATGTTTTAATCCAAACTTATTGATGATTTTAGGTTGTTTAATTATTGGAGATCATTTACATGTCTTATTATATCATTTAGAATAAGTTATAAGGAGTTTGGAACTATAAAGTAGAGGATTTGTTGATTAAAAATGATTAAATACCTAGGCCATGTATGCAGAAACAATAGGCTCATATCTGTTCGGTCGATCGATCGACCTTGAATGTTGATCGGTTAAACAGATCGATCGATCAATGCAGACTGTCGATCAATTGACAATCCCATAATTCATGTTTTGATTTTGTTTAAGGTTTGATTAAATTCCCCACTTCCAAGGATGTTTAGTTAAAATTGAATATGACACAATGGGATTTAGGTAAGGTTAATAGGGTGGTAAGTGAGACCTGAAAATTGTTTATGTGCGAAATTAATCCTTGAAAATAAAATAATGGATTAAAAGTTAAGTAGAGTTTATCAAAGATTAAACCCATTTGAGGATAATATGAATTTATGAAAATTCGAGATTTGGGATGGCATGGACCAGTAGGGTGTAGATAATTACCTACTAAATTTATTTGAGGAATAATGGAAAACTTTCGAGTGATGGGAAATCTCAAGAAATATATGTTAATAAGTAAAGTCATAATCTATAAATACGTAGGATATTAGAGAGAAAAATATACTACGTATGGAATTATCATATGTGTTGTGTGAATACCTTATTGATATTATATAGGTCGGGTGAATACCTATATTTTTATCTGTATGACATACCTACATTCCTTGCTATCGGGGTGAAGGTTTCGCATAATGGTCGATCTTGTCCTGATGAGCCCATTTTGGGGGATTTTAGATTCATAGCTTTAGCATAGGACATTGGACACGTTCTATTGGTGTGATTGATAGTTTCGAATGTTGAATGGGAGCGTAGGTATGTGTGTGACCCATTCGGCTGGGGAGTATGCTCGCCTCCAAATATGTGTGTTATGTTATTTATCGTTCGGGAGAGACGCCGAGCCAATAGTCCTTTTTACAACGAGAGGTGTAACTAGACATGATAGCAGAGTATGCATGCACCGCAACTGTGTCTAAGAGGTGCCGTATTAGTATATTTAATAGTGTGATGAAAATATATACTATGGTGTGATCTACTCTGTGAATTGGTATAGAAAAATGAATAATAAAATATGGATTGAATTAAGTAAGTGAATACTTAATCTTTGGAAGCCTAGTTCATCTTAAAGAGAAATGAACATATCTAAATAAACATAAGTATTGTGGGGAACATACGGGGAAATGAGAAAAGATAGGATAATAATTAAGAACCTTATTTAGGGAGATGATAAGGTACATTAGGAGTGCACACTAGATAAGAGGTGAGATTCTCAAGTGAGAGCTGAAAACTAAAATGTACATAATACCTGCTTAATTGCACTTGTTAAGAACTTGCTATTTTCTAAAATCTTTTATAATCGGGCTCTGACTCGTTTACTTACATATTCTCTACTCTACTATATCTATATCACCATGTGCCCAGCATCAGGGACGCCCGACTTAAAGGATGGATATTTTGACGTGTTTCTGGAGATGCAGCTTTGGATTAGACAATCTCAGTTCATTAATTCCTATCATTGTAGTTCTTGGTTCATTTAGGGCATGTTGCCTAGGATTTCGTTATCTTATTTCAGTTCTGGATATTGTATTTATTTTTATGTCAGTACTCTTGTTATCATTTGATTTAGATGGTGATGTTAAATTAGTTAAGCTGGAGAGTTTATTCCTGTTAGATATTATTATTGGCTTTTAATTCAGTGGTGATGTGATATTTTATTCTTGTTCAGTGTTGTGGAATGGATTTAATAAAAATAGAAATTGGAAAAGTTTTGACTCTTAGCTTAATTAATTATTAGGTGAATAAATAAGAAATGGTTTTTCAACAATGATGATAATACTCAACCAACTAGATATTCTGATTTAATTTAATCAAGGACTGATCGCCCTATATTTAATTAGGCGGGGTGTCACACTTTCTTGAACAAACAAACCGTGAACAAAATAAATATTGTATGACTTCGTTGAACAAAGTCACGAACAAAATAAGTAGTGTATGAATTTATTGAACAAACAAGTCACGAACAGGGTATATACTGTATGACTTCGTTGAATACACAAGTCATGAATATAATAAGTACTGTATGACTTCATTGAACAAACAAGTCATGAATAGGAATTATATGTCCCGGTTAAAAAGTAACAAACCATGAACATAAAAAATTACCCTATTTAAAAACTTTTCCTAATATGTTTAAGAACAAGGTGCTCGTTCTAACCTATGTATGACCTAATAGGTCACGAACAAAGGTGGCTACCTTTTGTACGACCAAATAAGTGGTGAACAAAAACTACAAAATGCTAATTTACCTAAACATGCATAGTCTGATCATTCTCAACAAAGCACTTGACAATAAAAATAAGGCAAGAAGAACAGTCAATTTCATTTAATCAGAAAAATGGTGTTACTAGACAGAACTAGTTCATAACTACTGTGTAGATGTTCTTTCAAAACATCCTAATAAAGAGAAAACATCGCTAAAAAAAAAAGATCAAAATGAAAAGACAACATAGGAAAAGCTTCAAAAGAGTTCACATAGAAAGAGGAGAAGGATTCACAGATCCTTGAGCAGAATGAGCAGGCAAGAGATCGTCTACAGGGAATCATCACCATCTCCCATTGCCAAAGCAGTGGCTTCCTCGCCATCACCCTGACACTTATTGACCTCCTCGGTAATATCAAGATAATGGGTCATCACCCTTTTTTCAATTATTCGTAACCATCCAGGAAGAGGACAAAAAAATCCACATTATATTCAACAGAAGACTTGTACGTTTGGATTTCCGTCGCCTCCGTGGAATAAACTACATCACGAGCAATTTGTAAATCCATAAACATAACATTCTTCTCCTACTCAGATTGCTTCAAAGCTACATGTACAGATGCAGGAGAATCATTCAAGATTTATATGATGTCTTTATCAGTACTGGACTTATATTTAAGAGTGGTGATCCCGTACTCATCCTTGCTCAGGTCAGTGGACCTTATCACCAACTGGTCATCGTTAACTTTCATCTCACTAGACACTCCTTCAAAGCTCTCTTTTAACTTTTGGTGCTTGGCCGTCAATCCTTCAAAATCATAATGGTTCACTACTACCTTCTCCCTGAGGGCGGTAAATGATGGGCATTCCGGCAGATAAGATAAAGTCTGGTAAAAAGACAATAAGCATAAAAATACAACTACTAGCCTACGATGTGCCAACCTCCATGGAGAATCTGGATCATATCTCTCATAAACTAAAAATCCTTGTCATGACCATGATAGACGAGCTGGATCAATGGCATTGCTATCATGATAGAAAATGGAATCTTGGTCGGCCTTTAACTGTTCAGAGGTAATTTTGTGGTCTAGATCAAACTGAATGTAGGAACCTCCCTATATCAAGAGGTGTGGCCCAGACTCCTCACCAGCCTACTAAGGGTTGGTATGTCACCTACAAACCTTGGTATTTTATTCACCTGCTCAACATCAGGAGGATTAAGAGGACTCTTATCTCCAACAGTAGGACCTTTAGAATGCATAGGGGACTTACCTTTATTCTGAGCTCTAGCAATGATAACAATTAGGGATTAAGTTTCTTTTCTTATGAGTAGCCTACTCGACCACACTAGCAGTAGTTACAACAATCTGTTCAGTTATGGCTTGACCCTACTTAGATTCTATCTTCTTTTGTGTAGCCAAGGCCATAACCTTACGATCAATATGACGAGGATGCATCCTTAATGTTTCTTCTAATGGATGATACTCTACACCTTAGGAAAGGCGAGCAGATGAAGTTAACTAGCTTGAGGTAGGAAAAAGGAAAAGAAAGATATGAATATATACTATACCTGCTTTAAAACTTGCTTCCCCTCCATCAAGCTACTCACCTACACCGATGTGTGTTTCTCGAATCACATACCCCTCTAACTGAACTTTAAATTCTATAGGCACAAGTTCACCTAGGAAAGTGTGATATCTAGTAGTAACAAATTTTACAACCAAAAATAACTCCTCGATATAGGAGGTTTTTTTACACAATATGGGGTCACGTCACTGAAAAAGGAAAGAAAAATAATCAGAACATAACGTCATTAATGATACAACCAAAAAGGAGCAGTGACATAAAGTGTAAGAAAAACATTTATGTATTCGATTAGGCCCAGTCCATACTTTAGGGACACAACATGATTTGTCCTGCTCATAGGACCTAAACTCCCAATCCCCTTTCATAAATACATATTGGCACTTCCAACCATGATTACTGCTCTAAACTACATTTAGCATCTTATACTAGGTCTTTTAGGGGGAAAATTAATAATATCCAAGGGCTTTGGCATTTTCCTTTAAGTTATGAACATACATGAAGATATCCCCCATCAAATCAAAACCTGTCCTAGACTTCCAAAACATCATAGCCCCCAAAATAATGATACAAGTGTTGGGGAAGTTGGGTTAAGGTTACCCCATAGTCTCTTAGGATAGAATGAATAATAGTATGAAGGATAAACCACCCCACTCGAAGAGCCCACGAGGGTGTCAAACCTCCTTGACATCCTTCATCGAATAATATCTCTCCTCAAGACTAGGAATTCTAATCCTAATAGATATGGGGAGGTAAAATATCTCCCTTAACAAATCCAACTCATCATCCTAGATGGTGCATTCATACCACTTACCATCATTTTTTGTATGATCATAGGAGTCGGATGACCTAAAAGATCCATCTTCCTCCTCCTCTACAGCCTCACTAGAAGACCCACCTACATGGGATGTAGATGAGTAAGGACCAACATTCTCAGTTCATGAATCTTTAGCCATGTCAATACTAACCTTGTTAGTGGGAGGTTTAAGGTCTATGGAAGATATTGACATGATGTTTTTAAGGTTACCCTCAAAAGGAAGAGAGGAACCAAAACATGCATCAAAATAATCTAAAAAGGGGAATTTATGTAAAGTTCACTTGGGTTAAGTGAAGAGCTACTACTCGACTAGGTTTTGGGAATATATAGAGGATGTGTCGGCTCCTCCTCCAGCATAACCACCTACAATGTGAGTGGAAACCTCCTCTCAGTAATTCTGGGTCTCTCTGACTTGAGCTCACATATGAAATTACAAATTCGATGATACAAAAGCCCAATTGCATAAGAAAATAAATGAAAAAGGGAAATTAGGGATTTTCATAATAAAGGCCTACGTAAAAATGGAAAAAAGTGCCAAACCTCCTAAATCTTTCAGTAATAACCTAGACCAACCAACTCAATGGTTGTCTAAACCTAGAACATCCACCAAATACCAATAATAGCAAACCACCACCATCTAGAATACGAAAAAATAAAAAATGAACTTACAGACTCTAGTAATGGCGAAAAAGGGCATACCTGATGAAAATTAATAGAACGTAAGGAATAGGGAAGTTACTGGAAAGTAAATTTGAAAGAGCCAAATAAGTACTTTTGTCACGATAACTTTTTCTCTCAATAGCAGTCTAAAATATGCTTGTAGATTTTTCTCTGTCTAAACTTTTTTACAAACATTTGAACTGCGATGGAAAACGTGATTTATGGAGTTATTTATAGTTTTAGAGAAGTGATTAAAAAGACATGGCAAAAAGAATGCTGAACACCTACATACGCTCTAACACATTCATTGCAAAGAAGACGCCTTAGCTTCTTGACACTTGTCCTCACAAATTATGGTACGTACAAAGGCAATCTAGTCGACCTAAGCCAACCACATAAGAGGTGACCCTCCACTTTCGTACGAGCAAAATAAAACACTTTATCCCCTCACTTTGTATCAGAACTCAGAGTTTATGTATGAAGTCTTGGGGGCATATTGTTACACCCTTGTAGTCACAACCTATCTAAAGTCCAAAACATTACCAAAGGAGGATCCTAAAGATGCTCAGCACCATCTAGAGCAGGAGGTCGACTTAGTTATTAATCTACTCATCCTATCACCTGAAAAGCTATCACACTTAGTGGAGACGCTTTTCTTATACCATATGGGCATGCTCTCACATACACCGTAGAGGTTTCTCACCAATCACATGGGACATGGGAGTGTGGTTATTACAAAAGTGTGATCTGCACACCTTTCAGAGACATTAAAACGTGATCAAGAGAATAAGTTTGCTATTCACTAAATAAGCACATGTATGAAGGTGTAACTTACTGACCTATAAGGGTAGTACACATGTCCCCAAAATATTCCCTATGAACTACGTATAAATAGGGAACAATCCACCTAGAAAAGGGACTTGATCTCATATTCCCAATCATTAAGCTATTAATGCAACCCTAAGTTGTAATCTTGACAATACTGCAGAAAGATAATAAAACTCTATGGAATTAGGTTTCCACCTTGGGCCGAACCACGTAAAAGTATGTGTTATTCTCATTATCTCTCATCGCAATCTCTATTATCATTACTTATTTCATCAATTATTTTATTATTTTCTATCTCCAGTTTTGGACGATAATAGGGATGTTTTGAAAGAAAATGTTAATTCATAGTGCTATAATGTATTAAATATGTTTTTCACAAAGTTATGATGAAAGAAATGGAAAATGGTGATTTTTGATAAGTTGAGGGTCCTAGTGGCTGGATTTTCTTATTATACCATATCGATCGTTTTTTTGATGAAAATGATAAAATGGATAAAATGTCACTTTGCCAAGATGGAATGGTGGTATTAATCGTAGGAATGGTGAAAAAAAGTAAAATGATTGAATAATGTGAACATTAGTCAAAATGTAAAAATACATTAATATGGACTCGAATGACATTGAGAATAATTAAGGGGGTCTAGAATCCTGAGGTAAAAGACCCAAAATCACTGGCCAGAGCATATGGTATAATAGACGGCAATGAGAAGCCTGTTAAAGTTTGTGGATGTTGGAAGATTTGGAGAAAAGAACATGAAAAAAGGAAATGGTATTGGTTGTTCTTGAAAATGTGTAAGTAAGACAAGCTAATGAAATGGAATTAAAAGGATACTAATGGATAAAAAATGAATTGTAAAGTGGGAAACTAATATGCTCGGCAATGAAAAATATATATTTCAATTTTATCTTTTTATCCTACACAAGCATCTATGTAATAAAAAAAGATAAATCAAACCAATCAATCAACAAAAATGATGTTTAAGGAAAAACAACTTTAGGGTAAAACCTTTTATTCAATTTAGAATTCTAAAAGATAGTCGACTTAAAATACTATTTGATATCCACAACAAGTATAACACACTAATCTTTGCAAATCTCTAATAAAAAACTATGATCCTCTCTAGAATCACAAGATTGTAGTCGCCCCCTTTAGGCTCAGCCTTTGTCTTTAATAGTGATCCCCCTCGAGCATCACAAGTTATATATGGAGATCCTCTACACTAGATGTATGCAAAGATACTAAACTTTCTAGGATTTAAATAAATTCATAAAGAACGATATTCAAGGATGTTTATTGTGAATTAAAAAGTGTTTTGGAATGTTAAAACATGAAGAACTTTTGCAAAAGTTACGTAAAACTGATTTTGGCAAAGTCTTAAATGTTCTGAACATGAAACGGGTATTTATAGGACGTTTGCAAATTTTGAGGCGACACGATCGTTCGAATGAGAAACAGACTTCGTTCTAAAGATATAGAGATGTCGTTCGAACAACATATGAGTCTTTTCTCATGACCTGAAGAAAACTTAGGCAGTGATCCCTCATTTGATCCCCATTTGAAAACATATAAAAATGACCTTCTAACAACATTCAAAATCATTTGAACGAGATTAAAAAATGATTTTTCTTTTTAAAATGAAAAATCATGTTCATTTTTTATAAAAATAAACATCCCAAACATGATTTTTTAAATTAATTTAAACTATAAATTTCTTTATACCTTTATGGGATGTTAGGAAGTCTTCAAACATGGAGATTCTTGGGTTCGATTTCTCTTAACGGTGCATGAAGATTTGTTATGGGATACGCCAAAATAGTCTAAAACTATGTTATGAACAATATTAAAATAATTTTTGTTACAAATCTCCCCCTTTAGCTATTCCAGTACAAAACAAAAAAATATAACTGAACACAAAATCAAAATAAAAAATATCCTATGATAAAAATCCTAACACCCTTCCCAACCCTAGAGCGGAATGGCATAAGTCTATTTGTCTACAAACTTCATCTTCTTCCCTTTGACAAAATTTTTCTTCATTCACATGTCTTGAATTCCTCTTTAAGTACCTACACATACGAGATAAAAAAGCATATACCTCGCGACGCATCGAGTTTGAAACAAAGTAAAACGCATGAATAAATTCTCCCCATAGATCAAACTCGTCAAAACTCGTTTTAATTTTCTCTCCCCTTTGTTTTTATCAAAAATTGAAAAAGAAGTGGAAATTTAAGAATGAAACATGAAGCATCATGTAAAAGAAAAGATATTATCATAAAAAGATATAAATCAAGAATGTGTAATGATCATGTCAAAGGAAAACACAACCAACTATTTTTGAAAATTTTCAATTTTCCCTAAAAAAATAAATTTCACCAATACAACATAATACCGTCCATAATATATGCAAAATATATATCAAAGCAAACCCGACACACATATATAGGTATAAATGACCACAAAACATAACACAAAACACATCATCTTTACACACTAGAATAGTATCAATGTGTCCAAATGTGTTGGATGGAATGAATGGGTGTGAACTAGTAACAAAAGAATTAATACCTTAACACTCAAATGTGTTCAAGAAGTTTTAATTGACCACAAAATTTTATCAAACTAAGCTTTAACCTCAACTGACAATTTAAGTTGAACTTAATGAACAAAACAAGTATAATGTGCACAAGCCTAGAATTTTGATGATTTTACAAATCAATAGCGTCATGACAAAATAAGCGTAACTGGTATCATTGTGCAATCTCGTTTATTTTTCAACTAAACTCCCTCAAAAGATAAACATAATCATATTTCATTCTTTTCTTTTCTTTCAAAGTGATTTATTTTGCAAGATCACACAAATTAAACTAAATTGGCCCCTTCTTGGAATTTTTTTCTCTTTTTATTGCCTTAATTTTATATTGGTCTCCTTTCAAATGGTGGCTTTCACTTTGAGATCCATTGTCTCTCGTAGCCCTTTTTCGTATACACTCATACTTTTCGATACTAAATAAAATATCTCACAAGCAATAGTTCTTACATGAACAAATCCCCCATAGTCACTTAAACTTGTAGATGATAAAATTGATAGGAGAATAACTCACCAAGATCAAATATACATACTGAAGTCAAAATCCAACAAGCTTGTACATGTGTGTGTAAAGGCATATACAAAGTCGGATCCATAAAGCAAATCACGTTTGAAAAAACTCCATAAACATTGTTAAGATCGACCTAAGTATCTAAAGCCACAACCAAATGTCCTAGACACATGGAAATTTCGAAGTGAATTGGATTCAAACACACCAATATGCCACACGAAATGTGAAAAACTAAAATACACAAAAAATGATATTTTTATATTTTTCCAAAAATTTATCAAAACAAAATCTTTTTGTATTTTTCAATATGACTCAATAAAATAAAACATATAATATAAAAGATACATATGTCATAATACTATTAAATATATATCATGAAGCATAACTAGTGTATGACAGACAAAATCATGCAAGCAATTATCAATAACATATAGCAAGTGAAGAATAATGTGCAAGTATGTGAGAATTAACAAGTCTAACATCTATCTCCTCCAAAACTGATTTCCTAACCCAAATAGGCATATACTCAACGCGTCGGGTTTTAGGAACCAAGGTAAAACTAGACTTGAACTTCCTAGGACCTCTTCCAAGAACAAAACAAAACGCCTAAGGTGACCGTTCCTACCACAACTTGAACAAGTGTAAACGTGAGGAATATTATCTATGGATTAACCTTTTCTAACATCCTTAGATTTGTTTGAGCCTCTAAAGTAAACAACAGTCTTGGTTTTAACACTCAAAGCATTCGAAACATGTGATTCATTACCATTAGTACAAAACTAATGGAGTATTTTAAATCATCTTTGGAATCATCTTTTATCTTAAAAATTTTAGACTCAAGCGAGTAATTTGACTTTTTAAATTTTAGGCTTCTTTATATTTTCAATCATTCCTAGAAGGTTATCATGCCCCCTTAATGAAATCAAACTTTATTGTAAAAGTCTTCTCACGTGCCTTAAAATCATTAATCAAAACACTATCTTCAATCGCATAAACATTAACCCTAGAATTAGTAAAATCCTCCAATTCTTTTCTAAAACAAGGCTTTATCACCACACTCTTTCTTAGACTATTCTAAAATTCTAAAGTCACAGTCCATGTCTAGAAGTCTCTCACTAAATATATATCTTTTATTTTGAACTATTTGCAAAAGTTCAATAATGGATTTAAATCGAGAATTTTCTCTTGAATAATTTCAATCCTTTTAGAAAACTTCAAATTCAAACGATTTAAGACATCGAAACTATGAGAATCCATCAAGAAAAAACAAACAAAATAAAATCTCCCAAAGAATACTAAGCATTAATCTAACATGATAACTGAGTGCAACTGGTTCTGATACTAGTTTGTAAAGTGCGAAAGAAAATATGCTTGGCAAGGATAAGAAAACGATTTCAACTTTATCCTAAGCATGCATCTATGTGATAAAATAAATAAATCAAACCAAGTGGTCAACAAAGACAAGGTTTAAGGAAACAAACCTTTCGGGTAAAACCTTTTATGTACTTTCAAAATCAACAAGAAAGTTGACTTACAGTACTACTTGATATCCGCCAAAAAATATAGCGCTCTAGTCTTCACAAATCTCTAATGAACAACTATTAACCTCTCAAGAATCACAAGATCTACGCCCTCCCTCTTCATCTTCAGACTTTGTCTTCAGCAATGATCTACCTCGGGTATCACAAGTCAGCTATGGAGATCCTCTCCACTAGGTGTATGCAAATATACTAAACTTTCTAGAATTTAAACGAATTCATAAGAACAAAATTTAAGGATGTTTTTTGTGAATTAAAAAGGGTTTTTAAAACACTAAAACATGAAGAACTTTCGTAAAAGTTATGTAGATCGATTTGGAAAAATTCTAAAATGTTATGAACACGAAATAGTTATTTATAGGATGTTCACAATTTTTGAGGCGGTGCGGTCGTTCGAACGAGAAATATACTTCATTCTAAAGATATAGAGATGTCGTTCTAATGACATATGATCTGTTTCTAACAAATAAAGAAAACTTAGGCGGTGAGCCCTTGTTTGATCCTTCAAAAGATATAAAAACAACCTTCTAATGACATGTAATCTCATTTGAACGAGATTAAAAACAAAAATATTTTTTTTTGACAAAAAAAATTCATGTTGGTTTTAGAAAAATTAAACATCCCAAACATAATTCCGTAGAATAATTTAAACTCTAAATTTCTTTCTAACTTTATGGGATGTCTAGAAGTCTTCAAACTTGTATATGCTTGGGTTTGGTTCATTTTAACGGGGTGCGATGATTTGTTAAGGTATATGCCAAACTAGTATAAAACTATTCCATGAAAAATGTTAGAATTTTTTTTACATGAATAATAATCTATAAACTCGGTAAAGGTTGCTATGAAATGGTTAAGTGAACGTATGAGTTCATCGCTCGGGTTCACTACATAGTAGTTGTATTAATATAATCTAAATTCTTAAATGTTTTCAAAATTGTTAAAATACATGTTATATGTATAGTATTTTTGTAGAAAATGTAAAGCTTAGAATTACCCACCTTGTTGAACATTCGCTCACCACTACGTTTTATGTTAAACCCCCCACCCCAGCCCAGGTACTTAGAGGAAGGATTTAGGGAAGGACGCCGATAAGGCCCCAGAGGGCAATCAATACTGTTAGTGACTCTATAACTTTTAATGAACTTATGTTTTGAAATCAGTAATTCGGGACATTAAACAGTTTATTTGGTCATTTGACCATGGTTTGTAATAATACATGGATGATTATAGGTTATACCTTATTTAATTACCATTTGGATTAAATAATTTTTTATAAATAAACCTTGTAAATTGACTTAATTACTTAAAGTGGCCTCCCTTTTTCTAACATAAAACCAATAAATTTATCTTTAATAAATAGTGCAATTAAAAAGGGGTTTTCTTAAATAATCAAATTGGACTTTCCCCTCCCCCTGTAACTCATTGATTCAGTGCGGGTTGACCCAACGAGGACCCAAACCTGGGACATGACGTTACACAAGAACTTTCTAGGGTTTCGATAAATTGTTTGTAGATATCCTTAACCGAGAGGGTTGGCGAGATATTTATAGTAGTAGGAAGACGAAGAGATAGAATACCTTTATACATTATGTATTTACATTTCTACATTATAATTTACAACTAGAGATTCATCACTTTCATGTGCATGGTGACTATTGAGAGTCTCACGTGTGTCTGTTCACATTACTAACTGTTTGTATTCTTAGAAGTGGTGGGCTAGCGTGCCGACCAGAGAGCTAATGGTGTTGAGCACATCTGTTTTCTATTTCTGGACCCATGGGGTATGATGACATGTGTCACCTTTTTATTTTTCCACTTGGTCGTGTTATTCTAGGTTGCAACAGTAGCCACTATATAAAAATATGAATTGCAATAGTTCAAGTGAAACAAAGAGTACAAATAAAACTTCCTCTAACGGCAAAATCCCAATTGAAATATAAATAGTGTACAAAGGTAGCTGTTCTACATAAGTTCGAATATGCCGAAAAATATAATAATCTTGCGACTCTGACTCTTTTAATACCTAGCTTATTTGCCACAAACGTAAGTCTGATCGCCCAGTCCTTTTAACTTGTTTAAATAATAATAATACCCACGGGGAAACATTTTTTAATTCGGGTGAGCGGCCTAAAGTTGCAAGAATTAACTTTGAATACCAATAATTATCACCTAAGTTCAATAATATTCGCATGTCTCAACCCTAGGAATAACTATGCTAAAAGTCTCTAACTCCAGACAATTAAGCGCTATCACATAACGAATAATTACCACGAAATGATATCAATAACCTAAATAGAATTTCACCCCAAGTCCCACACATATATTTTTATTAACGTATTCTTAGCCTCATAGATGTAATATTATACCCCTTTCAATATATTTTAACTAACCGAATTATTATCCAACTATTATAAAGGATAGATTGCAACTAATCTGAATAAATGAATGTATCTATCCACACATATAAAAATACGATTCAAATACTTACCCCAGGAATGTCACTCACAAGGGATGTACTAGTAAACCACATAAAGTATCTAACTTGCCATAAGGTTCATTATCAAAGTCTATCATTAGACTACATAAATTTTGACCATATACATATATATATATATATATATGTGTGTGTGTGTGTGTGTGTGTGTGTGTGTGTGTGTGTGTGTGTGTGTGTAACGTGAAGGCATCTACCCTAATTGTCCATCACATGCCTCTATCGGCATGTCGGGAGCAATCCCTCACCTAATGGACTTAAATGAAACACCCATAATTGAGATGATCACTACACATTAACACCATATACCTCCCATATCCAAGATATGTATATGGATTCGATCATCCTACTTCTCTCATCACGAAGCGGTGACCCTGAATGTATGATCTAAAATAACGACCACCACTATGACAACAAATCTCAGTCGACGTGGTCCATGGACTGATGTCGAATGCAATTACCAACCAATAGATTCACCACGAATGGTCATATCCACATAACCACGCAATATATATATATATATATATATATATATATATATATGTGTGTGTGTGTGTGTGTGTGTGTGTGTGTGTGTATAGTCGTAGGATAACACATATACTCAAGTGTACACAAATCAATTAAATCCCTAAATAATGAATTATTCTTTACATTCTTAGGTTTATAAACTTTGAACCTTATTCAATTCAAGGCCTAGTTTATTGCCTCTCCAAACTATGAGTACATTTAACTATATATATATATATATATATATATTCTCTCTTATAACATACATATATAATTCCTCATTTAATTATTAAAGTAATTTCATGGATTATACCCGCTCAAAATGTGAATCAATTCTCCTAAACACGTTAACCTGTCACTCTCTAAGATCGATATACACATAGGACAATTGGATACTGCTCACTTTCATGATTACCCATTCTAAAGAAATCCTAATGCCGAATGTAAGTACAATATAGTACAAGGTTAATAGCTATAACCAACATAAATACCATCAACATAAATCAGGTCTGATCGATCACTAAATTAGATGTAATCCTAATAGAAATTACCAACTAAAAATCACAAAATTCAACTTAAGTCTTTTGTCCCTTTTAATAGAAAATCATAACAAATCCAAAAAAATCAAAAAAATATAAAATTATTGTCTATGCCCTCATATTTCGATTCTTCACAATAAGGACAACATTCTAAAGTCGTCCGAATGAGAATGGGGTCTTGTTCGAATGAGAAAGGCACTTCCTTTGAATGAAGTTACAACAACATTTCAACGAGAATGACCCTATGCTTCATCCCCCAACTACAAAAATCATCCCATTAAAATCCCACTACCAAGTCTCCAATCAAATTCCATCATACCAAAACCTAAAACTAACTTTTAAAGGCAATAATCCTAATGATTTTTAATCATAAACAAGAATTTTCAACATGATTCCAATCCGTAATAAAATTAATCAAAATTCCACAAGAACAATTTATAATTCCTAATATCTTTTAATTCACGATTTATTAAACATGGATTCGATTAAAAAGTACTACGAACCTAAAAATGGATTTTAACATAATTTGCATCAGTTATTCGATGCCAATTTCGGATTTTATCACCAAAGTCTTAACTTCCCGTACAAATCGCAGTATTGAACAAAATTAGTTAGTAGTCATATCCCACGTGGTAAAAGGAAAAATACTCACATGAACCTACTATAGTGTGACATGACTAGGGAGCCCATATAATGTATCCCACATGAAAACACACAAAAATATCACATGCGCAAAACATATATGCACATCCATAAATTAACCACACATACAATGCATGACCATACAATAAAGGTATACTTAATTAATCCACATGTCGCGACTCAACTCTTCTTGAGATTGACACACTTATTCAAATAGTCGTGCAAATATCCCTAAGTCCTCTCGACGCTAGACTCCTTGTCCACGTTGGCTTTAACACATACAATATCTCACCACTCAATGTGTATGTTGATGTAAAAAATTAGATTATTTCTAATTCATCAATCACAGATAAAAATAAGACAAAAGAATTTTAAAGTGGTTCAACCTTATAAGAATGGCCTACGTCCACTTTTTTTTGCTTATTGCTGACTGTTTGGGAATTCTCGATAATAGGTTTTTACGAAGAAATTTCGAGTCCCCTTACAATGAGGATGATACAATGTATTTATAGCCCTGAGGCTGTACATGTGAAAGGGTAACACATAGCTTTCCGATAGGCGTATACATCCGTAAGATAATAATCAGCTTTTAATACGCATTTAATCCTCTTAATTGTCTGGTAATAAATGCTCTGATCGAGGTGCAGCTCGGATCGCCTAAGCTGCTCGAACCGCCTAAGTATCTTGGTATCCATGAGTTTCTCGGTGCAATAAAGTTCCTCAGAGAGCACCTACTGCTCGGAGTATATAAGTTGGTGGGGGAAGTTGAGTTCCTCGAAGTCAAAGTGTTGTTCAGAAATGTTTGTTAGTGCCATGTAGATTGACACGTGTCTCCACTTAACTGAGCCACGTCAACAGACTAAATTTGGTATCAATAGAAGCCCCCAATGTTTCACAGTTCGAGGTTGAGGGGTGTGGAACATTCTTCTCGAAATATGGCAGGATTAAATGGTCATTCTGAATTTTAGGAGTGTTTTCTTTGTATTTATTTTTCTTTTCGAATTCATAGAATCAGACTTTTCAAATTTTTCTAACTACTTCGGTCTCCGTACCCTTTTTGTCCTTTTAGCCATCGATAGCGCAAACGTCTCTCCTTGTAATAATTATTTTTACCTTTTTCCAAGGTAAGGTATTTAAGCGTTGTAGAAAATCCTATCGTCTCTTCACTTTTTCAAATCTGTATCTTTGAGTTCTCCATTTCTTCTCTATCTTATGTGTTCTTTCCTTCCATCGTTCATTGTCAACTGATCCATCCTTTTTCTGTAAGATCTTCTTCCTTCTTTTTTATTTCCTTTATTCATCATGGTTTACCTTATTGAGTCGCTTAATAAGTTTCGTTCTGATTTCTCTATTCCTTCATGGGTCGTTTTGGAGAAACTTTCTGAACCTTCAGATTATTTTTGTTTGGCTGAGGGACATTGGTTCCCCAGTCTCTTTGTAGCTAAATGTGGCTTTTCTTTTCCCCCAAACACCTTGTGTCTGGAATTCTGTCAATATTTTAACGTGGTTCCTGCAAAAATATCCCCCCAATACATGGAGAACAGTTAATGGAGTCCATAGGTTAAATCAAATTCATGGAACTCGTATAGGAATTCCAGAAATTATGTTTTGCTATAGATGGTCTATCAACGACAGTACTTTTTACTTGAAAACTGGGTTTTTAAATAGGGCTTTAGTCGTCAATCTCCCAGATGCCAATAGGGATTACTTCGAGCATGGTGTTGTTATGAAAAATTGGCAACATGCTCCGCTAATTGGAAATGATGTGTATCAGGGTCCTAGATGCCATCCCTATGGAAATGGGATAGGTTGTTTTTATTTTAATTTATTTTTGAAATTATGCTTTCTTTGTGTTTGATAAAATGTGTCACTGATATTTTAATTTTTGATTTATTTGCAATTGACAGCAAGAGAAGGTCTCCAAAAGAGACATAAGTTAATTTAAAGCATCTGAAACTAATCTGGGGTTTGCATCAAACTGTTGCCGATGAACACATCAGATCAGCTTCATACTTGTTACAGTACAAGAGTTACACCTCGTCTTTTACTGTTCGTCCAGTGATAAGTGACGTAGAACCAGTACCAGCTTTTGAAGGTTCTTCTCCTGAGTCACGTATTCCCCATAGTGAAAGAATGAAGAGAAGAAGAGCTCCTTCCCTCTTTGAGAAATCTACCTCTATTACTGGAGAGGCAAAGAAAAGAAAGCAGGATGTCCCAGAAGGGACAAGAAAAATTGATGCACCTCCTCTAGCTATTACTGTGAAGGTTGCCGAGAAGCCCCCTGTGGCTCCGAGCAAGATTGCAGCTGTTTCCCCTCCAAGCGAGGTTTTAGTTATATCACCGACCAAGACGACATCCTTGGTCGAGAATGTTCCTGTTCCTATGAGGAAGCTGAAGAAGCGCTCCTCGATCAATTTGGCCGAATCCATCTCTCAGCCTCCAACTACTGGAAGTGGTGTTCCCACTTTCGTTGCTCCGAGCTCTGCCATGAGCTCGATGAAGTCTTGGATCATCCCCGAGATCTAAGTTATTGAAGAAAATCTTTCCCCGGATAGAGTTACCACTTTGTCAGCTCAGCACATTGCCTCAGTAAGTATTGCTAATCTAAACTTTCATTTTTCAATGTTATGTGCTTGCACTAACTTACAGTTATTTTCTTTTTCCAGTTGGTAACTTGTTTTAATACAATTCTGAAGAAGGACGAAGCCATTAAGGAATCCCTCTCCTATGGTGGTGTAGATGAGGCTTTTGTCGGTCTGACGCAGTCTTTAAAGGATTCTCGTCAGAAGTATGTCAATGATAAAGCTGCTTGGGAGAAGAAGCTTAATTCCACCGAGCAGGAGAGGGATCAGGCTATTGAGGTCTCCAAGGGATTGGAGAAGAAAATAAAAGACTTGTAAAGTAAGAATAAAGAGCTCGAAGGGAAGATCCAAAATGCTGGAGAGCTTGAAGGTAAGCTCAAGTCTGCTGAGGAAGAGCTAAGTAGACTTCGTGACGTTGGTCGTCAGAAGGAAGAGGAAGAAAAGAAATTAAAAGCTACCGAGGAACTTCTATCTGAGAAGCTTTCCTCAGAGAAGCTGAAAAGGAAATTAGCTGTGAAAAAGTCCTTCAGTGCTGGCTGGAACAAAGGCTGGAATAAGGGTTTGGCTTCCATGGTCTCACAAATGGAGTATGGCAGCCTTAAATATTTCAGGGATGGTTGGGTGGCTGCTTTGACAGAGATGAATGTCGATGAGAACTCCGACCTGTTTCAGCAACACATTCCTGGCCCCCCTCCTACTCCCGGGGAAGAAGAAGAAGACGAAGTTGCTTCTGAGGAATCCTTCATGGTGATTGGAGATCAGATTTCTCATGCCCCAATTGTCCAGACTTCCCATAAGCAGTTTCAACCAACCAACCTTTCAGCCGATCAACTTCCAATACCCTCCGAGCAACCTACCATGCCTTCTGAGCAACTTACCTATTCGTCCCAACCTCCCGAGAAAGTTTTAAGAGACAAGGAGAAGGTGTAGTGTTGTTTGGACTTTTTTCTCTTTGCTTATTTTTGTCAAATGTAACTTTGAACAATGTACTTCCCTTTTATGGGGCAATAAAATTTGAGATTTTGATTATTCATACTGTTGATTCTCTTTTTCTTGCTCTCTTTGCACTCTTATTGATTCTCGTTATCTCTTCCTTTTACTAGTTTATGTCCAGGATGGAATTGTTATCTGCTCATGATACAAAATTATTGAGACAATGTAATGAATACTTCAAAGCTGGTCATACAGATATGAATGAAGCTCAAATTATTGATATCCTTGGTCCAGATGCTTCAGAGCGAGCAGTCAAAGCCTACCAGTACTTAAAGTGTCTGCTTGACCGGGCAATGGCTAATAATGTAGCATATTATGAGATGATTGAAGACCTCCAGGGCACTCTCTAGGAGCATCAACAACAATACAGGGGATCTACAACCCTTTTGCACTAGGGATATGAGAAGAAGTATCAGCAACTAAGTTCTAATAAGGGATATGATAAGTTGTTCGCTGCTTATGATGTGAGGGAGAGAACTTTGAAGACCGAGGTCGAAGAGCACAGGCAGATAGCTAAGTTGCTGGAGCAGGAAAATAATAACCTGCGAGGAGAGATATCTCAGTTGACATCTGCAGCGTCTTCCTCGAATGCTTTGGTCCCTATCAATGAAGAGGGTTTCTCTTTCTTAGAGGTCGAAAATGCCAATCTGAGAGACGAATTAGAAACCTTGAAGAGAGCTGGTCCTTCTACCTCTACTCACGGACGAGCAAGAGCTTCTTGCGGATGAGCAAGGCTTGCTCGACTTACTATTGAAGAAGCTAGAATACAGGCAGCCTTAGAGAATCAAGCATTCCAGTTGGTGGCAAAGAATCAAACATTAGCCGAGATGTCCAAGAAGATTTTGAATCTAGACGAGAAGCCCACTACACAAAAGTCTACCTTGGAGAGTAAAGAACTTTTAACAAAAAACCTCCACGAGCAACTGGAGAGGTTAACCTATCAATTCCACAAGCAGCCCAGGGAGTTCTGGATGGATGGTTATAATGAAGCCCTCTACCATCTAGATGATCGGATCCAAAATGCAAATAATGTGGGTTACAAGCAAGGATGGCTGAATGCCTTGGGCGTGCTGCAGTTGGAACATAGTCACTATTTATGGGATTACTATGACCCTGGGTTTCTCGATTTTCCAGTGCTTCCTTTCAAACTGGATATGAGCTGGATTTCTGCTTGGGTCATTCTCCAATGTCTGATTTCAAAGTATCTCGGTGAGTATAACCTTCATTCCAACTTTGAGATATCTCGCTCGGAGCACCTTCTTGATAGGACATCATTGATGAACATCAGGATGCTCAAAGATATTAATTTCATAAATTCCCCCTATGCTTTAGATGATCCTCCTACTGGCGAAGAACCTGTTTCAAAGGCAGAGGGGAAGAAACCAATAGAATAGGAATCTTGATGTAATAATTTTTTAAATATGTATTTCATTCTGAATGTATTTTATTTTGGATTTAATGAAAAACTTCTAATTTTATTTGCAATTTCAATTGTCTTGGAAATATTCGGTAAGACATTTCTTTTTATTTATTAATGAATGTGCATGTATATCTGTTAAAAAGATAGAAATATTTTGTGTTATTTTAAATTGCCGACCAACTAAAGTTGGTGAAAACTTTTTGTTGACTATCTTGAATTGATGATAATCATCTGACGACCAACCAGAGTTAGTGATATTTTATTTCTCGACCAACTATAGTGGTAGTTTAGAATGCCATAAGTTTTAAGAACTTTATCTTTTTAATTTTAAACCCTGATATGACTTTCATTTATTTAACCAATTGTTTCCGACCAACCGGAGTTGGTGGTTTTTGTTCTCGACCAACCTTAAATGGGAATTTTTTTATTCCCGACCAACTTATAGTTGGTGGATTTTCTTTCCAACCAACCGGAGTTGGTATTTCTGGGAAATTTTTTATTCCCGACCAACTTATAGTTGGTGTTCCTAACCAACAGGAGTTGGTATTTTTGGACTTGATGCGTAGTGTGTAGCACTAGTACTCCGAAAAATTTTCAACAAAAGGAGAAAATTGGGCAAAACATCCACAACTTTTATTTATATTGAAGAAAACTGCATTACATAGGAATCCCCAACTACTGATAATATATGCGAAGATGCTCTGCGTTCCATGCATTCTTAAACTCCTCCCCTTCTAAAGTTTCAATCCTATATGTCTCTGGTCGAACAACCTCTGTTACTCTGTAGGGCCCATGCCAGTTAGCTTCCAGTTTATTGTGCTTTTGAATTACTTTCTTTAGCACATAGTCCCCTTCTTTCAGGTCGCACTTATTTACTCTTTTATTGTAGAACAGAGTTGTCCGTTGTTGGTATGCAGCATTCCTGATTGCTGCTTCTTCTCTAACTTCCTCGAGCATGTCTAAGTCTAACCTTCTCATTAAGTCGCTAACATGGGAATTGAAATTCAGCACTCTGTGTGTTGGGAGGCCCAGCTCGGCAGGTATAACAGCTTCACTTCCAAATGCCAGTATATATGGAGATTCTCCAGTTGCTGCTCGGAGAGTAGTACGATAAGCCCACAGTACATAATGTAGCTCGTTGATCCGATTTTCCTTTGCATCATTTAATCTTTTCTTCAAGCCATTCAATAACGTCCTGTTCATCACTTGAGTTTGCCCATTGCTTTGGGGATGGCCTGGGGCAGAGTGGGTTTTTAATATGTTCGATTGATAACAATGTGCAACGAACTCGTCATTGTCAAATTGGGTTCCATGGTTGGTGATGAATGCATGGGGAAGACCATATCTACAGATGATATTTTTCCAAATAAATTAGTACACCTTTTTGTACGTCATGTCGACAAGAGGCTTGGCTTCCACCCACTTAGTAAAGTAATCCACTGCGACGACGAGATATTTAAATCTTCCTCTACTCGTTGGAAGTGGCCCGACCAAGTCAATTCCCCACATGGAAAATGGCCAAGGGGAAGTAATGAGTGTCAACAATGCTTGGGGAGTTCTTCGGATGGTAGAGAAGCGTTGACATTTGTCATATTTTTTAGCATAGGCTATGTAATCAACCCTCATTGTGGGCCAATAGTTTCCCTGCATTATTATCCTTTGCAGAAGTGTCCGACCTGCTACATGGGCTCCATAATATCCTTCATGAATTTCTTCGATCAAGTCCTTGACCTCGGATGGATATACACATCTCTGCAAGCCATCTATAATTCCTCGTCTATATAGAACACCATCAGTCAATACATAACGAGCAACTTTAAACTTTAGTTTCTTGGCTGGGAGTTTATCAGTTAGCAAATACCCCTTTTCAATATATGCCCTGATAGGATACATCCAAGATGGTCCTAAATCAAGGGTAATAAAGTTCATCATCAGATCTTCATCTATGCTCCAACTAGCTAAGACTTCAATTGGGATTATTCTTCGTAGCTCGATGCATGTGGCTGATGCTAAATGAGCTAAGGCATCTTCTCTGGCATTCTCCAATCTTGGTATTCTAATTATCTGCACTGCCATCAGACTTGATAAAATTTCCATCACTTTTGCATGATACCTGATCATTAATTCTCCTTTGGCTACATATATTCCCAGTATTTGATTTACGATCAACTCCGAGTCACTGAATACAATAACTTGCTCTGCCCCCATGGTTTTTGCCAGATTAAGACCTGCAATCATAGCTTCATATTCAGCCTCACTATTAGAAGCCTTGAATTGGAAGCGCAGAGCATACTCCATATCGACCTCATCCGGGCTGTTTAAAACAATCCCTGCTCCACAGCCTGTAGTGCAAGATGAGCCATCCACATATAGGTTCCATATAGGTACCTCGTCTTCAAATTTTTGATTGGACAGAGTTCCTCGATGAAACATTTGCTGCTCTTGTCCTCCTCTAGCGCTTCTTGCTGCTCGTCGACCATCTTCTCTTGCTCGCCGACCAACTTCTCTTGCTCATTGACCAACTTCTTTTGTTCGTCAACCAACATAAGTTGATCGGGGTTTAAATTTGATGGTCCTGTAACATCCACAGGTTGGTCGGTATCCAGCTTTTGCTCCTCGAAGGTATCAGGATAGGTGAACTCTGCTACTGCCTGCACTTTTAGTGATGATGTAGGCTCATAAATTATATCATATTCACCAAGTTCTATTGCCCAATACATCAATCTCCCTGATTTTTTTGGTTTATGAAGATCTTGCCTTAACGGCATATCGGTATACACGATTATGGTATGAGCCTGGAAGTATGGACTCATTTTTCTACTCGCTTTGATCAGCGTCAATGCCAACTTTTCCAGTCTTGGATATTTGATCTCTGCTCCTTAAAAGGCCTTACTAGTGTAATAAATTAGTTTTTGTACTCCATCCTCCACTCTTACTAATGCCGAGCTAACTACAATTTCTGAAACTTCCAGATATAAGTACAATCTTTCTCCCATCACTGGCCTGGACAACAGTGGAGGTGCTCCCAGATATTTCTTCAACTCTTAAAAGGCTTTCTCGCATTCTTTATTCCATTCGAACGTTTTTTGGAGTGTTTTGAAGAATGGAAGGCACCTATCAGTTGCTCGTGATACAAATTTGTTAAGTGTTGCAACTCATTTAACTGGTTTTGCTCCAAAATAGAAATTTCCAATGAAAAGCTCTACCAGTTGAAAGAAAGTTGAAATCTTCCCCCGAGGAAGATTATTATACCATATCTGTGCAGATCCGGTAAGAGTTCCCAAAAATACCCTGCATCTCATCTCGTCTGGCACGGCATAGATGTTGGCAGCAGCTTGGTATTGTTCTATATTAAGGATAGGGTCAGTTTTTCCATCATATTTAGGGGTCACAATAGGTGATTTAAACTTCGATGGTGTGGGAAAATCCATAATTGCCTGTATAAAAGGCATCCCTTGAACAAAATTTCTTTGTAGAGGATTCTTGTCCTTAACCATTTCCCCTAGTCTATCCTCCAACCTTTGAATAGAGCCTTTCCATGCATCCTTTCCCTCCTCGGGCCTATTGGTTCAAGCAATTGATCGTGTTGAAGTCGCTTCCTACGATCTATCTTGTCGAGCAACTGGTTGTGATTGGGAAGAACCCTCTCTTAGAATAGATGGTCGTCGAAAGTTTCTCAACACGGCCTTAGGAGGACTTTTATTCTTTTTACGGCCCAATCGATCAAAAGGACATACCCTACTTAATCTTTCCAGTGCACTAGTCCTTTCTAAAGAGAAAGTGATGTGTTGTTCAGTATCTGTGGCTCGTACTGACGAAGTTCGACCCGGTTGATAAGAAAAATCATCAGATTTCTCAGTGAGATATGAATCGCTTTGCCTAATACGCGAAGAAACTCAACGGGTATTTCTTTGAACACTTCGTTGTCCTGAATAGGTCGACACTCCACCTTGGATAGATTGCATGAGTTGTCACAAAGTCTCTTGCATAGCCGTCTAGCCTTGAGCCAAACTGGCCATAATTCCAGCTAGATCTTGGACATTTGGAGGAGTGGATGGATTCGGAGGGTTTCCAGCGTTTTGATTACTGGATTCAGGATTATCAGCCATTGGTGATAAATTGTTTTGGTGAAAAATGAAAATTTCAGTCGTTTCCCACAGACGGCGCCAATCTATTGATGTAAAAAAATAGATTATTTCTAATTTATCAATCACAGATAAAAATAAATAAGACAAAAGAATTTTAAAGTGGTTCAGCCTTATAAGAATGGCCTACGTCCACTATTTTTATTATTACTGACTGTTTGGGAATTCTCGATAGCAGGTTTTTACCAAGAAATTCTGAGTCCCCTTACAATGAGGATGATACAATATATTTATAGCCCTGAGGCTGTACATGTGAAACGGTAATACATAGATGTCTGATAGGCGTATACATCTTTATGATAATAATCAGCTTTTAATGCTCATTTAATCCTCTTAATTGTTTGGTAATAAATGCTCTGATCGAGGTGCAGCTCGGACCGCCTAAGATGCTCGGACCGCCTAAGTATCTCGGTTGTTGATGTAAAAAATTAGATTATTTCTAATTTATCAATCACAGATAAGAATAAATAAGTCAAAAGAATTTTAAAGTGGTTCATCCTTATAAGAATGTCCTACGTCCACTATTTTTATTATTGCTGACTGTTTGGGAATTCTCGATAACAGGTTTTTACCAAGAAATTCCAAGTCCCCTTACAATGAGGATGATACAATGTATTTATAGGCCTGAGGCTGTACATGTGAAAGGGTAATACATAGCTGTCCGATAGGCGTATACATCTGTATGATAATATTCATCTTTTAATGCGCATTTAATCCTCTTAATTGTCTGGTAATAAATGCTCTGATCGAGATGCAGCTCGGACCGCCTAAGTATCTCGGTATCCATGAGTTGCTCAGTGAAGTAAAGTTCCTCGGAGAGCACCTACTGCTTGGAGTATATAAGTTGGTCGGGGAAGTTGAGTTCCTCGAAGTCAAAGTGTTATTCAAAAATGTTTGTTAGTGCCATGTAGATTGACACGTGTCTCCACTTAACTGAGCCTTGTCAACAGACTAAATTTGTTATCAACAGTGTATATCCTCGCACGTGTAATTTCTAATGTATTAAACAAAACGTCCTAGAGACCAAATAGATTTGAACTCTCGACACTCACTAAATTATGTGCGTGGATGTCTTAAAAGTGAAATCCAAATAAAAAAACCCCACGATACATTATTGCCTATATGAATCGGTCATCAAGATACTTTAGCCCGAGACCCAACAGGAAACCATACAATAAAAACATAAATCTCAACTTGAAACAATTACAACAAAAGTCACAGTTCTTCCAAGAGTAATATCAAATAATCCAATAATTCTAAAAACATAATGATTTTCTCAAAGTATGGTCCGACATCCTATACCCACCGTTAAATCTAATGGAGTTCTTAATCACTACCAAACCCCTAAACATATAAGCAATCCAAAAGGGTATACTATCACCCATCGCCCTCTTAACATCCTTATTCTAACACCATACATGACCATACACAACTTCATGTCATCAATACCTTTACTTGACATACAATTCTCAAAATAAATAAAACATTTACTATATATATGATTCTCATTATGCATCTCGTTACATACTAAGATAAATTTATCATCGACTAACCATCACACGTAACCCTCCTATACAGTATTCAACCACAAGCATAAAGCCCATACAAGTAATATGAACCCGAAAATCACCTCAAATAAATATACCCATGGCATAAGTCAAAATCATTATCTTCGTCACATTCACTTTAAAATCCACAGAAGTGCTTCGCGGCCACCCCAAAAATACTTCTAGAATGCATAAGACATTTATGGAACCCAATGACCATTCTTCCCTCTCCTAACTCACAAATAAGTGATGATGATGTAGATGCCGACATGTACACCACCATTCAACATCTATAAACTATTATAAACATAATCTACCCATACCCAATAAATTTTACAGCCGCTTCCATATGGAATGAGGTCTCTCACAACAAAGAACAAATCTGAGTGAACATAAACCCATAATCTACATGATTACATCAACAGTCAATCCACATATAATGAGATAACTCTCCGCAAAACTATTATGGCCAACTAAGGAACTTCACTCTACAACATATAGATTTTATGAATATCTTTATACAATATATCCCGCATATAAGAACTACGGCAATAGCCAACCGAAGATCTTCACACTATTGCACCTATTTTCAACAAGGTGATACTTCCCAAATTATGCAAGACCTGCGACTATAATTACAATGCCTATAAAAATGTCACCCATATAAAATCTATAAAACTTGAACTGAACCATGATTATTATTACAACAACTATACTAAAAAATCATATCCGATCATTTTCTCACCACATGACCACACTCCACACACCATAAAATCATAATGAAAATTCATTTTAAGATCTCCCTTTCCCCGCTTAACACGCTACTTTATAACATCATCTTCCATACTCCCCTAGTTGTCTATAATAGGGGTCTCTTAATCTTACCATCAAAAGTATAACCCTCAATCGAAACTCGCTCTTTTTTTCAGCCTTATGGAACTTGCTTCTAAACCTTACTGATAGCTAATAACTCAACAAAATATATGCTTCTCACTCACAAGCAACTCCATCCTCATAAAAATATTTAATTGAGTCATCTCAACTCAAATTATGATACCCAACCAAAATATTCTATTTATCTTCCCAACATAAGATGTAATAACATGAATACATTGAGATTTGGATTATTATGACTGGTTTTATATTATAATTTGACTACTTTGTGTAACACCCCTCCTAATTAAATACCGGGTGATCAGTCATTTATTAAATTATAACCAAGGTGAATGGTTGGTTCATTCTTAGCATCACTGTCGCAAAATAAAATTTCCAATTTAAACACCCTAAATAATTAAGCTAAGTGTCAAAGCCAATTAAAACATTATTTCCATTTCATTAAATCCAATTATAAAACATTTAATAATTAACAGTTTAAGAATCACACAATTATAAAGACTGGAAATGAACACTCGATAATTTAACCATTCAGACAACTAATACCAACTTAAAAACAGTAAAGGAAAACATTCCTGACAGTAAATAAATCCCAACAAGTAAAATACTAAAGATAAATGAACATAATCGCTGACAAATCAAACTGAATAAGGAAACGGGCGACACATGCCCACCTAATTAAAAATGAATTAAGAATGGAATAAACAAGGAGGTCGTCTAAGCAAATGGCCTGCAACTCTGACGTAAGCTGCAACACGCCCAGTCCAAAGCATTTAAGCATGACGCCCCTATGGTTGGGCACCTGTAATATATATACAAGAGAGAAGAGATAATAGGAAATGGGTCAGAGCCCGATTATAAAACACTTTAAAATTTAGTTTACCAAGTATTTAAAATGCTTATCGGCTAATGCAACAATCATATTAGTATGCGACACTCTCTTCAGAAATTCTCACCTCTCATCTAGTGTGCACACCTACCGTACCATTAACCCCAAAAGTTTATCTTAACTTAAATTCCTCATAAGGTTTCATGCTGATAATTACTAGGGCTAAGATAATCAATTTCTGAAAGTCAAGTTTTCACATGAATCTCATTTCATTATAAAATATTCCAGTATTCTCAACCTTTTCAAACACTTATAATAAAGTCAGAGTATTTATTCATTACTTAACTACTTTTATTCACAGTAGAAAGTTCCTAGTTTCATGTATATATATATTAATCACCCATATAATATATATACTATCAGCACCCCGCATAAAATTTATGTTACTGGCATACTCTGCTATCAAGTCCCCGTATCACTCGTACTAAGGGAAATATTAGTTCAAAATCACTTTTGAACTGTATTAACAACAAACACATACAAATTGAGGCGAAGCATAGTTCCAAGTCACTAAGAGGTCAGTACATACCCTCACGTCTCTTATGACCGTCTGATTATCAATCAGATTGCCTGTACTAAGGAGTCCTATGTTTTAGGGTACAAGTCAATATCCCCCATAGAGGTCCCATCGAGATAAGACTGACCCAACGCGATAACCAAAGTGATAGCAAGTAGCTCGGGCATGATTTTTACACATATATGGTATATGCACAAACACAGTCATATATATATACACACTACTATTCCCATTTCTAAATTCGGTACACCCACGATCCATACTTATGATATTCGTTCGTAGTACACATTACTCGATCATCCTGTATAACGGCTCATCTCTTTTAATCTTATTTATAAGTTATTCCATACTTAGTTCTTATAACTCGTAGTATCCTATCTTCCTAAGTATAATTTAAGTAGGTACTCTCTTATTTTCTAACGTATCTTCCTTACAAGTCTCACTCCTTTAGTTACACGTTCCCAAAATTTCTTATGTGTAAATTACTCCCCGTTAACCCTAAATTCGTCTTACATTAAATGCTCCTTTTTTACTAAGTCCTACTGGTCCTCTTTATGTCCCGAATGTTCTAACAATAATTATCAAAGGTTACTGCTCATTTTAATCAAAATAAACTATCTAAAGAGGAATATGAGTTTTCCAGGAGGGGTCGATCGATCGATGGAAGGGGCTCGATCGATCGATCAAGCAGTTATGGCGAAACTGCAGAAACCCAGTCACGGAAATCCTTCTCCAAACTCAACCAAATCATCATATTTAACTCCCAAACTCCCAACAAATGATACTATAAGTGGTATATACCCAAATAAATAATTTTCTACGTAAAACATGTGTGTTTTCATCAAGTATAACAATTTAAAAAGGGCAAAATCTATATAAACCTCAAGAACCCTAATTTTTTCTTTAACTTTTAATTCTTCCAATTATTTTTTTCTAGATTTTCTATTCCTAACTCAATGAAAATTCGTGGTTTATCCCCTACATGTGAATTAGATTTCCAGAATATGATTATTACCTCTACAACATGCGAATTCTAGTCTCCGATAAATGCTTTCTTTCATGAAACTAGTTCTAATCAACCCTATACTAACATAATTGATGCATTAACTAACAATAAAGCAATATAGATACTTGCCTCGATATCTTTTATTTCTGATTTGTTTAAGAAAGTGGTGTGGTTATGTTCCTTGTCATGCGATCTACACTTTGGCGATGACGGCGGTGTAAACGGCGGAGTTTTTGGCCTAGAACTCCTTGGAAAGCTTCTCCACTTCCTCTCCAATGGCCGTTATTTGGTTTTGCTTTAGTTAACCCTAGATGACAACTCCTAACATTTGATATATCCTTGGAAAATTCGTGTGTTTAATTACCCCAAAATACGAAATGTTCAAAATGCCCTCCCGGGATGCTAATTAGGCCTATAAACGCCCCGAGACCCAAACTAAATCCCCGAATAAATTATTTTGACTATCTCGACCCTTCCTGACACATTGGTGCACTCGAAATGACCATACAGGTGACTTATAATTTATTCACTTTTAATAATGCTAATTTAATCCCGACACGACACAGGCATGTCCCGATTTAATTTTTCCAAAATTGTCAAATTATATACTCATGATAATTTTTCCAAAATTGTCAAATTATATACATGTGGAATACATCGTGAATGTGGTGCAAGTGCTCTGGCATCCCCAATCTGTATGCCACCGGCCCAATCCTCTCGATAATGGGAAATGGTCCCACGTACCTTGGGGCTAACTTCCCCTTCTTCCCAAACCTCATCACTCCTATTATAGGAGACACGCGCAGTTATACTTTGTCCCCCACATTAAATTCTCGGAAAGACCTATTTGCTTCGGCGTAGCTTTTCTGCCTATCCTGGGCTACCCGTATGCGACTCGTGATAAGCTCAATCCTAGCTGGGGTTTCCTTAATTACTTCTGACCCTAGCAACTTGTTGTCCCCCACCTCTAGCCAACAAGTTGGAGAATGACAAGGCCTGACATATAATGCCTCAAACGGAGCCATGACGATCTTGAACTCATAGGATTTATTATAAGCAAACTCCACCAGTGGAAGATGTGGCTCCCATCCTCCTCCAAAATCAAGGACACACATGCGTAGCATATCTTCCAATATCTGATTGGTACGCTCTGTCTGTCCATTCGTCTATGGGTGATAAGATGAACTCAATCTTAACTCTGTACCCATTGCCTCCTGAAAGCTCTCCTAGAAACACGACACGAAAATTTTATCTCTATCAGACACAATATTCAGGGGCACCCCACCCCATATAGCCTAACAATCTAGGCAATGACCAACTAAGCATACTGGCCTGTGGTATAATCTGTCCGTACTGGAAGAAAATGATCCACCTTGTTCAGACAGTCCACGATCACCCAGATGGAGTCGTGACCCCGCTGTGACGTAGGTAGCCCAATAATGAAATCCATGGAAATACTCTCCCACTTCCACGTGGGTATCTGCAAAGACTGAAGTAACCCCAACGGTCTCTAGTGGTCTACCTTTACCATCTGGCAAGTAGAACACTTGGAAATGAACTCATCAATGTCCTTCTTCATCCCCCTCCACCAATACTGCCACCTCATATCCTGGTACATCTTATCTCCTCTGAGATGCACCGTAAATCTGGACCCGTGAGATTGTGTCATCACTTCATGACGTAAGTCTTCCCCTTTTGGAACCACCAATCTCCCATTAAATCTCAAACCTCCATCGAAACCAGCTGAATAGGACTCAGTGCCCTTAGCTAAAAGTCGTACAATCTTCTCCTGGCAATATGTATTCACTGCTTGTGCCTGTATCACCCTCTTAATAATCTCGGGTGTGACTATCATGACAGATATGAAGGAACGGGCTACTGCGTCCTGGTGACCCAAATCTTTCCACTTCACTTTCTAGACGTCCGCTACGTCGTTTATTGGTCTACGGCTTAACGTATCAGCAACCACGTTAGCCTTTCCTGGATGGTACTAAATTTTGAGCTGGTAGTCTTTCACAAACTCTAACCATCTGCGTTGACGCATATTCAGCTCTTGCTGAGTGAACACGTACTGCAGTGACTTGTGGTCTGTGAATAAGCAAAACTTCCCCCCCCCCCCCCCAATAAATAATGTCTCCATATCCTTAATGCAAAAACGACCGCTGCTAGCTCTAGGCCATGAGTGGGGTAATTTCTCTCGTGCAGGTTAAGATTACGAGAGGCAAAAGCTATAGCCCTCTCTTCCTACTAAAGTACTCCCTCAAGTCCCCGTAAAGAGGCATCGGTGTAAACCAGATACTCCACTCTCGTCTTGGGTAGAGAAAGAACTAGTGCCAAAGTCAGCATATCTTTCAGCTCATCGATAGCCAATTGATAAGCATCGTCCCAAACATACGGTACCCCCTTGCGAGTTAGATTTGTCAATGGACCTCCTATCTTGGAGAAACCTCGTATGAATCTCCGGTAGTACTTGGATAACCCCAAGAAACTCCGCACTTACATTGATGTCGTGGGTTGTCCCCATTCCCTCACTGTCGACACTTTACTCGGGTCAACCGATATCCCCAATTCTGACATAATATGCCCCAAAAGATGCACCTCCCATCACCAGAATCCACACTTCTCCTACTACCATACAGCTGATGCTCTGGTAGAGTCTGAAGAACCTGCCTCAAGTGCTCAGTATGCTCTTCCTCATTCTATGAATAAATCAGGACGTCGTCTATGAAGACTATGACAAACTAATCCAAGAACTCTCTGAACACTCAGTTCATCAAGTCCATGAATACGGTTGGAGCATTTGTCAGCCCAAACGGCATGTCTCTGAACTCATAGGACCCATATCTCGTCAAGAAAGCAGTTTTCGACACATCCTGTTCCCTAATCCGTAGCTGATAGTATCTCGATCTCAAATCTATCTTTAAAAAAAAGTCGCTCCTCTCAACTGGTCGAACAGATAATCGATTCGAGGCAACGAATATTTGTTCCGTATCGTGACCTTGTTCAGCTCTCGATAATCCACGCATAACCTCAGTGAACCATCTCTCTTATTTATAAACAAAATTGGAGTGCCCCAAGGTGAGGTGCTCCTACGAATGAAGCCCTAACCTAATAGTTGCTCTATATGATCCCGTAAATCCCTCATTTCCACTGGAACCATACGGTACGGAGCACATGCTATCGGTCGGGTATCTGGCATCAATTCTATAACGAAATCTATCTCTCGACTGGGAGGTAAGCCTGATAATTCCTGAAATACATCAGAATACTCACAAACGACTGGGATCGAATCTAAGGAATCAAGACCTCCTCTATGTAGTACAAATGAGTGGAAGAGCCTCCCTTTAGGCGAGGCATCTCCACTAAAAGCATCTCTTGCCCCAGAATGGTAAAGATAATACTACCACCGAAACAATCTATCATTGCTCTGTATGCGGCGAGCCAGACCATGCTAATAATAACATCATGCTCATGCATCTCTAAGACTAGCATGTCTGCTGGTAAAATCAATCTACCAATCTCTACTCCCACGCCTCGGCATATAAAGAAAATCAACGACCCATTTTCCAGTGGTGAGTCTACACATGTCACAGTGCTCTCTATTATGGCTAATAATCCTAAGGCTTTTGTAAAATGAGTAGCTATAAAATAGTCTGTCTCTCCAGTATCAAATAAAACTCGACCCATAGTGCCATGGATAGGAAATGTACCCTCAATTGCGAGTGGTACCTGAGGAGCTGTTACCTAGTGGACTTTATAGACACGTCCATACTGCAACTGCCTCTGTTGTACCGGAGATGTTGGGATGGCTGGTAGGGCTGGTACCTGAGATGGTGCGGGGAGGGTGGCTGGAAAGAGTGATCTCTATGGCTCATTATGGGCACCCTGCTATTGTGGGATCCTATCTCCCTGTGGACAATCCTTGTGCCTATGGCCATTCTTACCACACCCAAAACATCGGCCATGGAAATTTCCTCCCCTCTATCCCTACTAACCACGGCCTTGTTGGCCATTACCACCCCGCCACTAGCCCTGCTGGAAATGTTGTTGGCCCTGATGGACCTGCTGTTGTCCCTGCTGATTAGACTGGCCCTGCTGGCCCAGCTTAAATCCCCAAATCCCTGTTTGGAGTCACCTGATCGAAACCGCTTGGCAGGGTGCCCATGATGGGAACTCTTCTCATTATAACGAGCCTGCCCCTGGGCTACCGGTGCCCCACCAGTACTACTGCCATGTCTTGCCCTGCTGGATGGACTCTCCTGCTCATTTTCTTCCTTACATATGGGAGTGGTGATCCTGACAGTCTAACAATGCAGCATTGAGTACATTCGTGTAGGTACTCAGTGGTAGATTGCCTATGAGATGCAGGCGGATCCTCCAAGTTAATCCATCCACAAACAACAGTACCTTCTTCCCCTCTATGGGTGCCTCATCTGGCACTATAGTGAGAAGTCTAGTGAACTCCTCCTCGTACTCAACAACATTTATATTCTCCTGTTTAAGATTCTGCAACTTTTACTTCATCTCAGTCTGCATGGTGGATGGGAAGTATTTGCGGTCAAACCGCACCAAAAATGACTGAATCGTGATGGTGTCCCTCTCTTCCAAGGTGGTGGTGGATTCCCACCACTACAAAGTGGACCCCACTATCTTGAAGGAAGCCAACAGCTGTTTTTGTACGTCCGTTCACTCGTACATGCGCAGATGCCTCTGGATATCTTTCTTCCATTAGCTAGAAACTATGATATCCTAACTACATGAGAAATCTAGGGGATGTGCCCCACTCCTATCCAGATGGAAGTTGTACTGGTACTGGGGCCATTGCCTGAATTTGGGGTGGAGCCTGCTGCACTACCGCTAATGCGGCATTCAACGTCTGACCAATAATAGCGGCTACCTTCATTGTGTTCATCATTCCCTAAGTCGGAGCTGTTGGTTGCTCGGCTTAGGCATGTCTGTTCTTGGGTGCGCGTCTCTAAGGCATCTGAAACGATAAGGAAGTTTATTATTCTACAGTTATTAACAAATCTCTAATAGCTGAAGACGTAAGCAAAAATGCAAGAATACACCAATCCTAAAAATAGGGCTCTATCTCAAGAATGCTAAGATGGAAGCGAAATAAGCCGTACAGATCCTAAAGGACACTAGAACCTAATGCTATGATACCACCGGTAACACCCCGACTAATTAAATACCGGATGATCAGTCCTTTATTAAATTATAACCAAGGTGAACGGTTGGTTCATTCTTAGCATCACTTTCGTAAAATAAACTTTCCAATTTAAACACCCTAAATAATTAAGCTAAGTGTCAAAACCAATTAAAACATTATTTCCATTTCATTAAATCAAATTATAAAACCTTTAATCATTAACAGTTTAAGAATCACACAATTAAAAAGACTGGAAATGAACACTCAATAATTTAACCATTCAGAGTACTAATACCAACTTTAAAACCATAAAGGAAAACGATCCTGACAGTAAATAAATCCCAACAAGTAAAATACTAAAGATAAATGAACTTAATCTCTAACAAATCCAACTGAATAAGTAAACGGGCGACACATGACCAACTAATTAAAACTGAATTAAGAATGGAATCAACAAGGAGGTCGTCTAAGTAAATGTCTTGCAACTCCCACATAAGCTGTAGTGCGTCCAGTCCAAAGCATCTAAGCTTAACGCCCCCGTCGCTGGGCACCTGTAATATATATACATATATATACAAGGGAGGAGATAATAGGAAACGGGTCAGAACCCGATTGTAAAACAGTTTAAAATTTTGTTTAGCAAGTATTTAAAATGCTTACCGGCTAATACAACAATGATATTAGTATGTGACACTCTCTTGAGAAAATCTCACCTCACATCTAGTGTGCACACCTACCGCACTATTAACCCCAAAATTTTAGCTTAACTTAAATTCCTCGTAAGGTTTCATGCCAACAATTACTAGGGCTAAGATAATTAATTTCTGAAAGTAAAGTTTTCACATGAATCTCATTTCATTATAAAATATTCCAGTATTGTCTCAACCTTTTCAAACACTTATAATAAAGTCAAAGTATTTATTCATTACTTAACTACTTTTATTCACCGTAGAAAGTTCCCATTTTCATGTCTATATATATTAATCACTCGTATAATATATATATATACTATCAGCACCCCACATAAAATTTATAGTGCTGGCATACTCTGCTATCAAGCCCCCGTATCACTCATACTAAGGGAAATACTTATTCGGAATCACTTTCGAACTGTATTAACAACAAACACATACAAATTGAGGCGAAACATAGTTAGAAGTCACTAAGAGGTTCACACATACCCTCACGTATCTTAGGACCGCCTGACTATCAATCAGATAGCATGTACCAAGGAGTCCTATGTTCTAGGGTACAAGTCAATATCCCCCATAAAGGTCCCATCGATATAAGACTGTCCCAGTGCAGTAACCTTAGTGATAGAAAGTAGTGCGGGCAAGATTTTTACACATATATAACATATGCACAAAGAGAGAGTCATATATATATATACTACTATTCCCATTTCTAAATTCGGTACACCCTCGACCCATACTTATGATATTCGTTCTTAGTACACATTACTCGATTATCCTGTATAACGGATCGTCTCTTTTAATCTTATTTATAAGTTATTCCATACTTACTTCATATCACTCATAGTATCCTATCTCCCTAAGTATAATTTCAGTAGGTACTTTCTTATTTTCTAGCGTAACTTCCTTACAAGTCTCACTCCTTTAGTTACACGTTCCCATAATTTCTTATGTGTAAATTACTCCCCGTTAACCCTAAATTCGTCTTACATTAAATGCTCCCTTGTTACTAAGTCCTACTGGTCCTATTTATGTCCCAAAATGTTCTAACAATAATGCTCAAAGGTTACTACTCATTTTAATAGAAACAAACTATTTAAAAGAGTAATATGAGTTTTCCAGGAGGGGTCGATCGATCGATGGATCAAGCAATTATGGCGAAACTGCGAAAAACCCAGTTACGGAAATCCTTCTCCAAACTCAACCAAATCATCATATTTAACTCCCAAACTCCTAACAAATGATACTACAAGTGGAATATACCCAAATAAATAATTTTCTACGTAAAACATGTGAGTTTTCATCAAGCATAACAATTTAAAAATGGCAAAATCTATATAAACCTCAAGAACCCTAATCTTTTATTTAACTTTTAATTCTTCCAATTATTTTTCCATATTTTCTACCCCTAACTAAATGAAAATTCATGGTTTATCCCCTACATGTGAATTAGATTTCCAGAATATGATTATCACCTCTACAACATGCGAATTCTAGTCTCCAATATATGTTTTCTTTCATGAAACTAGTTCTAATCCATCCTAGACTAACATAATTGAAGCATTAACTAAAAATAAATCAAGATAGATACTTTCCTACAAATATTTTGTTTCTGATTTGTGGAAGAAAGTGGTGTGGTTATGTTCCTCGTCGCGCGATCTACACTTTGGCGGTGACGGCGGTGTAAACAACAGAGTTTTTGGCCTAGAACTCCTTGGAAAGCTTCTCCACTTCCTCTCCAATGGCCATTCTTTGTTTTTGCTTTTATTAACCCTAGATGACAACTCCTAACATCTGATACACCCTTGGAAAATTCGTGGGTTTAATTGCCCAAAAATACGAAATGTCCAAAATGCCCTCCCGGGATGCTAATTAGGCCTAAAAATGCCTCGAGACATAAACTGAACCCCCGGGTACATTATTTTGACTATCTCGACCCTTCCTGACACATAGGTGCACTCAAAATGACCATACAAGTGACTTATAATTTATTCACTTTTAATAATGGTAATTTAATCCCGACACGACACAGGCGTGTCCCGATTTAATTTTTTAGAAATTGTCAAATTATATACTAGTGATAATTTTAATAAATTGAATTACACATCTTACTTTATCCAATAAGTAATTTTTTTCAACAAAATCCCAATAATTACTAACTCTCATCACGCTAGTAAATATTTAAAATAGTTTTCGAATTAATATTAAATTAATATCACAAATTAAATTTAATAAATCCCCAAATTTAAAAGTCATAAAAATACGAGCTATTACACTTTGGAGGTTTGATGACAATTACTAGAAGTTTGTGGGTTAAAATTGAAAATTTGGAGAAAATAGAGAAAAGGGTAGTTCGAACAATGTTCAGGTCATTTGAACGAGAGTCATGGTTCGTTCGAAGTGGGGGATCAAACAAGCTTCGAATGAAGGTCGTCTTCATAACAAGTGTGGCTTTCGGGAAGGTCGTTCGAAGTGAAAGATCAAATGAGGTTTAAACGAGATGAATTTCCCATTCGAACGAGATACAAATCTCGTTCGAACGAGGCCATTCAAATTTTAAAAATAAATTTCCATTGTGCGATGTCTCGTCCTGGGTCATTGGATTGATGAGTTGTCGAGCTCTGGTGAACCCAGATTGGGTAAAAAATGGGATTTTGATGCCTTAGAGGGTTTTTAAAGACTTTATTTTGTCATTTTAGGTAAGAGGAAGTTTGAATAAGAGAGAGATAGTGGGGTAATGGTCTTCCTCCACCATTTTAGCCTTATTACTCTCTCCCACCACCACAAACCACCTAAAAACAACCATTCCTCACCTATACCACCTTAGTTTAAACGTATTCCTCTATACCTGAGCCATACATACCCATTTCTACTATTGATGAGTGGATCTACAAATTTGGAGAAGTTTGCTGAGGGTCTTGAAGAAAGAGAAGTAGGTTTTGGTGGTGCTTGATAGGGGTTTTTCAAGGATCTTTCTTGAAGGCTAGCTTTGTGGAGCAAGGACATCTCTTTAAGGCCTCTTTTGGATGTGGGAGGTTGCCATAGGAAACTTTACTCTTATTATTAAGACATTAATTACATATTTGTAGTCTTATTGTCAGATAACATGAGTAGGATGCATTTGAATAAATGATGAGATTCAAGCATAGTGGTAATAAATATTTTTATGAAATAAAAATGTTACAAAAATGTTTTTTTGTTAGAAATAAATGATGAGTAAATATTTCAACGTTTCCTGAACAAAAGATTGGAATTTTTATGAAAATGGTCCATTTTCTAAAATTGGGTGTTAAACATTTTATGAAATTAAATAGTTGAAAATGAAGTTGACTTTTCTAGAATATTTTGGTGAAAAAATATTCGAAGCTTTTTCAAAAATAAAGATTTTATTAAGGTTCTAAATGGATTGAATTTTTATGAAATAAGGATATCACTTATGTATTGGAAGGTATTTTTTGCTAGTATTATGAATTTCTGAAATATATGAGTTTGACCCATTTACTAGGACTCTTCAAGATACAATACATCTTCTCTTGCATTTATACTTTTAGTATCTTAATGATGAATATATAAACAATTTTAAAGAAGGTTTTGTTGGGTTTAAACACGAAATAAGAAAAATGGAAATTCTAGTCTTCAAAGTGTGAAAAAAAATTTAGAAATTGTGGTAAATGTAAGGTTGTAAGACTACGTGTATTAATAAGAGGAAATGGTGTTTTCTTATAAAAATTAGTCTTTAATTGTAATTTGATTTCTTAGATAAAGAAAAGTGAAGAAATGCCCAACTTGAGAAAATGGTTAGGAAAAGGTGTTTAACAAGTATTAAGTAGTTAAAACATGGAAAGGTCATGTAACTTAATAATGTTTTTGAAAGATTAACACTTTTGAAAGAGGAACTACTTGCAAGGTTGTGAATAAATGGGTAAAATGATAATTTTACACAGAGTTTGACATTTTATGAAATAAAAAGTGTCAGAGTTGATGTTATGCAATAGTCAAAATGAAAGTGATTTAGAAATAAAATCAAAGCAAAAGTATCATGAACGTGAAATGATAATTTTCACAGCGTAACACAAGTTGAGGTGAAATTCTAGGTTTTGGCTTCAGCGGAGTAAAAGGGAAAAGTGAGGTAATGTGGACATTGTAATGTTAAAATTCATTAAAAAGAACCCACATGACGCCAGGATAATTATGGACGGCCCAGAGCCCTAGGGTGAAAGATCCCAAACCACTGGCCAGAGTCTATGGTGGCATCGCTGACGGTATGGAGCCAGTTAAAGCACGCGGTTGTAATACCCCGTAATTTTTAATGACTTTTAAAATGGGTTATATTTTAAATTAATGGATTAATTGGATTAATTAATTCATTTGGGTTTTATTCGGAGTGTGGATATTAAAATGTATGATTCTGAATATTACTTAAAGATATTTAGTTAATATATGAATGTGATGTCATTTTTATGACGGTATGATATAATTTCTCGGTAAATTGGATTTTTAGTCAGACGCGGTATGGGACGTGTCGGGACTAAATTATGAGATTAAAAAGTAAATTTATTTTCTATCAACCTTATGATCATTTTGACTGCGTCGTTACGTCCGGAAGGTTTGAAATAGTCAGAAAATTCTATTTGGATGTTAATTTTGAGTCCCGGGTCATTTAGAAATGAAAAGATAGCCCAAAAGGGCATTTTGGTAATTTTTACAAGGGGGTGAATAGTGATTTCGGGTTTTGTCATATTATAAGTATTTGGAGATTAAGTTTACTTGGGTTATACATCCCCTCTTCACAAATTAGAGAAGTCATCTTCCTAGAGAGAGAGAAAGGTTGCTTGGGAAGGGAAAAGCTAAGCTTGCTTGGAAAGAGGGAGAACCAAAGGTCAAAGGTCACCACGACCATCACCACCTATGTTATTCAACTCCAAAGGATCAGATCTTCATTAGAGGCAAGTGTTTAATATTTGTAATTTAAGTTCGTATATTGTCCATGTTAGAATAATTATGAAAATAGATGATTTTTCATGTTTGGAAGACATAATGGAGTTGTTTTATGGATTTTTAGAAACTGAAATGATATAGGAAGTAAACTCATGTTGTAGGATGATAATAATACACGAAATAATCATATATCTATGGAAGAAATTCTGAAAATCATTTTTGTGTTCTTGAAGATAATATGTTGATAATTTTCTGGCAAAAAAAAAAAGAGAGGCAAAAACGAGTGGAATGAGAAGAGCCAATTTTGAATGTTTAGATCTTCTTTTTGAGTGCATTTGGATGAGATTTAAGAAAAACTCAAAACACATACCTGAATCAATTTTTCGTGTAGAATCCAAATCTGAAGTCGGATTGATGATTCGAATACTTTTTTGATCTGATTTTAGAGTATTTAAAATATGAGAATTCATGATGTTGTTTCTTTTTAAATGTTGGTTCTTATCCCAAATCTTTTGTAGATATTTGGTGATTATTAATTGGATATTATGGGACTTATATTAGTTCAGTAAGCCCTAGTTAAGACTTGGATTAATTTGATTGGAATTTAATTGATTGGGAATATTGATAATTAATTTGAAGGAATTTCGATTGCTAGGTTAAATTGTTGGACGGTAATTGGTATGCATGAGGATTAAATATAGGACCAGTAGGGGTGATTGAATATAATACCTGGGTATCCTTAAATTTACAAGAGGGTTTAATCCTAAGTGAAAGAAGATGTGTTTATAAGAGATTTGAAACTATCGGTTTTAACCTTAATTAAAGGGAGAGTTTAATTCGTAGTAATTCGGGAACTATGACGATATGGACCAGTAGGATATTAATGATTTCTTACTGAATATATGTTGAGGAAAAACCTATTTGAATCTTGTGTATTGAGTGAGGGTAGCCTGAGTTTAAGCTCATTATTGATTTCTCAAGGACGTAGTGTAATACAAGATCGTAGTGGTATGGTTCCTGGTTAGAGATGGGAGTTTACAACACATTTGGTTGGAAGAAAGTATGAGGTTATCCCGATCATATAGTTGATGTTGTCGGACCTCCTCGATCGACAAAGTTAAGTAGTAGTGTATTGGAGGGGTTCCTTGTTTGGATTTCGCTTTGTAAGACGCTCCGCGCATGAACCTTAACAACGTCGGGAGTGGAGAGTTGTTATAGGATGTGAGGATAACTAAATTATGAAATAAATGTATGACATTTTAATACGTGGAATTTAAAGAGATGTAATGCTACGTACGTGAATAATCTAAGGGTAATATGAGTACCTTGTTGATATTATATTATAGGTATGATAATTCCTATTTGATTGATTGATGATTTATGTGTATGACATACCTAGCTTACTTGCTATCGGGGTGAGGTTTGCGCGTGAGGGCAGTCATATCCTGATGAATCCATGGGATCTTTGATTTGTCGCTCGAGAACATAGGTCTATGAAAGACTTATCGGGGAGTTGATAAGTCCGCTGGCTATGGGTATGTAGGTATGTGCGTGACCCATGGGTATGAGAACTATGTTCACCTCCATTGATTGTGTTGTTGTTTATGGTTCGAGGTATCCTTACCGAACCTTTAGTCCCCTATTCGGCGACCTGCGATGATGGGACATGATATCAGAGTAATGCATTGCACCGCAGCTGTGACTCGGGGTGTCGTATTATATATGAATATATATATAATGAATTGAATGAATGAATGGATGTTTATTATAGTTAAATCAATCTACGATGATAATTTTAGATAACGGTAAATTGAGAAATAATGAAATTAAGATAATGAATGTTTATTCTTATGGGATTGAAAAGCTGAATTCATGTTAATGAGAAACGATTCATATAAATGAGAAATGTATAAGAATGAATAATAATGTGACGTAGGGTATGGGATATACGGGGATTATGACATGGGAATGGAATTCTAATATTGAGAGTAGAAGAGGAACCATTAACTAGGAGGTTAATAGGAAACGTTAAGTGTGCACTCTAGTTGATAGGTGAGAACAACAAGTGAGAGTTGGATCTAACATGTACATAATAAAAGATTTATTGCACTTATTAAATACTTGTTGTTTTAAAAATTATCTACATATTCGGGCTCTGACCCATTTCCTTGCATATTTTCTCTTCTATTGTATCTCTATATCAGGTGTCTAGCAGTAGGGACGCCAACATTAGCGGATTATGATAGGCTATGGCTTTATGGAGTTTTGCTTAGATGCCTATCATCTTCATTTGATTCACAGTATTCTCCTAGTTGGGGCATGTCGCCCAAAGGATTCAGTTATCTTTTCTATCGAGGTCAAATACTATTGTATTCGTGTCATTTTAATACATTTAACATTGTTGGGATTATTGTAATGGATTTATATTATTTGGTAATGTTTATTCCAATTGCATTTAAATTCTCTTGTGTTATCTATTTGGTTATCAGTGTTGTAGAATAAAATGCGTTGCGTTATCCTTAAATTGGAAATGAATTTTGTGGAATTAAAATTTGAAAAGTTTTTAACACCAGCTTAATTGGGTATTGGGTGAGATGTAAATGTTTTCAACAGTGATGCTAAGAATGAGACAACTGTATATTCTATTTTAATTTGGTATGGGACTGGCCACCCGGTATTTAATTAGGCGGGGTGTTACAGTGGTTTATTGGAAGATGCTGAGAAAAAGATAATGGAACAAGGAACATGTCGAGAAATTGGCTGTGTGATGAAAATGTAAAAGGAACAACCTAACTTGAATGAATTAATAAATTTTCCGATAAAGGTTAAAGTGGACAAGAAATATGAAAATAAATTAATGTTCATAAAGTAAAGGAAAGGTAAAGCATTGTGGTTAGATGAGTGAATTACGCAACCTAAGAAGGTTTAACTATAAGTAACACAAGGGTGTGTGGTGAAAGGTTTTCAAAAGCTAAATAAGCATTTTCTAACACGGTGTCCGCGTGTGTTAAAAGGTGTGGTTTTCAATGAATATACTAATGTGGATTGCTTTAAATGAAAAGGGTAATTTTGGTAACGAAATGGTTTTCAGTTAAATAAAGTGTGTTTGTTTGAGTACTTAACCATGTGTGTTAAATAAAAGGATAAATATCAAGTTAAGAAGGAAGCAGTTCTTTATGAGATTAAGGTTGATTAATCGGGATAAATCAAGTTTTCAAAATAAAAATGATTTCATGTATTAAATGTGTGTGTGTGTGTGTGTGTGTGTAAGGTAGTGGCATGTGCTTGTAGGTATAACGTGTTAAGAGTCTTATATCTAGTGTTTGACTCTATATTACATTGTTGTATATTTCCCACTGAGCATTCAGCTCCCACCCTTGTCTTTGTTATGGAAGGCTGGGTATAGTTTTGTATTTTGAGAGCGTTACACAGGTAAGTGCTCTCTTTTGTTTTACGTTAGTACCTCTGTATGCTTGGACTCGGGGGATGCTTCCCACGAGTCCCTCATGTAGTTTGATTAAAATTTTTATCGCATGCTAAACAAGTGAAATGTTAATTCAAATAAAATTGAATTTTCAACATTTTTATAGGTTGTTTCATTGCACTTCACACATAATGCTCGAGTCGGACCGAGTTGACTACATGTAAGCCATAATTCTAGGCTGGGACATTACAAATTGTATTAGAGCTCTAGCTTTAAGGTTCCTTTCGGTATTAACGTGGTGAGGTCGATAATGGATCCTTTGACATCGGTGTTGGTTTGGGCTGGATACGCTAGTTATGATGAGGTTTTAGTTCGTGTCCTCGACGGTGAAGTCAAAGAGGTTAACATGACAAGTAAGTTAGTGATAAGTGAAACACGACTATGTTAGTTGTTATTAATTACCTTTGCATTCTTGATTATATATGTTATCAATTTATAGATGTCTAGGCAACCCAGTGGTAGTCACACCATGGTTTGATTAGTGTGAGGTGTTCGTATTCCAGCCTTTGAGGATGTAACGTCTTTTGAGGTGTTAATAGAGTGAGATGATACCCATTGGTCATGCAACAAAAATTGTGTGTAGTTAACTATAGAGGTTGATAGTTAGAGTGTCATAACTAAGTAATGATGATTTATGATTTCAAAATGCATATAGTCCTTAGGTGTGGTACTTGTGAATGGTCAGTCGATGATGTAATAAAGAAAATTCGATCCTTGGGTTAATACCATGATTAATGGATAGTTCGATGAACATATAAATTTGTTTAGGTCAATGCTTGAGTATAGCTACATTCAGTTTTAGTTGATAGGATGTTATCATTGCGGACAAGTGCCTTAGTGATTATTGGTGGACGGATGTATCCCATAACTCGTGATTAGAGTTACGGGAATTTATAGCAAAGGTATCACATGTGTAATAGTGACGAGTTGTAGTGACAGGGGGAACTCTAGGTAGCTTGAATGGAATCACTTGGAAAGAATGATGTAACACTTGATGAATAGGATCTTTAATTACATTGGTAGTGTAGACCTAGATATATACTAGTTATATGCAATGTCCTGTATCCTGCCAAAATTCTTAGCAGTATCAGCTTGTGGTTCAGTGCATGATGCTTAAAATTAGTGTGGTAAAGAGGTCTTTAAAGTACCCTTGGGATGAAAGATCAACTTGTTGTGATGCCTTGAGGTGTCTAATGAATATGGCCTACCATGTTAGAGAATTATGGATTAATATTTAGTTGAATGGTTGACAATTGATTAATCAAATATCAAGAAGTCTTATTGCATAACTTCCTTTGGGAATTATGGTCAATGAAGTTTTATATAGTCTTTGGTGATAAATGCTTGGGTATAATTGGTGACCTTAGGGAACCACTCAGGCTAGATTTTGTAGAATGTATTTTTCTGGGTGATATGATGTGGAAAATTTGGTGATGACCTTAGGTTGTCGACTAAGTTCAAAGGAATCGCTTCATATAGCCTTCAGTGAGGCTACCAAGTTTAATGTAGATAGGTAGCACCATATTCTGAGGTGAGATAATGGATTCATACCATTATTGGGTATAATACTTGTTATCTTGAGGGGAGATTGATGTATAGAGGGTCGTGTTATATTTGACGAGTACCTAGAATGTAATAGAGAATTAGGTCAATGATGTTATGATTAATGCCTTGTGAGTAACAATTTTGATGGGGTTTTGTAGCATGAGTAGTTGTGTTAGGATGGCACTAGTAGGGAAACAGGTAGACCTTGGGTCATCTTGTTGGGCTCATGTGGACTCGAGGGTGTACGTCAGAGTAGTACTTGTTACCTTTATATTGCTAATGACGAGCGATTAATCATAATATGGAGTCAACTAAGTTAAACTTTGGGATATGTGACAATAACATTATTACGATGACAACCGTGATAGGGTAAGTGTCTCGCCAAATTAGTTTGTATGTAAGGAGACACTGGGTATGAATATCGTACGATAAAGTAAGATGGTAATCTACATATATAAGATTAGTGGAAGTGTCACTAATGAGATGGATAAAGTCGGTGTCAATAAGGACGTTAGCATTCATCGACCGGGTGGTTCTATTTTACCAAAGATGTAAGGGAAAGGTTTTATTCTTAAGGAGTCAAGTGTAGCATTTAAATTCCCAAGGAACTTTAGGTTCATATAACAATTCCTTCTCGAGGAAATGAGTGGGTCATGGTTAGATTCATCACGATTAGTGACTCAATCCAGGGTGCATGGCTAGGCCAAGATCCATCTAGTTTTCTCGAGGCGGAACTTGGACTCCGAATGCATGGATTAGGTTTGTCTCCATAAACCATCACAGTTATATGTGAATGGGGTTCTTTTGGATCTATTTATTGTGTCTTTTTATTCTCATATTTTCCTTAAGTTTTGATGCGAGGAAATTGTATCACTCACGGTGGTGATAACTCGGACTTATACCACGACTTGGTGCGGCACGGTTTGGCCCAGTAGAGTGCAGTTGGACCTAGCATGGTCAATGAAGCCCGATAAAGGGGTGCGCCCTTGCCTAAGGTATCCTTATTATTGCATCAATCTTTATGTACGGGTGGCTGCGCTTTCGATCGAACGGTTGCTCATGGTTTTTCTTCTCTTAGGCGTAGTGACCTAAGATATACTCAACATGATAATTAAGGGCTTTGTCATGAAGATCAATTGATAATTGGAGGACATAGTAGAATGTTTGAACTAGAGTAAACTTAGCACTAAGTGTGGCTTGTCACACTGAGTGGATTATGCAATGCCCAAGTGTGTCCTTGGTTAGATGTCTACGGTGACTCTAAATTTATGTGAGGGTCCTGTGAAAAAGGTGTTAGTCAGACACACGGTTTAAGAATTAGTGGTGTGTTAACCCTTTTGGGAGAAATTAAAAATTTGAGGCAAATATCAAACTTAAGCGAAGTTGTTGCTTGAATTATTCGAAAAATGTGAACAATTAAGGTGTGTGTGATCCTAATGTATGAGAAAATTCTTGATGATGAATTGCGTATTAATTATGTTACGGTTTACTGTAAGTTTCGATCAGAAGAGGGTGTTGACTGATAGGGGCATCGATATGCTTTGGGTATTAGCCAAGGTAGTCCTAGGACTCGACTAAGTATAATTTTTTAGAAGTGATGACTTGAGGACTATAAGTGAATTTAGCTTGAGGGTGCACATTAGGTCATGTTGCATGATGAACCTTTTAGTGACAAACCCTTGAATGAGCGTATGATGTTGTAAGAACATATTTTACATAGTCTGATGTTTACATTGAGTATGTTGTATACCATTACAACTGTTAAAGGAATTCCATGTTCACGCGTTCAATAAGGTGGATCCAAATATCAAGTATCTTCAAGAACAGTCCTCCACAAAATTGATTTTGGTAACTACTGTGTTTAAATTTTGTAAATATTTTACTTTAGTATTGGGATATTTTTTTATAAAATGTTTTTATCAAATTGAGGCATTTTTCTAAGTCAAAATAATTTTTAGAAGACTAGTAGGATAACTTTAAAAGATATTTTTTTGACGTTTCCGTCGTTCAAATGACAAGCTAGAGTCCTGCAAACGACATTGACAAGTTGTTCAAACGAATCATCTAACAACATCTCATGTCATTTCTTAGTTCGTATGATAGGTCGTTCCTTAGTTTCATCAGAGGACCCTATATTGTTTTGGTTTATAATACGTCGTGTGAAAGGTCGCAAGATCATGGGATCGAACGACATCTAATGTCATTTGAATGACATACTGAGGTCATTCGAACGACAATGCCGCCTTAAATTTGTTATTTTCCTATAAAAACCTATTTCATGAGACTTTTCATTCAAGACTTTTACTTCACGCAAAATGCATATCTATAGATTTATAGTCTTCACTTATTAGGGAAAATTTAGGTTTTTGTTTCACATAAATCATCTGATATACTTTTGTGAATTGTTTTGCAACCCAAAGCAAATATTTGTCGAAGTTGGTCTTGTAGAGAAAGATTCTCTACTGTTGGTTAGGTAGTTCTTATGGGAGCTATTGTTGATGAAAACGATCATTGAGGATACTCAAGGGTATTCACTACTGAAGGATGAGTTACGATTCTTGAGGTTCTAGAGGGAATATATTATGGTTCTAGATTGCGGTCTACGTGGATTTTCTGTTGAAAATTCATTGCATATTTCTCTATGTAATTGTAAGTTGCAATTTACATTTCTTAGTAAAATAAAAGGTTTTGCCCTTCGGGGATTTTTCCTGAATTTGATTGTCTACTTTGCATGTTTGATTTGTCCACATAGATTCATGTTTAGGGTTTAATAAAATTGGATTGAAGATTGACTCTAATTAAATAAGTTTTATTCAATTAGAAATTTATGAATTTATAAATTAATATCCAACCGCATGACACACGCATCCTCAAATTTCTATCAAAGAGTTTAACTCGTTTTTACCTCCTCAAATTTCTATCAGATCAAGTTTCACCAAAATATCATGAGATCCTTTTTTTGCATAAATTTTTATGATTCAATGGGTTTTGAAATTTTTGATTTTTGAAAAATTGCAATTTTTTCAATTGATAACTTACATAATCGGATGCCCGTCTTTGATGGAACTAATTATGTATATTTGAAATCCCGCATGAGATCTTATTTAAAAGCTATCGATGAATGAGTTTGGCTCATTTGTGAAAGGGGGTGGACTCCTCCCACTGTCAACGTTGATAATCTTATTAATAACAAACTCGTGTCTGACTAGACTGATGATGATTTTAAATGGGGTACCTATAATTCCTATGGCCTTAGTGCTATTTTAAGATCCATCACCCCTGACGAGTTTTGTCGAATTATAACGTTCACCGCGTTAAATAGTCATGGGACAACTCGAATTGACACATGAGGGTACCAATGCGGTTGCGGCATCGAAATTACAAAATTTGAACACCCATTTTGAGACTATTAACATAATAGAGTTTGAGTGTTTTGACCATGTTAATGCTAGATTTTCGGACATAGTTAACACGATTTTTAATTTTGGTGAGAATATTGATGATTCGAGAGTCATAAAAAAGATTTTGAGGTAACTCTAGAAAAGTTTTATTCCTAAGGTCACTATTTTAAATTCATTTGGGATGTTAAATTTAGTTAGGTTAGAGGAGCTCGTAGGATCCATTCAGACTTCTGAAATTGACATGTTTTCCCAAACCATTAAGCCTAAGGATATAGGGGTAGCTTTAAAGACTAAGGTTAAGAGAAAAAAGAGAAAGTGTGTGAGTCTCAGTCTGAGGGAGAGTTTCATTTCGACGATGTGGCCTTATTTTCAAAAAAATTTCAAAAGTTTCTCAATTTATCCAAAGAAAATTATTCCAATGAAAAGATTTTTGAGAAAAAAGAAAGAAAGATGAGGCCAAAGAGAGAAGTAAGAAAGAGAAAAAGGAAGAGGTGAGAAATTTTAAGTGTGAGGGTAAAGGGCATAAGGCATTTGAGTGTCCCTCTATGCTAAAGTGAAAAGGCCAAAAAATTGCTAACAGGGTCACTATTAGTGGTAGTGACATCGAGTTGATTGATTTGGGGGATGAATCAGCACAAGGAATCGGTGTTGCTTTCATGTCTAGTCACGTGAGACCATCTAGTTTGTTCCGCGATGATGATGACACTTGTAGACTTAAGAGACTAGATGATGTTTTGAGCCATTCAAGGGATAGTGAATGTGAGAGTGAGGTTGGAAGTGAGGGTGAAAGTGATCTCCAAAAACCATTTAGAGATTTATATGTCGAAGCCTTAAAGACAGAAAAGTTGAATAAGAAATTAGGTATTAAGGTGTTAGATTTGGATAAAGAGACAGAAGTTTTGAGGGTGTGCACCGACGAGTCAACATGAGAAGGTAAATGTTTCTTTATGTGAGCAGTTGATCGTTATAGGTTAGGAAAAGAATGAGCTTAAAGCTCATGTGGTCCAACTCGAGAGAGATCTTGAACGAGTCTAGTAGTTAAAGGTAACTATAGAGGACACATTTAAGAAGGTAGTAAAGATGCTCCTCACTCCCCTTTGTGTAATGTTCAAATATTAGGAATAGGTTATGATGATGTGTCTACCTCCCATGCTTCACCTGAGCCGGTTCCCGAGTTTGTTTAGATAGTTATGGATCTCAACTTGACCCACCTAGGCACTAGTTTCCCCCTATAGGAGATGCGTCCTAGAAACTTTGAGAGAGGTGTTCCTAGGCCCATTTATGTTTGCTCCCAATGCAAGAAGAGAGGACACTATAATACCCCATACTTTTATAGATATTTAAATTCCATAAGTGGCGTAATTTGATAATTAGAGGAATTTTTGTGAATAGTAATTATGGATTAATGAGTGTTAGATTATTATCGAGGCGTGTGACATTTACTTTTGAGATTAAGTAAATGAGTCGAAATATTTATATGTCATGTCCTCAGTTGGGTTAAGTGATCGGAGATAGTTTATGTTGTAGGAAACGCGTGTTGAGAAGTGTTGGATCCGATTAGTGAATTTTAGTTAAGTAACTAGGATGGAGATTTCGAGTGCACGGTTAGTTTCGGAATGGCCAAGATAGTTAAAATGGAGTATTCGGGGGTAGCGTTTAGATTTTGGGGACTTTTGGACTAGTAGGGATTCATAATTGAGTTTATGAGTCAATTTTGGGTTTAATAAGGGGATAATCCTTATAAACCCTTACAACCCTCATTTCTCTCATTTTTCAGTCGTAAGAGAGAGAAAAGGAAGAGAGAAAAGGAAGAAGATAATAGAAGAAGAAAAAAAAGGGATTCCGAACCAAACTCCGTGGGATTCGACTCGAGGTCATCGGATTTTATCCAGGAGGCAAGTGTTTACTTGCCTTTATTCTATGGATTTTATATCTCATATTATAGTTGGTGATGTTAAACTATATGATTTTTGGGTTTTGTTTCTTGAATCAAAATGTCTTTTTCGAAAGTTGAATGAATAAAACCCGGATAATATCCAATTTGAGAAGCATTGGAATTAATTGAAATTTATTATTGGTTATTGGTTCTAGAATGATTAAAACCATTTTTATATGTGAATATATTTTTTTGAGTTTGGATTATGATAGGAGAGAAGATAAAAATCTTCGGGGTATGTTAGTGGTTGAAATAGACTCTCGGAAAAAAGGAAGAGCCTGTTCGATTGATCGATCGACCCTACAAGATTTTTGGCAATTTTAGCCTGTTTTATTCATATGGGAGAAATTATTTAACTAATTATTTCTATATTAGTTATTTGAGGAAATAACTAACTAACTAGGGGAATTTATTCCTAACCATTTAAGGGAGATAATTGGGGTTAATAGGTGTAAAATTGTGTAGCACTTAATGTATAGTTTTGAGGAAAAATGAATTGTGGAGATAAATATTAGGGGTTCCAAATTATAGTGTGATGATCTCTAAATGATTAATTGAGTGAGATGTATACCTTAGGTTAGTTGAAAATAAAATCCAAGGCTTACTAATTTAGGAGTGGTTGGGACGAGTAACACTCGGGGAAGTATTTCGACGGACAAATTTATATATAATTATGCGCGTAGAATATATATATGCCAATTACATGTTTGAGTGAATCCTAGGATGAGAGTAGGATGGAATTTAGGATATGGGGTTAAGGGGATTGAGCGGCTATCCGGTATGTCTATATTGAAGTCTATTATTATAGGTGACGCGATACCTGTGGAATTAAGATAAGTTATTTGTATACTTATTTAATTATTACGAATTGGCATATTTGGGTTATATATAAAACCTTTTAGGTGATTAAGGTAAGTTAAAGCTCAAGTAAGAGGATAATCATAGGTTTAGAATTCTAAGTGTGTAATTACTTATATACTATTGCGAATGGGAACATTCGGGATTTAGGCTATTATTATAAGAGTTTTGCAATTATTGCCAGAGTATATTGAGAAGCGATATATATCATATATATATATGTATACTTACATGTCTAGCGCTATCCAGGGAGGTTGCGTGATGTGGGTGAATCCCTTGGCTTGCGGAGAACGGAGAGTATATCCCCAGGTCATATCGTCCCTCATATGGGTGAGATATTGATTCCACTTTCAAGAGAGAATATGATTGCCTCCACCGTTTATTATTTTTACCATGATCATGAGAGTGTCTGACTTGGTACCGGGGTTAAGTTCAGCATACTCAGAGGTAGATAGGTACTTTGAGACTGCATCCTCGAGCTAAAGCTCGGTGGGATGGTTATAATACTTATGATTGTAAAATAGGTATACATATATGTGTTGCGTATAGTATATTGCTTGTATATGAAGCTGAGATATCATATATCTTTGATTTGTGTAAAGTGTAAAATGAATAAGAGGTTATTCTTCTTCCGGTAGATTTATATCCGGACTGATACAAATGTAAATCGTCGATTCAAGTGAGAACTATATATATATAAGGGATATTATATGTTAAAGTGAAAATGGTATTTAAAACTAGTGAAAGTTGTGGAATATTAACTGTATAAATATATATAGAAATGAGAACTATATATATATATATATATATATATATATATATATATATATCACATTGATGATTATATTAACTAAAATTTTATGTAATAGCTTATGGTATAACATATATTATATCACATAAGGTAGGTGATAGCTATGAGGATTTAGAAGATGGGTGAGAGAGATTACTTAGGTGGGGAAGCTTAACTAAGTTGTTTAAAATATATACGATGGGTGTGCAATATTAGAAGAGGGGTGAGATGTATCTCAAGAGAGTGAGATACCCATTTAAATATGAGAGATTTTATATTTTAATTGGCATTGGATGCACTTGCTAAATATTTTCAAAACTCGGCTCTGACCCGTTTCTCTATTTTCCCCTCTATTGCTACATATGTATATATATATATTAGGTGTCCAGAAACAGGGACGCCTGGATGATGATTCTTTCTAGTCAGACGTTTGCTACAGTAGTTGTTGATGCAAGCATGTTTATTTTAGACACATATGTCCTTGGGATCTAGATAGGAGGTATTGTAGAAACACTCGGGCTGATATCCCAACTATATTCATTTATCCGTTTACCGCATTTCAATTTGTGGCATTTCAATTTGGTTCTATTATGTTATATGGAGAGTTCGATTACCTTTTTATTTCAGTTGTTGTATATAAACTTTTGTGATTGTTTTACTTGGTTGGTTTGGTTAAAAAGATTAGTTAAATAAAATTTTGATGCCAACCTAATAAGTTATTAGTAATTAAATTTGTTTTCGAGAGTAATGCAAAGAATTAACCATATGAGATTCCTGTTTTAATTTGGTATAGGATTGATCACTCGGTATTTTATTAGGCGGGGTGTCAAAGATGGTATCAGAGCATTAGGTTCTAGTGTCCTTACGAATCTGTGTGGATGTACTATGCTTTCAACGTTGCTTCCTATTTGATATAGAGCATTGTCATTAGGATTGTTGATTCCTGTTCAGAGATTTCGTTCTCCTGCTATTATGGAAGATTATAGTAAATCTTTTGCATGCTCGTGTGAATTTTAGTTGTTGATCGATGAAGGGCGACTAGGGACGGCCGTGATGGGGGCAGCAGGAGGCGGGGCTTAGTTGGAGTTGTAAGTTAAAGTTGGGGACGAGGACCATAGTAGAGGTCACTTCTTTTGTGACATTGTCATCGATTGTAGCAACGACTACTAAAGTATAGTAGTTATCCATGTACCGCTATAGAAGAGAGTGGTGCTAAACTTGAATTACCGACGAAGTTAAATTGAGAAAAAGTTTAAAAGGTCTTTGATAAGGACCATACGTTGAATTTTAAGTTATGCGGAGGAAGTCTAGCGTTATTCAGTGGAAGTAGAAGACTCAAAAGCTTTAGCTTAGAGTAGGGTATAAAAATGCCCAGATGTGAAAATTTGAGTACAGAAATTTTCACTCGTTAGAGCAATGTTGAGATAGTAGGAATGGTGGTCACCATATTTGGGGGAGAAGAATGTTTTGATCATAAAGGAATCTTATTGTGGCTTTAATCGCGAATTCCGTAAATTTATCAGAAATGAACATAATGTAGTTTCTGAATTATTCACATGAGGATCGGTCAGAGGCCGATAGTGAATAAAGAGTCATATGCATAAGTGAACTTTGTACTGAATTAAGGTACGTACAATTAAGAGAGAGTCCTTCACTGGACTGATAGGCTCACTGGTAAGTGTTGTTGACACTTACGGAGATTTTATCTGGATTCCTTGTATATATGAGGGCAATGTTGCACCTCTTATACTGGGAATGTTAACACTTCCTTGAGAGTGGCGTTGGATGAGTTGAAGAATTAAGTTCAAGGGTAAAGACTGAAATTATTTGTGTTCATGAGACCCCATAGGTGGAAATCCGCGTAGGGATTAATTAAAACTAGGATGTTGAGGCCGGAAGTGTGTTTCCTTTTAGACAAAGAAGTTATGGGAACTATGAGGGTGATTGTCAGGATCGAGGCTATAAAGTCTGAGATACTGGTAACCCTAACATGGCCAAGGTGTCCATAGATGGGGAATGCTATAATGTGGAGTGTACAACCACACACTTTGATATTGTCTGGTATGAGTTAAAGGACAAGAGTAGGGTGCCTAGATAGGGCAATGATCAAAGTAGTTTTTGGTTCAGTTAAGACAAGTGTGCTATGTATGGGAGCCATTTAGAGTAGTCAGGGAGATTATCAAAGTTATTGTTATGAGTTTCACCTCGGACGAAGGAGGTATATTTTGTGTGACAAGATTGAGTCACAGTATTTATTAGTCCTAGATTCGCATGTGATTCAAGTTTTGTGGTAGAATCGATAATATTATAGAGGGTATATCTATACGTTTTTCCGCGATAACGGGGTTATATTTTTCTTCATTCGTTGTGAAAGCGGGTGTTGGTATATTGATCTTATATTTTTCTTGCATTACTCGTCTTTTCCATATTATACGAATATAGTACTATTCAAAGTATAATATGTTCTTGGTTAGTCAGAGCGATAGGAGGCTAGTGATTGCAAGGCTATCGTATCTGCAGTTCCAGGGTGGAACTGGTTTTTTTTTTATATGTCACCTAGATACGGGTTGAGCTCTCCTTTATTATATATTTAGATGGGACTTCGATGAGTAGATGTTTCACTATTAGGATTTTACTGCATAGGGACCTTATACATCTGATATAAGGTACGCAGGATTTATTGGTAAGTTGTGAGTTTAAGCTCGTTGTTGTTCGCGCAAAGGACTTAGTGTTAGTAAAAGTGTTTGTGGTTTACTCCTTAAGAGAATTAAGAGTTATGACCATACTTTGTTGGTAGACAGGATGGGAATATCCCAGTTGCATGTTTTAAACTAACATACCTCCACGACTGACAAAGTTAAGTAATAGTGTATCGGAGGGGTTCCTTTTTTGGATTTCTCTTACGAGACACTCCACGCATCAACCTTAATGGAGTGGGAGATGTTACTGTATGATAGGACATTGGTTTTGATAATATATTAGTTGAGAGTCATGTGATGATTAGAGGCTAATGAAAGTGGAAGTGCCGTGGAAAATGCGCTAAAATGGTTTTCTCACCGTAAGTAATGGGTGACGTAAGATTAAGAGAATTGATTAATGGATTATAGCTAGGCCTTGATTAGAAGGCAAATTCTGAGGTAATATGTTTTGGATATGATGTTCATAACACTTGTGCAGAGGTAGGAGCCCGATTAGTTAGACTTTCCAGTTCTCCGAATTGGAAAGACATAGTGGTAGAAGCATGTTAGGATGTTTATGAGGTCGTATTTTGAACGTCCCGAATGTGTGCCATAGGCAGTTATATCTTGATGACCGACGATGCAAGGAAGTAGTGTAATGGGAAGGTTCCTTGTTTAAATTTTTCTTTGTGAAACGTCCCACGCATAAAATTGAGATAATATCGGGAGTTAGGAAAGGTCTTGGCTGCTAGGGATATAGTTAGTATAGTAATCATTTTTTGTGTGTAGGAAAACACAACGATCTTAGGGCTACTATGAAGTAAGGCCAGTGGGGAAGGTGGTGCTGATATAGGAAAATTACAGCGAGTTAACCACGAGAAGATTGGTGTGTTAACCTTAAGATGGATTAGATTTCCAGGTATAGGAAGAATTTAAGTGTGACACCCCACCTAATTAACCCCGGGTGATCAATCCTAAAATAAGTTAGAACAGGTTTCGCAGTTGGATCATTCTTAGCATCACTGTCGCCTTTTTAATTACTAACCACCTAAGTGAGAAAATTACACTGGTGCCAAGTTTTATCTTTCCTTAACTTAAATGAAACTCATGTGGAAGTAAAATAACACAATAATCACAATTATCTAAAACAATCATTCACAACTTATTAACTGACCGAATAGACCATCAGTCCAAAAACCCAACAAATAGAAAATGAAGACAAGTTATCAATCTCAATATGAAGAACAAGAATTTAAATGAACTATGAGCGACATGCTCAAAATAGCTGATAAGAAGTCCCTATACTAGAAATGAAAGAATGAGGCATCTATCAAATCTCCCGCAACATCCACATATGCTGCAGCAACGGATCCCTGAAATAGAGTCAAGCCTGGCATCCCTGTGAATGGACACCTAAAAGTTTTTTTTTTAATTTTTATAGCAAGGGTTAGTACCCAAAAACATTTGAAAACATTTAACAATTGATTAACTTGCAGTAATAAGTAAATATGCATGCTCTCCATATTTTAGTTAGTGTCGCACTCCCTTGAGGACATGCTCACTCCTCCTATAATGTGCACTACTAGCGCCTTAAATAAATTCACCTAGCTCTTCACCTCATGACTAGATAAATTATTTAACCCCTTTCAACCACCCTACTCTTAACCGAGTATGCCCTGAATCATGATTTTTAAGTTATTTTAAACATCAACTTAATTAATCATTTCCCTTTTTAAATCCATATAATACTCACACTTGTTATACACATAATACAACTCATACTTTGTATTAATTATCCAATATATAATTATTTACCTAATTATATGTTTAGTCATAATGCAGTATTCACAACATACTGAAATAACATCTAATAATACTATTTCCCCCGAGTAAAGTTTCACCGGGTATAATTTCTCTAAAGTGCTATCCCACTAAGTGAAATCACATAACCTAGTTACCCCAAGTACGAATCGCTCACTAACTTGGTTAATACATACATATTGGAGGCGGTTATATTCCTTCCCTGAAAGTGAGATGCCCCTCACCCATATAACGGACGCTATGACCTGGGATTATACTCACCCTACTCCTCATGCTAGGGGATTCATCCACTACGCGGAACCTCCCCCTATAGCACTAGAGTATATAATAATAATATCTATCACTGATATTGATGCACACACACACACACTATATACATATAGGAGAAGGCTCACCTACATCATGCTCTATACATCATCCATGCATCACGCTTAATTACAGGTCCTAAAAAACTTTTTTTTAAAAATTTTATATTTTTCCCTAGAAATTAACCTTCCAATCAACCCATATGCAAACAATTATGTCAAAATACATTTTGTAACTATTTTTAAAAAATCCACAAAAAACTGCTAAAAAGACCTTATTTATAAGGGTCTGCACCAACAGTTTTTTGTGGATTTTTTAAAAATAGCTACAAAATGTATTTTGACCTAATTTTTTCACATGTGTTGATTGGAAGGTTAATTTCAAGAGAAAAATATAAAATTTGAAAAAAAATGTTTTCTAGGGCCTAGAATTACGTGTGATGTATGGTGTGATGTATAGTGCATGATGTAGGTGAGCCTTCCTCTCTCTCTCTCTCTCTCTCTATGTATATATATATATATATATATATATATATATATATATATATATATATATATATATAACATAGCCCGGCTATACCGTGTACTATGTCCGTGACACAAGCCTATTCCATTGTATTATGAGTTTATGGCCCAAATCGAATTATTTATTAATTTGCACATTAATGTTCTTTGGTATCGCCCCAACCAATATTCGGTCTTACTCTCGTGGCCCAAATTAAAACAACACCCGAGTCTATATTCCCGACTCTAAATTATTTAGCCTTCACCTAAATAAAATTTTCGTATCGACATCGCCCCACCAATATCCCCGGACTTGTCCACTCAGTCCGTATTTAAAAATTTGAATCGTAATTCCCAAAATTTTAACTCTGGTATATCACGCCTAATTTCCTCCACATCCCGATTAATTTTAGTCATGATGTGTCACACCAAATCGCCCTTAAATCCTAATTAATTTTTTTATTCACAATTAATTAGATTTAAACCCATGTATTAATTACTCAACAATTAAGGCATGGTAGGATGTTTATTTAATTTCCCTACATATAAAGTCAAACTGGGAGAACAGTCAAAATTTTCGGACCATCGATCGATCGATCGATCAGGTCCTCATCTTCCCCGAGTTGGTTGTTTCAGCCATGGACGCACACCTCCAAACCCTAGTTTTTTCTACACTTAAAACCAAGCTTTCCCATCGACAATAGACATCAAAAACCTTATGAGGAACCTCTATAAAGTCCAACAACATCAGTAAATTCACTTTCACTACTGATTTTACAAATTGGGGTAAAATTCCATTTAATCTTTTAACCCATTTAAACATCAATTCCTTGACCACAAATTCGTCTCTAATTCATTCGAGTTTACACATCTTACCAGATACAAATATACAACTCAGATTATATATGATTTTCGAATGAATTTAGCAATCAAATTCATGGTTTACAAAACCCCATGTTCATAACCTTTTAAATCCCAAAACGAATTTCTTTGATTACACACATCACATGAATATGAATTGAAATACACTTTACATGCTACAACATGTTAACCACTTGCCTTAGGGTTCATAGAGTCTGAATTTGGAATTATGAGTGCCCAAGGATGAAGATGACTCTTTTTGGCTCTCCTGTGATCCCCAAATTTGCCTTTGGCTACTATGAGGGTTTCCTAACCCTCTAAGTCTTATCTAAAATTAATTTAGCCGTTCCCTTGTTTCTTTTATTTTTTTAATTAACCTTAATCCCGTTTTTTGTCTAATGGGCCAAGTCCAAGTGACACAAATGCCCCTGTGCGGGCCCGATTATGCCTGAAAACGTACTGTGACCCGTTTAGTACCCCCGGGTACACTTTTCTGACTATCTCGGCCGATCCGAACCCAACCGTATACTGAGAATTGGCATCTGAATTAATTTATCAAAATCCTTATTTCACATCCAAATTAGTCTATATCGACTCCCAGCTGAAATAAGTACATGTCCCGTCATAAATACTCGAAATGACGTAAATAGATTATTACTATTCATTTAGTAATTAAGTTAACCTAAATATTAGCCATTCACTCCCCGATTAATATTTAAATATAAATTACCATAATTAATTCAATTAAAATTACGACACACAAGAAATTTTGAATTCTCGAATTAATTAAATATTAAATGCATGAAAATACGGGGTGTTACATACTCCCCCCCCCCCCCTTACAAGGGAATTTTGTCCCCAAAATTAGGTCGTAGCTGTGGTGAAAAGCTCTGGATATTGTTCCTGCATATCCTCCTCCCGCTCCCAGGTAGACTCATCAATGTTGTGATGACCCCATTGTACTCTAACTAGTGGAACAACCTTGGATCATAACTTCCGCTCACTACGATCCAGAATAGACACCAGTCTCTCTTCATATGAGATGTATGGTTGTAAATTAATTTCCTCGAGTGGAATGTGCCAAAAATCCCTCTCGCTCCTGCGATATTTCTTCAGCGATGCCACATGGAACACGTCGTGTATCCGCTGAAGGTGCTCTGGCAATCCCAGCCTCTAAGCTACTGTCACCACCCTCTCGATAATAGGGAAGGGTCCCACGTACCTCGGTGCTAAATTACCCTTCTTACCGAACCTCTCACCCCTTTCATAGGGGACACCCGGACCAATACATGATCTCCAACCTCTAACTCCACATGTCGCCGTGAAGCATTAGCTTAACTCTCCTGCCTATCCTGAGCTATCCGAATCCTCCCTCGGAGCAACTCTATCTTAGCAGACGTCTCTTGAATAATCTTCGGCCCCAATAGTTTGTTGTCTCACACCTCTAACCAATAAGAGGGTGAACAACAAGGTCTCCTGTATAGTGCCTCAAATGGTGCCATACCGATCGTGAATTGGTAAGAGTTGTTATACGTGAACTCTACTAAAGGAAGATATTTCTCCCAACCTCCCCCAAAGTCTAATATGCACATTCTGAGCATATCTTCCAGCATCTCATTGACTCTCTCAGTCTGCCCATCAGTCTGTGGGTGATAGGTTGTACTCAAATGTAACTCCGTGCCCATGGCCTCCTGAAAACTCTACCAAAACTGGCCCACAAAGATCTTGTCTCTGTAAGAAACAATATTAACCGGTACCCCGTTCAGCTTAACAATCTCAGCTATGAATAACTGTGCATAATGCATCGTTTCAAAGTCTGTGCGAACTGAGAAGAAGTGGGCTACTTTGGTCAACCTATTCACAATGACCCATATGGAATCGTGACCCCTCTGCGATGCAGGTAACCCCGTAATAAAGTCCATGGAGATGCTCTCCCACTTCCAAATGGGAATCTCTAGCGGCTGTAGCATCCTTGATGGTCTCTGATGGTTCACTTTCATAAGATAACACGTGGCACATTTCAAAACAAACTCTGTTATGTCTCATTTCATTCATTCCCACCAATACTATCTCCTCATATCCTGGTACATCTTATCCCCACCGGGATGTACTGCGAATCTTGACCCATGGGACTCTGTCATCACAGCGTGCCTCAACTCCTCGTCCTCTAACACAATTAACCTCCCATTAAGGCGTAAGCCTCCTTCCGAGCTGACCGAGTAACCCTCTGCTCCCTTAGCTAGCAACTGGATCACCCTATCCCGGCAGACCTGATCCTCTGCCTGAGCCCTCACAACCCGCATAATTATCTCAGGTGTGATGGATAATGCTGACATGCAAGCCCTGGATACATCATCCTCATATCGAAGCTCTATCCACTTCTCTTTACACACTTCTGATATTTCCCCAGTCGATCTTCGGCTCAATGTATCTGCTACCACATTAGCCTTACCGGGATGATACTGAATATCAAACTGTTAGTCCTTCACAAATTCTAGCCATTGCCTCTGCCTCATATTCAAATACTTCTCTGTGAAGAGATACTTAAGTGATTTATGATCCGTGAATAATGTGAACTGCTCTCCAAGAAGATAATGTCTCCATATCCTCAAAGAAAAAATGACCGCTACTAACTCCAGGTCGTGAGTGGGGTAATTCCTCTCATGGGGCTTTAGCTTTCTGGACGCATAAGATACAAACCTTTCATCCTGCTGAAGCACACCCCTAAGTCCCTGTAAGGATGCGTCAGCATAAACCCGATATTCTAATCCTCTCTTCGGCAACGCAAGTATGGGTGCAGATGTCAACTTGTCCTTTAGCTCGTCAAAAGCTAATTAACAATGATCATTCCAAGTGAAAGGTACCCCTTTCCGGGTCAGATTCCTCAAAGGGCGCGCAATCTTTAAGAATCCTTTGATGAACTTCCTGTAATAACCATCCAATCCCAGAAAACTGCGCACCTCGGTCGGTGTCATGGGCTGCCCCCACTTCCTCACCGCCGATACCTTACATGGATCCACCGTAATACCCCAGTCTGACGCCACGTGGCCAAGAAACTGAACCTCCCATAGCCAAAATCCACACTTCTTGAATTTGGCATAGAGCTAGTGATTCCGCAATGTCTGTAAAACTATACGCAGATGCTCTGCGTGCTCCTCCTTGGTGTACGAGAAGATCAGGATGTCATCAATGAACACGATGACAAACTGATTGAGAAACTCCCTGAAAACCCTGTCCATGAGATCCATGAACACTGCTGGTACATTGGTGATTCCGAATGGCATCACCTTGAACTCATAAGATCCATAGCGCGACATGAAAGTGGTCTTTGGAACATTCTCCTCTCGGATACGTAGTTAATGATACTCTAACCTCAAGTCGACCTTAGAGAAGTAAGACGCCCCTATCAACTAGTTAAATAGATCATCAATCCTAGGCAACGGATACTTATTCCGTATCATCGCCTTGTTCAGCTCTCTATAGTCCACGCATAACTGTAGTGAGCTTCTTTACAAACAACACCGGTGCACCCGACGGCGATGTACTATGCCGAATGAAACCTTAGCCTAGAAACTGATGAATATTCCCTCTCAACTCACACATCTCTGAAGGGGCCATATGGTATGGGCCCGAGCAATTAGCCTCGTCCTCGGTGCTAAATCGATTACAAATTCGATTTCCCTGCTAGGTGGAAACCCTGGTATCTCCTAGAACACATCCTCAAAGTCCCTCACTACCGGGATTGAGTCCAACAGAATCGCCACCTCTTGTGAGGTTTCCTCCTCGATGTAATACAGGTGCGTGCGTGACCCTCCCTTGGGTAATGGCATTGCTATCAAAAGCATCGCCTATACTGGAATGGAGAACATGATTATTCTCTCGTAGCAGTCCACTGTCGCTCGATAACCTGCCAACTAATCCATACCTAAAATGGCATCGTACCCCTCCATATATAACACCAAGAGGTCTGCTACTAAACTAAAGCCTCCCAATCAAAATGTCAACCCCCCGACAAATCGAGTGAATTGAAGTCCCGCTGCCTACTGGTGACTCTACACACATCCGAAGACTACCCGTGGTCTCTAGTAACCCGACCCATTTAGCAAAATTATATTTAATGAATTAATGCAATGCTACCGTATGAAAAGGAATACTACCCTCATAACCATGAATGAGAAACATACCCTCAACTGCTGGCGGTGCTTACTGCGCTGGAGGATTGGGAACATCTCAGACATTATACACACTCTCGTATTGCATCTGCCCCTGCTGTGGTGGGGCGGGTGGAGTTGGTGCTGCTGGCGGCATCTGCCCCTGTTAGGCCTCTTGCTGTTGACCTCTACCCCTCTGTGGGCACTCCCTCTTGAAGTGTCCTGGATAGCCACAGAAAAAACAATGTCTCTGACCATCCCCTTGTCGTTGGCCCTATTAACCCTGATGTGGCTGGCCCTGCTAGCATCCCCCACTATTCCCATGGCCCTTATGGCCCTGAGGAACCTGTTGCTAATGATTCGGGCCTAGTTTTCCTTGCCTGAACCCCTGACCTCCCGATCGGAACCCACCAAGCTTAAACTTCTTAGCCTGATTCCCCTGTTGACTGCCAGTCTACTTCTGAGTACCACTCGTGTCACCACTAGTAACTGCCTTGCCCTGTTGGCTCGGCTCCCCTATTCTCTTTCTCCCCTTCGCATGGAAGCAATGATCCTGGCCGTGTACATGTGTGGCATTAACGTCATATGTATAACTCACTAATTTCGGATTCCCAATCAAATGTTGCCTGATCACCTAGGCTAAGCCATCCATAAATCTTGGTTTCTTTCGCTCCTCATTGCTCACCTCATTTGGCATAAAGTTTGCCAAACGGGTGAACTCTTCCTCATAGTTTGCCACTAATCGGTCACCTGTACTAAGTCACTGAATTCCTTTCTCATCTCAGCCTCTACTGCTGGTGGAAAGTATTTGCAACCGCACCCAGAACTCTATTATCGTCATCAAATCTCGCTCCTCGGCAGTGGTAACTGATTCCCACCACTGTAAGGCTGCCCCCGACAGACGAAAGGTAGCAAGCATTTGTTTTTGCACCTCGGTACACTCCAGCATGCGCAGATGGCACTGAATGTTCTTCTTCCAGTCACAAGCCTCTATTACATCTGTGCTACCCCGAAACATAGGTGGGTGACCCTTCTGAAAGGTCTTCCTAACTCGCTGCCAAGATGGTGGCCCCACTAGAGCCTGAACTGCTGGTGCCACTAGAGACGGTTCCTGGGGCTGTGGAAAATCAGCTTCCATAGCTCGCATCACTGTCTCGACTGCCTGGGCCACTATCACTGCCACCTGAGTAGTGGAAATCAACTCGGGTGGGGGTGGCAGTGGCGGTACATATGGATCCTGATGAGCCTCCCTCACTTCATCCCTAGCCTCATCCCTCTCCCCTCTCTGTCTCCTGGGTGGCATCTAAAATAGATTGAATTGTATAAGTACTCAATTTACATAAAAATATTCACAGCAGAAATACGATATCTCACAAGCGAAAAATGAATAAACAGTCCTAAAATAGGGCTCTATAATAACAGAATGCTACGCTGAAATGTAGTAAGCCGCACAGATCCTAAGGACACTAGAACCTGATGCTCTGATACCACCTGTAACACCCCACCTAATTAACCCTGGGTGATCAGTCCTAAATTAAGTTGAAATAGGTTTCTCGGTTAGATCATTCTTAGCATCACTGTCGCCTTTTTAATTACTAACCACCTAAGTGAGAAAATTAGACTGGTGACAAGTTTTATCTTTCCTTAACTTAAATGAAACTCATGCGGAAGTAAAATAACACAATAATCACAATTATCTAAAACAACCATTCATAACTTATTAACTGCCGAATAAACCATCAGCCCAAAAACCCAACAAATAGAAAATGAAGACAAGTAATCAATCTCAATATGACTAACAAGAATTTAAATGAACTGTGAGCGACATAGTCAAAATAGCTGATAAGAAGTCTCTATACTAGAAATGAAAGAATGAGGCGTCTATCAAATCTCCCGCAACATCCACATATGCTGCAGCAACGGATCCCTGGAATAGAGTCAAGCCTGGCGTCCCTGTGGATGGACACCTAAAAGTTTTTTTTTTTAATTTTTAAAGAAAGGGTTGGTACCCAAAAACATTTGAAAACATTTAGCAAATGATTAACTTGTAGTAATAAGTAAATATGCATGCTCTCAATATTTTAGTTAGTTCCGCACTCCCTTGAGGACATCCTCAACCCTCCTCTAATGTGCACTACTAATGCCTTAAATAAATTCACCTAGCTCTTCACGTCATGACTAGATAAATTATATAAACCCTTGCAACCACCCTACTCTTAACTGAGTATGCCCTGAATTATGATTTTTAATTTATTATAAACATCAACTTAATTAATCATTTCCCTTTTTAAATCCATATAATACTCACACCTGTTATACACATAATACAACTCATACTTCGTATTAATTATCCCATATATAATTATTTACCTAATTATATATTTAGTCATATTGCAGTATTCACAACATACTGAAATAACATCTAGTAATAATATTTCCCCCGAGTAAAGTTTCACCGGGTATAATTTCTCTAAAGTGCTATCCCACTAGGTGAAATCACATAACCTAGTTACCCCAAGTCAGAATCGCTCACTAACTTGGTTAATACATACATATTGGAGGCGGTCATATTCCTTCCTTGAAAGTGAGATGCCCCTCACCCATATAACGGACGCTATGACCTAGGATTATACTCGCCCTACTCCTCAAGCTAGGGGATTCATCCACTATACGCAACCTCCCCCTATAGCACTAGAGTATATAATAATAATATCTATCACTGATATGGATGCACACACCATATATATATATATATACTCTCAGACACCGTATATATATATATATATATATATATATATATATATATATATATATAACATATCCCGGCTATACGGTGTACTAAGTCCGTGACACAAGCCTATTCCTTTTTATTATGAGTTTATGGCCCAAGTCGAATTATTTATTAACTTGCACATTAATGTTCTTTGGTATCGCCCCAACCAATATTCGGTCTTACTCTCGTGGCCCGAATTAACACAACACCTGAGTTTATATTTCCGACTCTAAATTATTTAGCCTTCACCTAAATAAAAATTTCCGTATTGGCATCGCCCCACCAATATCCCCGGACTTGTCCACTCAGTCCGTATTTAAAAATTTGAATCGTAATTCCCAAAATTTTAACTCTAGTATATCACATCTAATTTCCTCCACATCCCGATTAATTTTAATCATGATGTGTCACACCAAATCGCCCTTAAATCCTAATTAATTTTTTTATTCATAATTAATTAGATTTAAACCCATGTATTAATTACTCAACAATTAAGGCATGGTCGGATGTTTATTTATTTTCTCTCCATATAAAGGCAAACTGGTCGAACTGTCAAAATTTTCGGACCATCGATCGATCGATGGTCCACCTTCGATCGATCGATCGATCAGGTCCTCGTCTTCCCCGAGTTGGTTGTTTCAGCCATGGACGCACACCTCCAAACCCTAGTTTCTTCTACACTAAAAACGAAGCTTTCCCATCGACAATAGACACCAAAAACCTTATGAGGAACCTCTATAGAGTCCAACAACATCAGTAAATTCACTTTCTCTAGTGTTTTTACAAATTGGGGTAAAATTCCATTTAATCTTTTAACCCATTTAAACATCAATTCCTTGACCACAAATTCGTCTCTAATTCATTCGGGTTTACACATCTTACCAGATACAAATATACAACTCACATTATATATGATTTTCTAATCAATTTAGTAATCAGATTCATGGTTTACCAAACCCCATGTTCATACCCCTTTAAATCCCAAAACGAATTTCTTTGATTACACACATCACATGAATATGAATTGAAATAAACTTTACATGCTACAGCAAGTTAACCACTTGCCTTAGGGTTTGTAGAGTCTGAATTTGGAATTGTGAGTTCCCAAGGTTGAAGATGACTCTTTTTGGCTCTCCTGTGATCCCCAAATTTTCCTTTCGCTGTTGTTAGGGTTTCCTAACCCTCGATGTCTTCTCTAAAATCAATTCATTCATTCCCTTGTTTCTTTTATTTGTTTAATTAACCTTAATCCCATTTTTTGTCTAATGGGCCAAGCCCAAGTGACACAAATGCCCCCGCGCGGGACCGGTTATGCCTAAAGACGTCCCGTGACCCGTTTACTACCCCCGGGTACACTTTTCCGACGATCTCGGCCCATTCGGACCCAATAGTATACTTAGAATTGGCATCCGAATTAATTTATAAAGATCCTTATTTCACACCCAAATTAGTCTATACCGACTCCCGGCTGAAATAAGTACATGTCCCGTCATAAATACTCAAAATGACGTAAATACATTATTACTATTCACTTAGTAATTAAGTTTCCCTAAATATTAACCATTCACTCCCCGATTAATATTTAAATATAAATTACCATAATTAATTCAATTAAAATTATGACACACAAGAAATTTTGAGATCCCGAATTAATTAAATATTAAATGCATGAAAATACGGGGTGTTACATTAATCTCGAGTGACTCGGGTTGAGAGTACCCAGGTTTTAGCACCAGGCCAAGACAATGAAACCAATTATTAGAGAGAGTGTTATGTGTGTGACGTTTGTAATAGTTGTGCAGATATGCACGGGTTACAGGGTGTGTGCACACCTTAGTAAGACTGATTTTATATATCGTCCGAAATAGAGGGGTCATAGTATATAAAGATGAAGATTATGTTTTGTGGAAGTTATAAGTGGAATTGGAATGTGTTGGATGGAGGGTCGTATAGGGTACGCAATAATCCAATTATATAGGTGCAATAAGAGTTAGCACACCTGAGATAAGCGATGAGACTGATGGGAGTAGTCAAGCGCTAGTGTAGTTTCTTTTTTTAAGGAAAATTTTAAGTCATGATGTAAACGAATGGACGCTTAGGGTGTTGGCTTTCCGATGGTATCGATATGTTAGATCTGTGATTATAGGGTCGTTCTCTTTATATGCAGCCATAGAAGCACTAGGTGTGATTTATCATTGTTAGAGTTGATCTTACGACTGAGGTAGTGTTTTAGCATATAAAGATTTAGTTAAGCTTGTTGTTAAGCTAGTGCATTAGAGTATAAGACTTGAGATATGTGGGTAACGTGAACCAATATATTACTAGGTCATAGTACAATTAATGATCCTAGGTTGGTGGCACAGGTTGTATCCAAATTTCGAGCACAAAATTCCATTGTAAGGGGGGGGGGGGGGAGTATGTAATACCTCCGTACTTTTATAGATATTTAAATTACATAAGTGGGCGTAATTTAATAATTAGAGGAATTTTTATGAATAGTAATTCTGGATTAATGAGTGTTATATTATAATCGAGGTGAGTTACATTTACTTTTGGATTAAGTAAATGAGTCGGAATATTTATATGTCATGTCGTCAGTTGGGTTAAGTGACGGGAGATGGTTTACGTTGTCGGAAACGCGTGTTGAGAAGTGTTGGATCCGATTAGTGAATTTTAGTTAAGTAACTCGAATGGAGATTTTGGGTGTTTTGGAATGTCCAAGATAGTCAGAATAGAGTATTTGGGGGTAGCATTTAGATTTCGGGGACTTTTGGACTAATAGGGACTCGTAATTGAGTATTTGAGTCAATTCTGGGTTTATTTAGGGGATAAACCTTATAAACCCTTACAAACCTCATTTCTCTCATTTTTCAGCTGCAAGAGAGATAAAGAGAAGAGAAGAGAAGAAAAAAAAAGAGGATTCCGAGCCAAACACCCCCAGATTCGACTCGAGGTCGTTGAATGTTATCTAAGAGGAAAGTGTTTACTTGAATTTATTCTTTAAAGTGTGTATCTCATAATATAGTTGGTGATGATAAACTATATGATTTTCGGGTTGGGTTTCTTGAATCAAAACGGGTTTTTTGGAAGTTGACAGAATAAAACCCGGATAATATCCAATTAGAGAAACATTGGAATTAATTGAAACTAATTATTGATTATTGGTTCTAGGATGATTAGAAACCTTTTTATATGTGAATATATTTTTGGTTGAGGTTGGATGATGATGGGAGAGAAGATAAAAAGCTTGGGGGTAAGTTAATGGATGAAACAGACTCTCGGAGAAGACGAAGAACATGTTTGATCAATCGATCGATCGACGAATATGGTCGATCAATCGACCCTACAGGATATTTTACAATTTCGGCCTATTTTGTTCATATGGGAGAAATTATTTAACTAATTATTTCTAGCTTAATTATTTGAGTACATAACTAACTAAATAGGGGAATTTATTCCTAGCCATTTAAGGGAGATAATTGGGGCTAGGAGGGTGCAAAATTGTGTGGCACTTAATGTATAGTTTTGAAGAAAAATGAATTGTGTAGACAAACATTATGGGTTACCAATTATAGTGTGAGGATCTCTAAATTATTAATTTAGTGAGGTGTATACCTTGATTTGGTTTAAAATATAATCCAAGGCTTACTAATTTAGGAGTGGTTGGGACGAGTAACACTCGGGGAAGTATTTCGGATGGAAATTTTATATATAATTATGAGCGTAGAATATATATATATGCCGACTATAGGTTTGAGTGAATCCTAGGATGCGAGTACGATCGAATTCAGGATATGGGGTAAAGGGGATTAAACGGCTATCTGGTATGTCTATATTGAAGACTATTATTATACGTGATGCGATACATATGGAATTAAGATAAGTTATTTGTATACTTATTTAATTATTAAGAATTGGTATATTCGGATTATATATAAAATCTTTTAGGTGATTAAGGTAAGTTAAAGATCAAGTAAGAGGATACTCATAGGTTTAGTATTCTAAGTGTGTAATTACTTATATACTATTGCGAATGAGAACATTCGGGATTTAGGCTATCGCTATAAGAGTTTGGCAATTATAGCCAGAGTATATTGAGAAGCGATATATATTATATATACGGGCGTTGTTATGGTATATATATATATATATATATATATATATATATATATATATATATATATATATATATATATATATATAATTTGATAATAAATATATTGGTTTAACGACTTATTATATGTGCTAAATGCAATCGTGTTCCCTACGAAAGTGGATCTTTACAATTTGTGTGTGTGTGTGTGTATATATATATATATAATTTGATAATAAATATATTGGTATGCAAACGATATATTTATGTATACTTATATCTCTAGTGCTATCTAGGGAGGTTGCGCGGTGTGGGTTAATCCCCTGCCTTGCGGAGCAGGGAGAGTATATCCCCAGGTCATATCGTCTCGAATATGGGTGAGATATTGATTCCACTTTCAGGAGGGAATATGTTCGCCTCCACCATTTAATATTATTACCATGATCATGAGAGAGTCTGACTTGGTACCGGGGTTAAGTTGAGCAAACCCGGAGGTGGATGGGTACTTTGAGACTGCATCCTCAAGTTATAGATCGTTGGGATGGTTATAATACTTATGATTATAAAAAGGAATAAATATACGTGTTGAGTATAGTGTATTTCTTGTATATGAAGATGAGATATCATATAGCTTTTATTTGTGTGAAGTGTAAAATGAATAAGAGGTTATTCTTCTTCCGGTATATTTATATCCGGACTAATACAAATGTAAATCATAGGTTCAGATGAGAACTATATATATAAAGGATATTATATGTTAAAGTGAAAATGGTATTTAAAACTAGTGAAAGTTGCGGAATATGAATGGTATAGATATATATAGAAACTAGAACTCTCTCTCTATATATCACATTGGTGATTATATCAACTAAAAGCTTATGTAATAGCTTATGGTATAACATATAATATATCACACAAGGTAGGTGATATCTATGAGGATTTAGAAGATGGGTGAAATAGATTAGTTAGGCGGGGAAGCTTAACTAGGTTGTTTAAAATGTATGCGATAGGTGTGCACTATTAGAAGAGGGGTGAGGTATATCTCATGAGAGTGTGATACCAGTTTAAATTTGAGAGATATCATATTTTAAAAATATGGCATTTGATGAACTTGCTAAATATTTTCAAAACTCAGGCACTAACCCGTTTCTCTATTCTCCCCTATCTTACTACATATGTATATATATATTAGGTGTCTAGACATTGGCACACCTGGATGATGATTCTTTCGAGTCAGATGTTTGCTGCAGCAGCTATGGATGCAAGCAGTTTTATTTTAGACGCCTCTATCCTTGATATATAGAAAGGAGGTATTGTAAAAACACTCAGGCTGATAGCCCAGCTGTATTCATTTATCCTTTTATCGCATTTCTGTTCGCCGCATTTCGATTTGGTTGTATTATGTTGTATCAAGAGTTCGGTTACCTTTTTCATTTTAGTTGTTGTATATAAACTGTTGTGATTGTTTTACCTGGTTGGTTTGGTTAAAAAGATTAGTAATTAAATTGGTTTTCGACAGTGATGCTGAGAATGAACCATATGAGATTTCTGTTTTAATTTGGTATAGGATTGATCACCCAGTAATTTATTAGTCAGGTGTCACAAACACCTTAGGAAATTTTTCTTTAAGTCGAATAGTGTGTCTAATAGGCTTTTACCTCATTAGTCTACTACATGCATGCCCACACGCACTCCCACGCATGATACTTCACATGCTCCCGCACATCACATGAGAGATTTAGAGAGCTCTTGAGAGCAAGTTGAGTTTTAGTCAAGACTTCAAACAATTTGATGGATGTTTTTAATAGAATGTCATCACCTTTGGAAAACTCCTCCGAACATAACGATTGAGGTTTAAACATGTTTGTTAGCATAGGATGATTTTCATGATGATATTTTATGCCTATTTCTAGTGTGTACCACCTTTGTATTTATTTTTGTCATTTTTGATAAACCCCAAAACAAATTTGTTTTTGAAAAGTTTTGAAAAAAAAACGATTTTCTATTTATTAGAAAAATTGAAAAAGCCAAAAAGATTTTATTTTGATAAAGTTTTTTGAAAATTCAAAAAGATTTTTGTATTTCGTTTTACACCGTTTATGAATGGACATTTAGGATGACCAAGACGTAACTTCATTCCATTTTTCGTGTGACTATTTTATTGTGTTTTGAGACGATATGTCATTTCATTTTATGCTTTATAATGTGAGGATTCATTGAGATGTGATTAGTTGTTATTTCCTACATGTTTGACTCATGATTTCCTTTATGTCATATGTGAACAAATTTGTTTGATTATTGTAGTTGTCTATCACATGTTGGTTGAAGTGTTTTCATCTTAATTTTGTCGTTAAAACGAACCAAATACAATTAAACTTGATAATGAAAGTAGTTCATGTAAGAACTGTTGCCCGTGAGGAATTTGTTTACTATTGGAAAAATGACGACTGAATATGGGAGACGATTGCAAGGGAATAATAATCTCTTCGTGAAAGCCACCATTTGAAAAGAGCGTGAGAAACAATTAAGGTAATAAAAATAATCATAAGCTAAAAAGGGACCAAATAGTTTAGTTTGATAACCTTAATAGAAAAATAAAAAGGATTATTATTTATGAGGAGTTTGGATGGAAATAAAACAAAGGGTTTGCACGTTCTGAAAAAGTCTTGAAAAAGTGTTACATAGTTTTAGATGTTATTGGTGTGGTAATCCCTTTAGGCTTCGATTTCTTGATTCGATTGAGTCGATGTCATTTAAATTCAATAATTTTCCACCTAAGGAAGATTTTGAGATTCATTCGTTAGGAGTATCCATATTCATCGTGCACATATGTCATCATTGATTAAGTTAATTTCCCTATTGAATTTGTTCACACCAATTCTTTTCGTTCCCACGATTTGGTTATCTTAGTGTTATTCATGGTGTATGTTGTTTTTTGTAAATTATATTTTTTCAAAAATTTTGAAAAATCAAAAATAAATTGTGAAGGCTTTTGAGTAATTCTTTGCAAGAGATTAATTGATATATATTTGCTATACTTGTCATGACACTCCATATTTATTTTGTGTTATTATTTTCCTTGCCTATTTAGAAAAAAATAAAAAGGTGGAGAACGAATTATGGGGATATACGAGAGTTTGAGACTTGTTTTGATGGAATATTTAATTTATGTATCTCATTTCAAAATCGATACGTCACAATGGTATTTTCTCTATTTATTGTGTGTAGGATTTTGGACTTTGGTGATCGTTTGGAAAGCATGCCAAAAAAGAGCAAGGAAAGAAAAGAGATTTGAAGATTAAAGTTGAAGAAATTTTGAAGATTTGCATATTTAGTATCTTTCCACTTTTGGGTTCATGGGAGGGTATCAGATTTGTATAGGACATTTGATTGATAATTCAGATTATTTTTATTTTCTACCAGCATAGACATATGGGACATTTATAAAGGCATATTTTCTATAGTTCGATGTTTACATTGAGTATATCGTGTGCCATTACAACCGTCAAAGAAAGTTCACGTTCATACGTTCAAGACGGCGGATCCGAATTTTGAGTATCTCCAACAATAGTCCTTTACGAGATTGATTTTGGTAAGGATTGTGTTTAAGTTTCGTAAATATTTTACTTTAGTATTGGGATATTTTTTTATAAAATGTTTTTATCAAAATGAGGCACTTTTTTAACTCAAAATAATTTTTGAAGACCTGTAGGTGAACATTAAAATATAATTTTTTTAACATTTCAATCGTTCAAACGTCGAGCCAGTGTCATTCAAACGACATTAACAAGTCGTTCAAATGACCTCATCTAATGACATATCGTGTCGTTTATTAGGTCATGAGATAGATCGTTCCTTATTTTCATCAAATGAACCTATACTATTTTGGTTGTTAATGTGTCATTTAAAAGGTCGCGAGATCATGGGATCGAACAACATCTATTGTCATTCGAATAACATCCTAAAGTCGTTCGAACAACAACTCCTCCTCAACTTTTTTATTTGCCTATAAAAACCTATTTCGTGAGACTTTTCATTCAAGATTTTTATTGCATGCAAACTGCATATCTAAAGATTTTTAGTCCTAACTTTTTAGAGAAAATTTAGGTTTTTGATTCACACAAATCATCCCATGTACTTTTGTGAATCTCTTTGGAACCCAGCGCAAATCTTTTTCGGAGTTTCTCTTATAGAGAAATATGCTCTACTACTGGATTGGTAGTTCATGCGGGAGCTACTGCTGATGATTGAGATCATTGGGGATACTCGAGGGTATTCATTGCTGAAGGAGGAACTGAAGTTCTTGAGATTCTAGATGGAATATGTTTTGGTTATAGGTTGCGATCTATGTGGATTTTCTGTGGGAAATTTATTAAAGATTTCTCTATGTAATTGTAAGTTGCAATTTACATTTAATAATGAAATAAAAGGTTTTTCCCTTTGGGGATTTTTTCCTGAATTTGATTTTTTGCTTTGCATGTTTGATTTATCCACATAGATGCATGTTTAGCATTGAATAAAATTGTATTGAAGATTGTCTCTAATTAAATAAGTTTTATTCCATTAGAAATTTTCAAATTTATAAATTGATATCACACCGCGTGACACACTCATCCTCAAATTGGTATCAGAGCATTTAGCTATTTTTTAGCTCCTCAAATGTTATCTTAGTATTCGGGGACCATGGTGATTTATTGTTGGAGGATTCCTGTAACAAAGTGTAGAAATTGGGAAACCCCATAAGCTTAATAATTGACGAGTTTTGAAATTTGGGGACAAAATTCCCTAAGGAGGGAAGTTTGTAATACCCCACCCTAATATTTATTTATCTTCCTAGCATAAGTTGTAACAACATGAAGATATTGAGATTTGGATGATTATGACTGGGTTTATATTCTTATTTGACTGTTTTGGAAGTTTGATGATAATTATTGGAAGTTTGTGGGTTCAAATTGGTAATTTGAAGAAAATAGAGGAAAGGGTAGTTCGAACAAAGTTCAGGTCATTTGAGCGATAGTCAGGGCTCGTTAGATGTGGGGGATCTAATGATCTTTGAACTTGGGCCATCTGCATAATAGGTGTGTCTCAAGCGAAGGTAGTTTGAAGTGGGGGATCGAACAAGGTTCGAACAATATGCATTTCTCATTCCAATGAGGGTTGAATCTAGTTCGAATGAGGCCATTAAGATTTTTAAAACAAGTTGCCCTTATACGACGTCTCATTCTGGGCCATCGTATTAATGAGATGTTGAGCTCCGGTGACAAAGATTGGGTAAAAATGGGATTTTGAGGCCTTTTGGGATTTTTAAATGCTTGCTTTGGTCATTTTAAGATAGAGGAAGTTAGAAAAAGAGAGAGATGGTGGATAGGGTGGTCTTCATCAACCATTTTAGCCTTCTTACTCTCTACCACCATCACAACCCACCTTAAAACCACCATTCATCACCTTATGACACCTTACTTTACATGTATTCCACCATAGATGAAAAATACATACCCATTTCCACCATTGATGAGTGGAGCTATGAATTTGGAGATGTTTGTTGGGGGTTTTGATGCAGAAGAAGAAGTAGGTTTTGGTAGAGCTTGAAAGGGGTTTTCAAGGATCTTTCTTGAAGGTTGGCTTTCTAGAGCAAGGCAGCCTCTTTAAGGCCCCCTTTGGAGGTGGGAGGTTACCATCTTCCTCAATGGTTTGAAGTTACATTTGAGGTGGGAAACTTTGCTCTTAGTATAAATACTCTAATTGCATATTTGTATCTTGTTGTTAGATTAAATGAGTAGGATGCATTTGAATAAATGATGAGATTTAAGTATAGTGGTAATAAAGATTTTAGGGAAATAAAAATGTTGTTTTGTTGCAAATAAATGATCAGTAAATATTTCAATATTCCGTGAAATAAAGATTGGGATTCTTATGAAAATCGTACATTTTCTAGAAATTTGATGTTAACATGTTCATAAATGATGTTGATTTTGCTATAATATTTTCGTGAAATAATATACCAAGATTTTGCAAGAATAAAGATTTTATTAAGGTTGGACATTTTTTTGAATTTTAATGAAATAAAAATGTCCCTTGTGTCCTAAAAGGTATATTTTTCAAGTATTATGAATTTCTAAAATGAAATGTGTGTTTGAGACATTTATTAGGATTCTTGAAGATATAATCCATCCTCTCTTTCATTTAGCCTTGTAATATCTTAAAAATGAACATATAAACAAGTTTAAAGAATGTTTTGTTGGCTCTAATCATAAAGGAAGAAAAATTGAAATTCTAGTCTTCAAAGCGTGAAAAATATGTTTAAAGTGTGATAAGTGTAAGGTTGTAAGACTACGTGTATTAATAAGAGGAAGTGGTAGTTTCTTATAAAAAGCAGTCTTTAAATGTAATTAGATTTATTTGATAAAGAAAATTGAAGAAATACATGACTTGAGAAAATGGTTAGTAAACGGGTTTAACAAGTGTTAAGGATTTAAAACATGAAAAAGTTGGTGTTCATAACTTAGTAATATTTTTTGAAGAATAACACTTGTGAAAGGGGAACAAATTGCAAGATTGTGATTAAATGGGTAATATGGTAATTTTTGCAAATTTGAACATTTTATGAAATAAAATGTGTTCAAGTTGATGTTTCGCAATAGTCCTAATGATAGTGATTTTGGAATAAAATTAAAGCTAAAGTGTAAAGGACATGAAATGATAATTTTTGAACTGTAACAAAAGTACGGTTTTGGCTTCAGGCAATTAAAATGGAAATGTGAAGTAATTTGGATATTTTTAAAATGTTAAAATGCTTTAAAGGGAAATCAAATGACATCGAGATAATTAAGGAGGACTTGGAGCCTTGGGGTGAAAGACCAAAAACCATTGGTTAGAGCATATGGTGGCATTGCCGGCGGTGTGGAGCCCATTAATGTACTTGGATTATAGGAAGATTCCAAGAAAAAGATAATGGAATACGGAAAATGTTAAGAAATGGGTTGTGTGACGAAAATGTAAATGGAAAAACTTAAGTTGAGTGAATTAATAAATGTTCCAATAAAGGTTAAAGTGGACAAGAATGTGAAAATACATTAATGTCCAAAAAGTAAACTAAAGGTAAAGTATTATGGTTAAACGGGTTAGTTAAGCAACCTAATAAAGTTTAACTATAATAAACAGAAGGGTGTGTGGTGAAATTTCAAAAGCTAGATAAGAATTTTCTAAGATGGTGTTCATATATGTTGATAGGGGTGGTTTTCAATAAAAATACTAATATGTATTGCTTTAAATGAAATGGGTAATTTTGGCATCAAAATTGTTTTCGGTTAAATAAAGTGTGTTTGGTTGAGTATTTAACTGCGTGTGTTAAATAAATGGATAATTGTCAAGTTAAGAAGGATGACAAATCGAGATGTATGCAATATCAATTTGAGAGTTCACCTAAACATGCAACTAGGTGATTGAAAGCATTACATCGGCAAGCTAGTAAATTTTAGAAAAAATCCCCACAGGGAAAAACCTTTATTTCACTAATAATTTACAAATCGCAACTTACAAACATACAAGTGAAATACCACGACGAATTCTCGCAAGAACCCATAAAGACTGTAGCCTTCAGTCAGTAATGATTCCCTTGAGAATTACAAGAACCGTAATCCTCCTCCTTCAGTAGTGAATACCCTCGAGTATCTCCAAGATTAGTAGTGAAGAAATCTCTCCACAAGAATAACTTCGTTATAAGAGAGTTTGGGTTCCAAAGATTCAAAAAAGTAATTGCGATTGATTTTTGTGAATGAAAAAGTTTTTTACCCCTAAAAAGTGAAGACTATTTTGCAGCTCTGCAGTTTGCATAAATTAAATGTATTAATTGAAATTGTAGGAAAATAAAAAAGTTAAGGTGGCGGAATCTCATTAGAACGAAATCTCCAGGTCATTCGAATGGCTGTGAGATGTCATTTGAAGTTGTTTCGAACGACCTTACTAACTAACCTTAAAAAAAACAAAATAATAGGCTCTCGTTTGATCCATAAGTGATCCTGGGCATCAAATGACCTATCTAACGATAGGATAATGTTGTTTGAACAACATAGCTATGTCGTTTAAACAACATAAAAAAATGTTTTATTTTTTAAAGTCCGTCTACAGGTATCTCGAAAAACATTTTAAGTTTGAAAAATGCCTTATTTTGAAATAAAACATTTTAAAAAATTATCCCAATACTTAGTAAAAAATCTAAGTAACACAAAGGTAAATCCATACCAAAATATACCTCATGACGCATAGATGTTGAAGATGCGTCATATTTGGATCCGTCTTCTTTAATGTGTGAACGTGAACTTCCTTTGATGGTTCTAACAGGATAGGACATACTCAATGTAAACTAGGGACGATGGAAAATATGTCCTTATAAATATCCCCTATAGTTATCCCGGTATAAAGAAAGAAATCCAAATTATCCAACAAATATCCTATACAAATATAGTACCCTCTCAAGAACCCAAAACTGGAAAGATACTAAATATGTAAGTCTTCAAAAATCTTCAGCTTTCAAATCTTCAACTTTCAAACCGTGTGTGCATTAAGTTTGTATTTTTTTTATTATTTTTAAAATTTTATTTTGTGTCGTTTTATTTTAGATTTATTTAGAATTTTCTAGGATTTATTTTCTATTTTTCTATTTTTTTTATTTAGTATAATTTTATTTTTATTTTGACTTTTATTAGTTTTTATTTTATTCAATTTTATCTTGTTTTATTAGGATTTTTTTTTTAGGAATTCATTTATTTTTAGTTTTTTAGATTTTACATTTTTTTAGGATTTTGGTTTTAGTTTTAATAATTTTTATTTTTATTTCTTTTTAGTTTTTATTTTTAATTTCTGTCTTTTTTATAGATTAGGATTATTTTTTTTAGTAGATTTTAATTTTATTAATTTCTTTTTAGCTAGTTAGTTTTGTTTTTGTTGGGTACAAATTAAACATACACTCACACATCCTACAACACACACCCAATCACTCTCCCTCACCCACCTTACCATACACCCTCACCCCCATCTTTAACCTCCTAACATTTCTTCCCTCTCCAAAACCTCCACAACCCATCTTCAAAAACCACCCCACCATCCTAACACCGGCACCAATTCGGACCTACCCTTATCCCGGCAATCCAAACCCGACGACACCCATCTACCCTCCTGCCTTACCCAAACCGGACCAGATGTGTCAAACCCCTAACCTGTGACCTTCGACCCGCAGTCCTTAACCCACCTGCTACCTAAAACCACAAACCCAGCAGCTCCGAACCACTTGTCAACCCGCAACACAACTGTTAACCCGCCATACAACCACCGAAACTAACTCACACCCGTTGATACACTTGTTGACCCACAAACCCAGCAGCAGTGACCCAAAGCCGCCGAACTTGCTTATGTTCTCTCCTGAACCTGGTGAAGCCCAAACCAAAACCCAAGTCCGATGAGACAGCTACCTGTGAACCATACCTGGCATTTTCTGTCCAAACTCGGAGCCAAACCGATCCAGCCTTATCCCCGACCCATATCCTTGAAGCCCATTTGCAATATTCACCCAATCGTTTGTTATCTCCTGCCAACATCAAATTAAATAACCCAAAATAAATAAACCCAACATGTGTAAATGACCTTATGTCCCATTTCCCTTGAGCCAAAAATCGTACCTGCCACTTAATCCCATTTTAACCCCTTTCCAAAAATACCCTCATTCTTCCATTTTACACACTCTCAATACCTCACACCCTTGACATGCATATGTGCACTCCAAATTACCCAAATTAGCCCCTAGATCCATGTTTACCATGTATAAATAGAAGACTCAAGGCCATTTGAAGACCAATCTAAATAGACTAGATAATTCTAGAGAGAGTTAGAGAGATAGGTTAGAGTAGAAAATAAATTAGGAAAATATTTTGTAAACAATTTTTATTTTTTTAGAGAATTGTGAGGATAAATTGTGAGTAATTCAATTCAGTATTGTATTAAGTTGATTATTGTTGTATGCTCAATTGGATGGATGGTGCTTGATTTCAAAGAAATTAGAGTTCAATTTCAATTCAAAAGATTGGGTTTCATTGTTCTCTTCTCTTTTATTTTATTTTATTAGCCTTTGATTATTTTCTCATCATGTTTAATACCATGTTAGGCTAAATCCCCTTTCAAGGGGTGGGGTAAACCCTTATTTGATTTTATTTTGATTTAATTAGGTTGATTAATTGAAAATTCCCTTTGAATGTTAGATCCCTCATCCTTAAATTTACACCTCGAGAGAGGGTAAATGATTTTCGAGAGAAAATCGAAGTTCTATTTATAATACCAATTTTGGATTCGAACTAGAGATATGGGTTTCTTATGTGTTGTATTATTCCTTGAATTTCAATTCTAAAATTCATTTTTTAACATTTACATACATTTTGATGAATTGATCCTAGTGGGTGATTAATTAAAAAGTGTAGATCTATTTTTTAGAGTTGTGTGTGTGTGTGTGTGGGGGGGGGGGGGGGGGGGGGTTAAACCTATTTTTCTAAAAGATTAATATTAAAATTGCATTTACAACGAGAGATTAGATTTGTAATTTTGATATTAATTTGGGAGAATTCAAATAATTAAATTAAATAGTTAGAATAGCTAAAATTTGTCCCACTCCTTTATTGTTCTCAAATTTATTTACCTTACTTTATCTCTTATTTTAGTGTTAGACTTTGTTCTTCATTTTAGTCACTTTTTAGTTAGTTGTTTAGATCTTTGATTTAGTTTAGTCTTGTTTCACTTCATCTCACCCAAACTTGTTTTAATATTGAAAAGGCTAAATAAAATAGAAAAAGTAAAAAAGCCCAAAATTAAAATAAAATTGCTATTACAATTGTTTTCCTCTCGCTTCACTCCCTTGAATTGGATTTATACCCTTACTTACATCTACACTTTAGTATTGATATATTTTTGTAGGTAATCGAACCTTTTGATTAGAGGAGCTTTTCAAGCAACAACGAAATACACCGAAAGTCAGCTCTATCAATATACATCAAATCAAGTAAATCAATTCTCCCCCATAATTCATAATTCGTTCTTGCCCTTTTTATTTGTTATAAATGGATAAGAAAAGAATAAAAAATAATAAAATGGAGTGTGTCACAATAAGCACAGCAAATAATCATAAATATATATCAAATAGGCTCATGCAAGGATAAACTCAAATGGCTCCAGAAACTATTTTTGATTTTTCAAAAAATTTCAAGCAAAAATAATTCACAAAAACAACACACACCATGAACTAACCAAATCATGAAAACGGAATGAATGGGTGTGAACAAATTCGATAAGAAAATCAACTCAAACAATCTTAATCATAGGTTCATGATGAATATTGATACTCCTAACGAATGAACTCAAATTCGTCCTTAGATGTAAAAATTGTTGAATTTATATGATATCGACTCAATCTATTTGAAAAATCAAAATCTAAAATGATTTCCACATCAATAACGTCTAAAACTATGTTAAACTTTTTTTTATACATTTTAAGGATGTGCAAAACTGGTGTTTTATTTCCATCCAAACTCCATCATAAATAATAATTCTTTTATTTTTTCTATTGAGGTTCTAACATCGCTTTAAGAGATTTCCTTTTGGCCCATTTGTGGAAAATATGATCTTTTTAATGCCTTAATTTTTCTCAGGCTCTTTTCAAACGATGACTTTCACTACGAGTTCATTATACTCGTGTTGCCCTTTCCTGTGTTCAGTCATATTTTTCCAATTCTAAATAAATTCAGACGGGCAACGGTTCTTACGTGAACTACATTTATCATCTCATTTCATCGCATTTGGTTCGTTTTAAAGACAGGAGTGAGATGAAAATACTTTGACCAACATGTGATAGATAAGTGCAATAATCAAACAAACTCATGGATGTGTGCATTAAAGGAGACTAAGCCAAACATGTAGAAAGTAATCATTAATCGCATCTCAATGACTACAATAAACTAGAAAGAAAAAGGATGAAATGACATAGCATCTCAAATCACTATCAAAAAATCATGTGGATAATGGAAAACGTGTTGTGACTTGGAAATCCTAAATGTTCATCCATATATGGTGTAAAACAACCTACAAAAATCGTTTTGTGTTTTTCAAAAAATTTATGAAAATAAAATCTTTTTTCCTTTTTCAATTTTCTTAAAAACCAAAAATAATTTTGGACTTTTTCTCTTGTCTTAAAGAAACCAAAAATCTTTTTGTATTTTTCCAATTTTTGTTAAGGACCAAAAATCTTTTTGGAATTTTCTAAAATATGAATAAAAAAATACAATGATAGTACATACTGGCAATAGGCATGAATGATATAATCATGAAAAACATTTTATTCTAGTAAACAAGTCAACCTCATTCATTAGGTTCGAAGGAGTTCTCCAAAGGTGGTGACATCCTATGAAAAACATCCATCAAATTATGTGAAGTTTTGACCAAATACTCAACGTGCTCTCGAAAATAATCAAAATATCTCATGTGATGTGCGAGAGCATGTGAAGTATCATGTGTGGGAATGCATGTGGGAACATGTATAGTGGTATAACGTGGTAAATACCTATATGTCACATCACCCAACTTAAAGAAAAAATTCCTAAGATGTCCTCTTTATTTGCAATGGGAACAAACATAAACGGGTCTACGAACACCTCTCTCAAAACTTCTAGGATGTTCTCTCCAATGGGGAAATGGATGCCTAGTTGGGTTAGGTTGAGAGCCATATGGATCTATCACAAACTTGAGAACCGGCTCAGGTGCAAAATGGGAAATAGACGCACCGACATGACCTATTCCCAACCTCTCAACATTCCTGAAATTGGGACCGAGGAGCATCTTTCCTACCTTCTTAGATGTGTCCTCTATAGTGACCTTGACCTCCCAAGCATGTTCTAGATCATTCTCGAGTTGGGATATCCGAGATTCAAGTTTCTCATGGGTCTTCAATGAAGATTGAAGATATACCGTAAGACTACCCACGGTGTTGGTAAATTCACTCTTCTTCGAGAATAAGACGATCAACTGCTCACATAAATAAACTCTCACCTTCTCGAGTTGACTCACTAATTCCTCACACATCCTCAAAACTTCTCTCACTCTCTCTCTCTAAATCTAACACTTTAAGACTTAATTCTTTATTCATCGTTAAAGTCTTGATGTATAGATCACTAAACGCTTTTTGGAGATCACATTCAGCCTTCGTTGCATTATCATCCTCATGCTCACTATCTCCCGAATGACTCAAAACATCATCGAGGCTCTCACTTTTATAAGTTTCCTCGTCGTCGTAGGACAAACTCGATGTACTCATGTGACTAGCCATGAAAGAAACACACATTCCATGTGATGATTCATCCCCCAAATTAATCAACTCGATGTCACTATCACTAAGAGCGTCTATGTTAGAAATTTTATTTTCCTTTTTTCTTTAGCATAGTGGGACACTAAAAAGCTTTATAACCTTTTTCCCTTGCACTCAAACCACCTTATATCTTCTTCTTTCTCACTGCTCTCGTTGACCTCATACTACTTTTTATTTTTCACAAAAATCTTTTTATTGGAAGCATTTTCTTTGGAAAATTTGAGAAACTTAAAAAAATCACAAATAAGGCCATGTCATCAAAATTATACTCTCCCTCAGAATAAAACTCGCAAACTCTCTCCTTTTTATTTTTCTTAGTTTCGGTCTTTAAAGGTACCCCTTTATCCTTAGGCTTTATAGATTTGGTAAACATATTGATTTCATAAGTTTGAAGGTCTCCTGCGAGTTCTTCAAACCTAAGTGTATTTAATAGCCCTGAAGAATTTAAAACAATGACCCTTGGAATAAATCAGGAAGGGAGTGACAACAAAATCTTTTTCAAAACTCTCGAATCATTAATTTTCTCACCAAAATTAAAACTCGTGTTAACAATGTCCGATGTTCTAGCATAAAACTCATCAAAACACTTGGACCCTAACATAGTGATAATCTCAAACTAAGTGGTAAACTTTTGCAATTTTGACACCTTAACTGTGTTGGTACCCTCATGTGTCAATTGGAGGATATCCTATGCCTATTAAGATATGGTGCACGTCATAAGATGGCGGAACTCATTGGGTCTGATGGCTCTAAAAATAGTACTAAGTCCACTATTGGTACTCCATTTATAATCATCATCAGTCCAATCAGGCACAGGTTTGGTATTAACAACATTATCAACGGTGACAGTGGGAATAGTTAACCCTCGTTCACATACGAGCCAAAATATTTCATCAATATCTTTTAAACAAGATTGCATGCAGGCATTCTAATAGGCATAATTTGTTCCATCAAAGATGGGCATCCAATTATATAACTTATCCATCAGAAAAATTGTTTTTTTCAAAATGATTGATATCACAAAATTTGAGGTAAAAAGATCTCATGATATTTTGGTAAAACCCGTTTCGATACTAATTTGACAAATCGAGATGTATGCGAAATCAATTTGAGAGTTTACAAATTTTAATGGATGAAACTTATTTAATTAGAGTCAATCTTCAATCCAGTTTTAAATAAACCCTAAACATGCAACTAGATTATTTAAAGCATTAAGTCAACAAGCATGCAAATTTCAGGAAAAATCCCCGTAGGGAAAAACTTTTGTTTCACTAGTAATTTGCAAACCGTAACTTACAAACTTACAAATGAAATACTATAATGAATTATCGCAAGAACCCACAAAGACCACAACCTTCAGTTAACAATGATTCCCTCAAGAATCATAAGAACGGTAGTCCTCCTCCTTCAGTAGTTAATACCCCCGAGTATCCCCAATATCAGTAGTAAAGAAAGTCTCCTCAAGAATAACTTCGTTACAGAAGTGTTTGGGTTCCAAAAAGATTCACAAAATTAATTGGGATTGATTTATGTTAATAAAAAAGGTTTTTAGCCCTAAAAGTGAAGACGATTTTACAACAGTTCTACAGCTTTGGTAAATTGAAAGTTTTAATTAAAAACCTTCACGAAACATATTTTTATACTCAAATAATAAAGTTGAGGCATAAGAATATCGTTAGAACAAAATTTTGAGGTCGTTCAAACGATAGTGAGATATCATTTTAAGTGGCTTCGAAGGACCTTACTAATGAGCCTTTAAAAACAAAATAGTACACTCTCGTTTGATCCATATGCGATCATGGGCATCAAATGACCTATCTAACGACATGCTAATGTCGTTTGAACGGCATAGATATGTCGTTTGAACGACATATATGATTTTTTTTAGTTTTTAAAGTCCACCTATAGGTATCTCATAAAACATTTTAAGTTTGAAAAATGTCTCATGTTGAAATAAAACATTTTAGAAAAGTATCCTAATACTTAGTGATGATTCCATAATCGGTACCACCAAATCAAAGTCTTGTGTAAGCTTAAAACCAGACGACAATGGAGTAACATGTATATATAATAGAGAAAGAGATGAGGCAAAGGAGAAGATGATACCAAATATAAGTGGTTCGGGTTTCAAAGGGCCTACGTACACCGTGTGAGTGTGTGAAATCCACTAAATCTAGGCTCTAATGGACTTGGGATACAAGCACTCTAGGTTTTTCTCTCTAAGATGCAAGTTTAGAAGAGTTTTTATAGGATTTACAATTTGTGACCCTTTAAAATGTAGAAGATGGAGTGTATTTGTATAGCGGGGGTGGTGTCATATAAACCCTAGTCATGCATGAGGCATGCACATCCCCAAGTGTCTAATAATACAATGACATATGTCCCTGGCGCATGTAAGTAATGATTAAGAGATATTCTCAACATGTGTGAATGATGTTGTTGTAACAGTTTGGTCCATGCGGTTTTGCATTCCACGTGCACTCTCCCACTTATTCTCTATTCCATGTGCCATGTAACATGGCAAGCATCTCTAGTTGGGTTGAGGTGTCTACTTAGTCGAGTATGAGGCCATTGATGTGCTATTGGAATGCGCATTGTTAATTGCCTAGTGTATTCTTGGTTGACATGCATCAGGCCGAGATGAGAGATAGGATAATCTTATAGAGTCTCGATTGCCTGATATGGACAAGGAAAGGTGCTTGGACCACCAATGTAGTACATGGTCTAGGCCCGATTCTGGATGGGGCTGAGGCAAGTATTGTAGGATGGATAAATAGAGAACTTTGTGAAGTCAGCTTATGCTCAGTCTGTCTTAAGCCGAGACAAGATCTTGTATGGGCAGATTAATCATCCTCTAGCCCTTAATCTCCTATGTAGAGAGGAGGTTGAGGGATAAATGTGTGAATTCTGATGTTGACGTGACTCCTCTGAGATGATTTTGGTAGAGTGACACTTGGCATCCAGTCAGTGGCTCAACGTGCTACCCTAAAAGCGGTGAAATCATGCGTCAATTGGGAACTGTGCCCTAATGATGGGGATTTGGAATTAGTGCTTCATTATTGGGAGGTTTAAAAATAATTCAGACCCCATTTTGCTATTTTTGTCAACCTGTGCACCATATCTATCTCTCTCTTTCTAAAACCCACACGCTTTAGAAATCCTCTCTCTCTTCCACTCAAAGAGTTCTTCGATCGTTCCTAAGGTCTTTTAACAACAGAAACCTCCAGGTAATCCATTATCTCTTCCTTTTTTAATCCTTTCCATTGATTTGGGCTAGTTTGTGCTGCATTTTAATTTTCCAGTGACTGTTTAGACCTCTAACAACCCTCCATCGGTGAATTTTAGGGCTATTTTAGCGTCAACAATAGACATTTTAGTGAATAGAGGTGGTTTTAAGATCTCCACCTCTTTTCTTTGTTATTTCAGCCACTAGGAAATTTTTCGATCAAAATCGTCTCATCTTCACCGGTAGTACTCATTGAAGGTACTTGGTTGTTCTTCAGTTGAAGCATAAAAATGATTAGTCTTCCCTATTTGATATCTTGGTCAAACCCAGACAAACTTTTAACTTCTTGGGGATTTTATTAGTTTTACCCAAGTCTAACCTCGTCCCCTGATGTTAAGGGAGCTGCATGAGTTAGCTGATCAATTTCCAAATCTTAGGGAGAGGACCTTTTGAGAGATCTTCCCATACGAGACCGAAGCTAAACCTAGGCGCCAGGTCGAGGCGTTTGCTTTGCATCCCATATTTCCACACTCTTAGCTGTCATCCATCCTCCAAATAATGAGAGATGAGAGAAATCTTTCTCATCTCTCCCCTACGGCTACAGGACAAGATGACCCATCTTTCACTTATCATCTGACCATCATTATAAGTGATTCCAGTATGAATGACGGCTCGTATTTGCACAATGATGTTTTTTTACATCTCATCTGATAAAGTATATAGTCCTTCATCATCTACGGTATCGGCCTCAATTGACTCTTACAAACATGCTATGAAACTACCCATCTCTCGTACAACCAAGGATGGGGACACCAAGTCAAATGAGGTGAACTTATCTTCTGGGACGAGAGTCACTATCGCTCAACCCCCAATCCAAATAGTTGCCCCTATTACTTCCATGATATCTGGTGAATTTCAATAGAGATTCCCAACCGGAGAATCGGCCCCTAATGTCGTAAACTCTGGAAATAAGGACCAGGAGCCACTGAATTCTTCTTTTGCCTAAATATTTTAGAGTAATGTGACTGAGGCTGACCTCTTATACTGGAGGCACTTGTATGAAATAAGTTATGGGATCACAATGAGCATTCTGGACGAGTTTGAGAGCACTTGCGATGGTCGTCCTAGAGAGGTTGGGGTATACGAAGAAATTTTCAAACTTGACTTTTGCCTCCCCATACATCCTATAGTACGATATGTTCTTTCCCACTTTGGTTTATCTCCGGCCCAACTTTCCCCAAATTCCTGTAGAACTCTTCTCAGCTTTATAGTGATTTGGAAGTTCTGTAATAATACCTACCTTTCGGTCAACATATTCTCGGTATGCTATAATGTTTCCTACACTAAGTCCTAGCCTTTTATTATCACTTCATGGCTAGGAAGCCGACCAAGAAGGTGATTATTATAAATCAAATTTCTAAGCACCATTGGAAGACTAGATACTTCTTTGTGTCTATCGCGTGGGAATTTATTTCCAATCATGTCTCGTCTTCCTCCTAGTCAAAGGTTCCCCCGATAATGGGCTAAAGTGTCAATATCTGCATAACTTGATCCCGATCTGAGTTTAGACGGCTAGGAAAAGATTAAGACCTTAAGGGTTCAAGATGAGGATGGTGGTCTCGCCAAGTATGAGGATATTTTGGCCCCTTATAACCTCACTGAGGATGATCTTGAGATTTATAAGTTAAACTTTTCATTTCTGGTCTTTATCCTCGTCTTTTAATTATAGCATTGTCTTGAATATTTATGATACTAACCTTCGGCCCTGTGCAGATCGTCCAAGCAATAAATCTGACGCGCTTTGGGAAATGGTGGCTCCTAACCTTTTTAATTGGTTAACAAGTTTGGTAATAAGCCAACGGCCCCAACTAGTTAGACAAAGAATACTACTGCAAACCTATGTCGAGATGATACTAGGATGAGGAAGGGGAGAGTGGAGGATACTACTACCTCCCGTCATGCAAAATCAGGTCCACCGACCCAAGGATAGGACAGGGCTATATCGATCCGCTCTGAAGACGTCTTTACTGCTGTCTTTCTCAACTGAGGTTAAATGATGAGAGCATCATGGGAAGCTCCAAGAAGTCCCTTGAGGCTATCGAACAAATGATGTCTGAGATTGATAAGCGATTTCTTCAGTCTAGTAGCCCGTTTCTTCTCAGGCAATTCGGCCTCGATAAGGCCGTCCAAGTATTTGTCTGGATTTTTCTGACATTTATTCTTCCCATGTATCATTTCGTACCAACTAGAGTCAAATGAAATTTTATAATATATGCTTTCTTTCTACCGTCTTAAAAACTGTGTTCAGAAAAGACTTCCTTTAATACACAAGGGAAGAGATGCGGACAAGGTTGATTTAGGTCTAAGGGGATGACCTTCAAAAATCAAAGTCGTCTAAGAAGCTAGCATAGTAGGCATTGGATACGTTGAGGGCTGATCATGAGAAGGAATTGAAGAATCTGGCCCAAAATAAGAAGAAAAAGATTAATGTTACAATCCAAGCTCCCTTAGATGAGGCAAAAGTGCAGGCCGTGGTCGAGTTCAAGGAATCTAAAGAGTTTGGCATTTAATCTTTTGAGTATATTGAGGGAGGGATAAAAACTGTCGGTTGTTGGGCAACGCTCAAACATTCTTAGAGTGGGGTTCTTACCCCAAATGACTTTGAATGTATGAACTTCAGTGACCCTCTTATTGAAACTTCTTGTGACACCCCGCCTAATTAAATATCGGGCGATCAATCCTTTATTAAATTAAAATCAAGGTGAACAGTTGGTTCATTCTTAACATCACTGTTGCAAAATAAAATTTCCCAATTTAAACACCCTAAATAATTAAGCTAAGTGTCAAAACAATTTAAAACTTTATTTCCATTTTTATTAAATTCCAATTTGAAAACCTTTTAAATAACCAACAGTTTAAGAATCACATAAGTGCTACGGATAGCAAACACACAAAAGAATTAATCCATCTAGATTAACCAAACCAAATTTAAACTACAAATGAAATCATCCTGACAAGATTTAATGCTCAAAGAGTACCGAATACTGAAAATAAATAAAAATACATCTCTGACAAATCTATACTGAATGGGAAATTGGCGACACATGCCCTAACTATGAAGAACTATAACAAGAAACGAATCAATGAAGAGGTCATCTACAACAAAGACCTGCAACTCCCACATAAGCTACAGCACGTCCAATCCAAAGAACCTATGCATGATGCCCCTATGGCTAGGCACCTATAATATATACATATATATATATATATATATATATATATATATATATATATATATATATATATATATATATACAAGAGAGAAGAGATAATAGAAAACGGGTCAGAGCTCGATTTTAAAAAAGTTTTAAAAAATAGTTTAGCAAGTATTTAAAATGCTTACCTGCTAATGCAACAACCATGCTAGTATGCGACACTCTCTTGAGAATTCTCACCTCTCATCTAACGTGCACGTCTACCGTACTACTAAACCTCAAAAGTCTATCTCACTTATTCTCCATGAAGTTTTATCTCGAGATTTAATAGGGTGATAATATTTAGTTTAGAAAATTAATCTCTTTAAGATTTCTTACACTATTTAGAACAAATCGGTACCGTTATGAAGTTCCCAAACCCATTAAAAAACGTTGCAACATTTATTCATTACTTAACTACTTATACGCACAATAGCAAGTTCCCATATAAATATACATATATATATATTAGTCTTCCATATAATATATATACTAACGGCACCCCACATAAAACTATGGTGCTGGCATACTCTCCTATCAAGTTCCTGTATCACACATATTTAGGAAAATGCTAGTTCGGAATCACTCTCGAACTGCATTAACATAAAACACATAAAAATGGAGGCGAATCATAGTTCCAAGTCACTAAGAGGTCAGCACATACCCTCACATCTCTTTGCACCGTATGACTATCAATCAGATAACCTGTACGAAGGAATCCTATGTTCTAAGGTACGAGTTAATATCCCCCAAAAAGGTCCAATAGAGATAAGACCGTCCCGGTGCGAAAACCCCCGTGTTAGCAAATAGCCTGAGTATGATTTTTTTATACAGATATAATATATGCACAATCACACAGTCATATATTTATATATACACATCCACATTGCTAAATTAGGTGCGCTCACGACCCATAATTATAATTATCCGTTATTACACATTTTACTCGATTATTTCGTATAACGGACTCATTATTTGTATTCTCATTTATTATTCACTTCATACTCACTTCTCCTCTCTCGAAGTATTTTAAGTATAACTTCAGTAGGCATTCACTCACTTACGTTCTGGTCTAACTTCCTTACAAGTCCCGATCTTTTTATTAAATATACGCATGATTTCTTATACACATGAATCATTCCTCATTAACTCAAAATCTCATCCCACACTAAAATGTTACTCAATGAGGTCTACCTAGGCCCTAATAGTCATCTCTATATCCCATTATACTCCTACAACAACAATCAAGGGTTCCCATACATCTTAATTGGATTAAATTAATGAATGAGAAATATGTAGTTTTCCAAGACGGGTCGATCAATCGAAGAAAAGGGGTCGATCGATCGATCGATGCTCTTGGCTCGATCGATCAGTCAATCAGTTCTTGCCCAGAAACTGTAAATTAAACCTACGGGTTTCATCTCCCAATTTCTCCAAAAATGTCATTAACAACTCTAGAATTCTCAAACAACAGTACTACAAGTTCTATATACATATATACAAGATTTCCTACATGAAACATGTATAAATTCATCAACGATATCGGATTAATGGGGTAAAATTGACATAATCTTTAAAAACCCTAATTTTGAAAGAAATATACATTCCTCTAATTATTTCCCAGATTTCTTGTTTCTAAACTCATAGTAATTCGTGGGTAATCCTCTACATGTGATGGGTATATCCATAATATATTGAATTTCTCTAAACATTCGATTTAAAGTCTTCAAATTAACAATTTCTTTCATAAAGCATGATCTTTGCAATCCTAAACTAACATGGGTGAGGCATTAACCAAAAATAAAGGAAGATAGATACTTGCCTGAAATTCCAGGTTTTGATTTCATGGATGAAATGGTATGGCTGTGTTTCCTGTCGTGTGATCTACATTTTGGTGGTGGTGGCGGTGCAAACGGGTGAGTCCTTGGCCTTGAGTTACTTGGAATGCTCTCCAACTCCTTCTCTAATGGCTGTTATTTGATTTTGTGATTGCTAACCCTAAGAGACAACTCCAAGTGGCCGATATAACCTAATTAAATTCGTGGGTTTAATTACCCAAAAATTCAAGATGTCTATAATACCCTCCCGGGATGTCAAATAGGCCTAAAAATGCCTCGAGACCCAAACTAAACCCCCGGGTACACTTTTCTGGCTATCTCGACCCTTTCGGACACATTGGAGCACTCAAAATGATCATATGGGCCACTTATAATTTATTCACTTTATATAATTTTAATTTAGGCGGGTCCCGACTTAAATTACATAATTGACATTTTATTTACACGTGACAATTTTTAACAAAAATCAATTCTACATATTACTTTACTCAATAAGTAATATCTAACGAATCAACAAAATTTCAATATTTACTAACTCTCATCATGCTAGTAAATATTTAAAACAACTTTCAGGATTAAAATTAAATTAATTTATCTCAATTAAATTTAATAAATCCCTAAATTTAAAAGCCATAAAAATACGGGGTATTACATACTTCCCACCTAATAACGGAATTTCATCCCGAAATTCAGAAAATAAGATCTACTTGGTAAAACACATTTTGGATACCTTAACAGTACGCAACCTATCCACATAGTAAGGCGCTCAATCACTATAGCCCCCGCCTCACAGCAATATTGCTTAACACTCTTCATTAAAGATACTTCACACTGTGCTCCTATCCGACAACATTCGCACAAGACACGCATATACACTACTAATTCCCATTATTTCAATATTATTGGGAGGCCGCACCTCACTATATGACAACTACTCGGATTTATCTAAACACAAAACTCCCATTCTGAGAGAAACCATACGAACTTCTGACCACTCTTGTTCGCCTAACACAGTCGTGGAATTCCACCATAGTCATAGGATTATTCTCGATTGATCCAAAATTCTGATTATCTGCTCACCTCTAAACATATCGTTCATGATATATAGGTACGAGTTCTTCCACGGAACTATACCATTAGGTAATATCCTCCCCCAATTACCGTATTGTTCCACTTGTTAGCTATAACCATTGTGGAAACAAACTAATCACCTAGATTCTAAAATCACCTTCATGCGGCTCCACTACTCATTAATCATTGTGCGCCTGCTCCTCGGTTATAGGTGATACCTCCTACTCAAAATGAAACGTTATCTCCGCTGTTTCCTGAAATCCCATATTGAAGGTGGAATTCACAAATCTCATCCCGATTTAGAAAATAATACCGTGTAGGATCATGTACCGGTGTGATCTATTCCTTTCAAAGGAAGACTGGGGCACACTAGTTAATATTGTAAATCACCCCAAAGGAATGTCAATCACTCCCTTCTTGGGCGACTTAATCCACATGTTTGGATGAACCCTTGATCTTACCTCGAAGATGGAAACCCATCCAAGGACTTTACCGACTTTACCGCCCCTTTCCGTTATAGGAATTGTTGATACCCAAAAAATTCTCTAGTTGATCCCCTTATTCCAACAGATCTCCATCTATGAGTGCTTCATGCAGAGACTACTCACTATGTCCCGCTGAACATTGACTTTCTTTGAAATGTCTCACATTAAGTGACACTTAATACTCCCCTTCCTTCCTTGGTGTATATCGAAAGTTCCGACCCGTGCACTTTTCTCCGCGATGCACACTTCTAGTTCTTTTATACCATACTAACATTATCACTCTTTGAATGCACAACTTTCCCTCAAAATTTGACTAATTACAACTCCGTCCTGAGTGTTCTCCATATAGTTAAATTCTACCCTTCTCAAGGAATACCCCTTTGTAAATGGCTTCGCACAGCCTTCCAACCAGATTCGGTGTGCTACTCTGATTGCACACGTATATATGGATTTATCATCTTTCACACGGTGCTTAATCCACTCTACCACTTTTACTTCGTTATGTTAGTCCCACAAACATATATTCCACACGTCTATTCCCATGTCCCTTCAACTTGGACGATTTTTAACATCAACTAACCAGGATGTCTACACACCCTATAAACCGTGCATACTAGTGTAAGCATCACATATGTTTCACACCTAACAACCAATTCTTTATTTTCCTAGTGCTCACAATGTGATTGCAACACTTGGGGTACTCTCACCCACCCTAGAAATCAAAATTCTAAATCATCCTTATCATCGTACCACCCCTCAACACGTGGTGGTAAAACAAAACTTTCAATGCTTTCTTACCACACAATCGGCTCCACTGGCCTTAAATCATAATTCAACTACCAACTTACAGATATAATTATCTGCTCCTATTACGACCGAGGTACTGAACTCGTGGACTAATGACCAAACATCTACCTATTTCCAACCTTACGCTAAGTTTCATGCGTGGGATGTCTCACAAAGAGAAATCCAAACAAAGAACCCCCCGATATACTACTACCTAGCATTTTCGGTTATCGAAATTTGTTAGCCCCCCCGTCCATAGCATGTACACCTTCTTTTTTTCCGTTTCCTGGTAGAAAATTACATCTCCTCCCAAAATTACACTTACCAAAGAACATATTGCCAATTGCACTATCGTACAGTATTGGTCGGGATTCTCGAAATCCCTTTCCCAATAATAGGGGTATAAATCTTAAATCCCACATATCTAAAGGATAGATATAACAATGCACTCTTTCTATCACCAAGTCATGAGCGCTAAAATAATACTGAGTTAAATCTTTTCGCTCAACCGTAAACCCAATACATACTGAATCATAACAACAAGGTCCCTACACATCGGTATCGAATATCTCGAGCCCACTATCCCTTCCAAAGTCTCTAGGATAGATAATATATAAGTGCGAGTCCAAACCTCTTGTAGGTGAGGCCTCTCCAAAACAAAACATGCTCCACAAATGCAGCCACTTCGATAGACTTGCAATAACTAACTACTATTGATATGCCCGAAACGTAACCTCGGCCAAGAGACACCAACCTTGGCCAAGATGATGGCCGAGTCTGGATAAGCCATGGTCCCGCGATATCAGCTATCGGCCTTGATAAGGTCAGCCTCGGCCGACACTACCCTCTACCTCTTCAAAGGACACTACACGCTGCATAGGCGTCAACAACACTCTCATACACCTGGGTATGGCAACCTCGGCCTGACGTAGGCCGAGCCAGCATAAGGCCCCAGCAACAACTCAATCATGATGAAAGCTCAACCTCGGCCCAGGCCGACCTTGACTCAATGTCTCGGCCTAGATCACGCCGAGCCCCCTGGGCACCCCCTCGGATCAAATGAGTACCGTCTTTCCCAGCTTCGGCCTCTCCCAGGCCGAGGTCCTACACCAGTACGGTAGCCGAGCATTTGTTGACATTTGGATAAGGACACGTGGGCACAAATTAGTTGTAATAAGATTATTCTCCACACATGGGGAGAATATTTCATCATCATTCCTTACACGTGACAGTGACAGGTGGCTCACCCCTATTGGTGAGGCTAACACACACATGCCTATTTGCATGCATGGGGGGTACATTTCACCCCCAAGGAGCTATATATAGAAGTCATCTTCTACCTTACAAAAGGACTGGATTCACACAACCCTAGCTCAAACTCTGTCTAAATATACAATAGAGAGAGAAAGCTTGAGAGATTGTATCCATGGCCATTAGTGCCTAATTATAGTGAGGTTTTACACACACACACACACAGTGGACGTAGGCCAATTCAGGCTGAACCACTTGCATATCTGTCTCCTTCCTCTTCTCCTCATCTCAATCTTTTCTATTTGATATACTCATGTGCTGCCATTGTTGTCATTAGCTTGAGCTTACCAACACCTGGACTGGTGGTTCTATTTCCAGCATCGTCAACTATCGTACTGACCATTTCTATAAAGTTGTAATCAATACCATATTATACTCGTATATCACATCACTAAAATGAGTAACCTCAATAAAGTATATAACACTATTAATATACTCATTCATCCTCCGAGCATAGCACTAAGGAAAAGACTGCTACACTAGGGAAAAATATTCACATAATAAAATTGTTTGTAGTTATACGCATTAAACTTGTCTCACATGCTAATCTAAAAATGAACAAAATATAATGACTACTCGTGTCACATAAAACACTCCCCATCCTCTGGTGATAAACCTTATACTTGTACCTTGCCAATCATCTTGATTGCAGAAATGGTCTCCGAACGTAACACGCCTGTCCAACCAACACAAAACTACTGTAATCGTTGTCTTTTACTAGGCACCATACTCTTATACCTTTACTCACTTCGGGAAAACATCAATGCGTGCGATTTCACTCTCCACAAAATTTTGATATCTCGAATAATGTAATTGAATCATTTTTTCCCCATATCATTGCTAATGAATTATTCTAACAAGTACCCCTAGTTTAGTGTATTCCTTATTGATTTTACAGGAATTTAGTGCAAGAAAAGAAAGAAAGAAATCGGAAGAAAGGAAGAAAAGAAAAGAAGATAAGTCAAAGGACAATAGCATAAATTTACACCCACAATTCAGACTCGAAGCCTTAAGGAAAGTGGAAGATCCTTATTTCACAAGAGCATTGGAAGAAACAGCACTCAAATCGGAACTCGTGATCAAAAGTTATGACCAGTCAAAGATGGAAAGAAAAAGTCAAACTTGGAAAAAATCGGACTGATCCGGTATTATCTCGGACCGATCCGAAATGTCACATTTCCAGTAGACCCCGTTTTGATGCCAAACCGATGATAGCAGAACCGATCCGATTGAATGCAGGCCGATCCGGTCAAAAGAAAAAAGAACCGATCTGGTGGCTGAAAATCGAACCGATCCGATAGGTATCCGGATCGGTCCGACGGTAAAAATTCCTGGCATTTATTATGGAACTCAAGAGGTGAAAATCTTGGAATATCTTGCGTAGCCCATCGATTTTTAGCTGTCAAATTCATGCTAGTTGGTTCTATATAAGACTAAGCCCTACATCATTCTAGGGGATTCGAATTCTAGAGAGTAAAGGAGAATTAAAGAGAGATAGTCAGATTTTAGAGAATTTTCTTAGTTTTTCATAAACCCTAGTTTGTAAGTTTAGGAAATAAGGAGAATTGTGGATTTCATTTCATCTCTTTCCTAATGCAGATTTCGAGTATCAAATTCTAATCTCTTATTTTATCCTAATTTTATTCAATTATCAATTGTTTTGCAATTTTTGCTTTTTTACAATGTTTCTTAGATCTACAATTTCATGCATTATTATGAATTTGTTTACTCATAAACCCATATCTAACTAAATTTTCAAGGGTTAGGGTACATGAACTCCTTCCAAGATAAATTACCCATGTAGAAAATAGAGAGTAAATTAAATATTGACGAAATCGTGTCTGGAAATTATACGAACATAAGCGATCTTTTAATCTCTCTTTCCCTAGGTACTTGGGATGTTTAAGAAGACTATGCAAATATAATTGTCTTTTCACCGCTTTGTATTTTCCTTTGATTTCATATAATGTGGGCTAGTTCCTTCATATATGTAATGCTTAGGATTTATAAAGATTGGATTTAGTCAAGAATTTCAATTTACAATTCTAGTTTTCTATAAGGTAATTTACTATGGATTGAGGGATTGTACTACACCCTATTTTCCCTCATATCTAATTTCTTAAAATTCTTAGTCTTTTTGTGCACGTAGTTTAATTTTTATTTATCCATTGGAGATTCCAATCATCAATTATCTTTTCTTTTATTTTAAGAAACCAGTTGAAGGATAAATAACTTTTCATACATAATTCTCAATTGCCAATTTCTGATCCCTGTGGAGACGATACCGACTTGTTGGATTATTACTAACGCGATATTCTTGCACTTGAGCCTTGAAAGAACGCACTTTTGAGACAAATTGTAAGTCGCATCAGTACATTAGAACTCATTCAAGGAAATAAATTCTACATCATTACATTATGTTAAGATAATTGATAAAAATGCAAAATCTCAACATAAAGGAATGGATTCGAATTTACCTCCCATGAGGGATGAATTCAACTACAATAATCTATTTTGAAATATTTGCTAAAAATGAAAAAAATCACTATAGAGGGTTGGAGTGAAATTCATCCTAGAGATAAATTTTACTACATACCTCTATATTGAGATATTTGCTAAATGCAAATACTCTCTATAGAGGAGTGTAGAGAAATTTATCACAAATGAGTTTTAAAAACTAAATTTTAGATTCCTTTGAAAATCGCCTAAGTCTTCAATTTATACATGGCAAACATGGAGCTAAGGGCTAGTTTGGGTAATTGGGAGTGCACATGTGTATATCAAAGGTGAGAGGAGCATGGAGTGTGAGAGGATATAAAAATCTGATTTGGGTGAGGGTATTTTGGGGAACTTTAATTGAGCAAGTGGGAGATGTATTAGTTAAAATGAGTTGGGGGTAAAATGGGAAAGGGGTTAAAAGAAGTTAGAAGACATGTGGGGATTTTTGGGTTTTTATTTTTGGTTTATGCTAACAAGTGGTAAAAATCATGGCTTGCTTTGGAGGTTCGGGTGAGGGAGGTCCGAGGGTCTCGGGTTGTGGTTTGATGTTCGGGTTGGATGGAATCCGGAAGGTTTTGGGGCTATCCTACCCGATATCGTCCCTCGCTTCCAGACATTAAACCCCCAACCCTTGACAATCCTAAAAACCTTTCGGATTCCATCAAACCCGAACATCAAACCACAACTCGAAACCCTCAGACCTCCATCACCCCAACCTCCAAAGCAAGCCACGATTTTTACCACCTCTTAGCATAAACCAAAAATAAAAACCCAGATGTCCCCATATGTCTTCTAACTTCTATTAACCCCTTTCCCATTTTACTCCCAACTCATTCTAACTAACACATCTCCCACTTTCACAATTAAAGTTCCCCAAAATACCCTCACCCAAATCATATTTTTATTTCCTCTCACACCCCATGATCCTCTCACCTTTGCCATGCATTTGTGCACTCCCAATCACCCAAATTAGCCCCTAGCTCCATGTTTGTGATGTATAAATTGTAGACTTAGTCCATTTTCAAAGGAATCTCAAATTTAGTTTTTAAAATTCTTGTGTGATAAATTTCTCTACACTCCTCTATAGAGAGTATTTATATTTTTAGCGAATATCCCAATATAGAGGTGTGTAGTGAAATTTATCTCTAAGATGAATTTCACTCCAACCCTCTATAATGAATTTTTGCAGTTTTAGTAAATATTTCAAAATAGATTCTTATGGTTGAATTCAACCCTTATTGGAGGTAAATTTTAATCCATTCATTTATGTTGAGATTTTGCATCTTTAGCAATTATCTCAACATAAAGTGATGATGTAGAATTTATTTCCTTGAATGAGTTCTAATGTAAAATTTTATAATGTTAGGTTTTGTAATTTTAGCAAATCTCTTTTATTATTGAATTATCCATTATGAATTCATTCATTATCCTTTTTTTATTTTGTATTTTTTATTTTAGATTCAATAAATACATTAGTGAGGGATTGTGATTTAGATAATTTTGATGTATAATTGAAGAGTTGTTCCAATTCAAGTACAAATGGGTTTGATCAATTCCTCTTTAATTTCTCTTGATTTAATTCTCACTTGTACTTATTGTTTATTTTTAATTTTGGATGATGATTATTGAAGGCTAATCTCTCATTCAGGGGATGAAATTTTGAAGCCCTCGTGAATCCAATTTAGTTAGTTACTTATTAGAACAATTGTGTTTATCTCATATTTTTTCATATTAGCTTTTACATCTTACTAGTACTTAAAAAAATTAGTTTAGCTTGTTATTTAAAATCCCTTAAAAAAATAATAAAATAATAAATTAATTACAATTGTTTTCCCCTCGTTTCACTCCCTTGATATGGATTGATACCCTTACTTACCTCTACACTTTAGTTTGAGTGTATTTTTGTAGGTAATCGAGGATTTTGATTAGAGAAACTCTCAAGGAACGACAAATATACCGAAAAGTTCTTTCTATCACCTTCCCCAGACTCTAGTTGTTTTCTAACCTCTACCTTCCAATCAGAGTCATCCTACATCGACGAAATTGACTTGACAACCATAGGAGACGTTCTTCATTGGATCACAATTGTAGTTGTATCATCCTTCATGATCATATTTTGGGCAACGGTGGCGTAATCGTCCGGATGGTGATTCATCATTCGGGGATGCTTCTTGATCTTGGTTCGTTGGAACTAGTTGAGGATCCTTTGAATGATTGTTCTGTAAGGCACCAGACTGAGGTGTTTCAATGAATATTCTTCATTTACTTGCTGAATCACCAAGTTCGAATCACCCTTTATGCGGAGTGAACGAATAGCCCTTTGAAGGGCCTCTAGCGATCCCAGTACCAACACCTCATACTCTGCTTCATTGTTGGAATAAGGGTAATATAAGTTGTAGAAAAGACAAATTTCTTCCATTCCTCTTGAAAGAATAACCCCTGATCCTCCTTTATTCTCCGCTAAAGATCCATCAAACTGCATCGTCCATTCCTCCTTGCTTGCGTCTAAATGATTGGCCTATAAATCATCTCCTGGAATGCTCTCTCTTGGTGGCTCAAACATCCCAGACGGGAAGATTGCCAATAGATTTTCATGTGAATGGATCTTGATTGCACGAGGGACCACGCACTTCAAGTCATACTCTGAGAGAATGAGGAACCACCTAGCTTCCCTACCAATTAATATAGTTCTTACCAGTAAAAACTTAATAGGATCACATATCATTACAATATGAATTATAAAAGACAACATATAATGTCTAAGCTTTTGTGTTACAAATACTAAGGCTAAACAATACCTTTCCAAGATATTATACCTGACCTCTGGCCGATGTATGATTTTACTAAGGTAGTAGACTAGTCGTTCTTGCCCGTCAATCTCCTGCGCTAATAGATCTCCAACGAACCTCGAGGTGGATGTGAGGTATAACTACAAGAATAATCTTACCCTCGGAGGAATCATGGTCTATGGTGAAATGAGAAGCTTCTTAAGCCTGGTAAGAGACTCCTGGTGAACCTCCTCCAACTTGAACTTTGTGTTCTTTCACAAAAGCTACATCAACTGGTGGGTTATTTTGGCTAATCATGGCATAAATATCCTCGGGTAGGAAACTTTACCAAGTAAACTCTTGAGCTCCTTCGTCATTCTTGGACTTAGCATCTCTAACATCGATCGTTGTTTAGTTTTTCCATTTTCACCCCCTGTCGATCAACCACAATGCCTAGAAACTTTCCATTGGTTACTCCGAAAATGCATTTCAGCGAGTTCATCTTTAGTTTATACTTCTTACATCTCGAAAATACCTTCCTCAAATCACTCAGGTGGGACCCCTCCTTCTTTGATTTGATGTACAAGTCATCCATACAAAACTCCATAAATTTATGAAGTAAGTCATGGAAGATGGCCATAATTGTTCTTGAGTCCAAACGGCTTTACCTAGTACATGAAGTTGCCTAACGATGTTCTGAATGTTGTATTTTCTGCATCTGTGGGGGCCATCTTGATCTGGTTGTACCCTAGATACCCATCTATGAAACTACACATCTTATGTTCATCCGTTGCATCTATCAAGATATCGATGGAGGGTAGAGGGAACTCATCTTTGGGACAATCCCTATTCAAGTCTTTAAAATCCATGCAGATCCTTATTTGATTCTTGTCTTTATTACCCACTGGGATAATGCTAGACAACTAGAGTGGATGATTTATCAGTTTAATGAACCATGTTTCCAATAGGAATTGGACCTCTTCTTTAATCTCCAAGTTTAACTCAGGATTATAAGTCCTCATTGCCTGCTTGACTGGAATGCCTGAAGGCATCACATTTAATTTACGACATCTTACTTCTTCATCTAGCCCCTCCATCTCCGTATACTTCCATGAAAAATGTCAATAAACTCCCTAATTAACTTGATCTAAGACTCCTATCTCTCTATACAGAGATGCTTAGAGATGAAAATGGGCATTGGCTCCTCCCCTTCTTTTGCCAGGTACAACTCCTGCAATTCTTGTGCTTGTGGCTTTGGTTGGTTCATCATATAGTCTAGTTCTTTGGCGACATCCTCCATGAACTCTTGTATGTTAGAATTATCTATCACCATACATTATCCTTGTTGATCCACCAAAAAACACTCATATATCGGGTTATCCTCCTCATCAACCTCTGCCATAGATCCTTTGACTGCCCGTTCACACCATCATAGGTGATAAACCACTTTCCCTTCCTCAATAACAATCTTCTTGCATTACCTACTGGCCATTGCAACTGCTTTTCTTTTCCTCTCCCTCGAAGCCTCTACCATTGTTCCTTTAGAGAATAGGCTCAACACACTTTACCATTGAACCTCGTGCTCCATTGGGTCAATTCAGGGCTTCATCTTGTTCTTTAGCTGCTTCGAGATATTCTCACGTCGAGGGACCACTTGGTCGCCTTTTTCTATTACTCCTTTGTCGCTTATAGTTTCGTCATTCTGGCAATTCACAGGCCCCATCATTTCTCTGTTTAGGGAACCCAGGCTCCTTCTATTATTCTCATTAGGACTCTGTTGTCCTCCTCTAGCTTTGTATAAAATGCTACATCTACCAAGTGAGCTTCTTTGATAGTGAAAGGCCTCTTCATAGCTCGAATGGTGATCTCAGTTCCTTTGATATTTGCTTTGAATTGGCGGTACGTCGAAGGAAGTAGTCCTTGGTTATGCATCCACACACTTCCTATCAAAAGATGGTAGGAAGTTACACTCTCTATCACATGGAATTTGATGTGGGAACTCAAGTTTCCCAACACACTCCCAACATTCACATAACCAATGGATTTTGAAGACTGGTTGTCATAACCTGAAATCACCAAGGGCATGGGGACCAACATTTCCTCTAAAATATTAGTTGCACGGAAAGAATTAATTGGCGTGATGTTAATTGAGTCTCCCCTATCCATAAGAGACATTGCAAAGCTAACTCCGTTGATGCTAGCAGTCAAATATAATGGCCTATTGTGAGGGAATCTCATGGCCCTATCTACATCGTTGAAAGTTATTTCTGATAGAAATTTCTTCACCAACCTGGCCATGTGTCCCTTCTATCTCAGCGAAGGGACTACATTCTTCTTTGTAATATAAAGGATTTCTTGGGTTATCTCCAACCTATTTTCTTTTGATATTCCCACCTGGTCGAAGAACCAGGAAAACTTTAGGGACCGTGAAACCGTAGAGTACTTCAGGCTTTGATCCACTTCCTCACCTTCAACATTGTATATGTCCTCCACGTCTCTAAAACTTTCTTTATAACAAGTTAACACCATGTTATCCATTACCCTAGTGCAGTACTCCAACGCCTCTTTAAACTCCTTTTGTTCCATCATCAACTCCATCACTTCTCTTTCAACCTCATCATCATAGGCCACCACCAGATTGTCCCCATGTGCTGGGAGTGGGTTGTTGTTAACATTCTGAGGAGGGATTTGTAGTGTCCCTGCCTTTACATGTTTATCAGTGATCTTCCTAAGTGTGAAACAACTCTCAGTTGGGTGGGCAATCTTCTAATGGATCTGACAGTACTTAGGGCTTGCTCACGTTTCTACATCTGGCTCCGTTGGAGCTCTGTCTTTTGGACTAAGGCACTGTTCCCCCTAATACCATTGCGTTGTAACAACTCACATCTTCTTCTATGGTACAAGGCAACGGTGGTGGGTCCTCTCGATCTCTTCCAAACTTCCTCTTATTATCCTTCTTCGCTCATTTACCATCGTCTGCTCCTTCGATATATCCCACCCGTGGGGACTAAGACCTTCCTCCCACAAGTTGTATCAACTGTATAAACATCATGGGAATCACCATCGGGTTTGGTCGTACAACCAACGAGATATTCCTTGATACTTTTAAGAATGCTACAAAATTACCCTCGCATGTCTCGTTAATGAGATGGCAGATGTGCTCGGGGAGTACTCCTTCAGCACAAATCTGTAATAGCTTAGACTTGTTAGCTTCCTCCCTTACATCGAGGGACCTTTTCCTGAACCTTCAGACGTATGCCACCACATCTTCCCCTGGTAGTTTTTTCTCCCTCCTCAATTGGGTCAAGGTGAACTCATCTTCTCCCAGAAAGAAATTTTGGACAAACAACACGTGCATCACTTACCACGGGGAGACACTCTTAGGGGCCAGATGAGAATACCAGGTACATGACTTATCAGTTAAGGATTTGGAAAACTTCCTTAACCAAAGTTTTTTGTTATTACAGTGAGCCCCCAAATGTTCAACGAAGTGCTTGATGTTCTCCTTCGGGTTCCCACCCTTTCCTATGTATTTTTTAAAGATAGGAGGAATATAATCTTTTGGGTAAGTCTCGTCGTTATATTCCTGTGGGTAAGGCATTCGAAAGTCATCATAAATCGAAGCTGCCTCGCCAGCAGACTGCAAGGAAGCTTGCATGAACTTCATCATCTCCTTCCTCATTTCCTCCATAGCAGATATCATTGAAGAAACGACCAGAGGGACCACTGGTGGAACGCCCATTGCACCTGGAGTAACTACAATAGTGGGAACTCTTATTACTCCTGGGGTTCCCACCGTTGGGACCGAAGTAGGTGATATGCTTGCTGGGGCAGTTCCCATTGGAACTATTTTTGTTGGGGTCGTTGGTATCACCACTGTCATCACGAAGGAATTGGCCTCAAATATCCCAACATCGTTGAAGCTACAAGAGTTTGCAAAACTCATAAAATTTATTTATGAGGAGTGCCACTTGAGTTGGTCCCAACCCGGCACTTGTAGAAGCTTGTGCTACTCCTGGAATGCCTGTTACCGTTTGGACTAGAGGTACATCCACTCAAGGGGCCCCCTCTCTAGAAGCCTCTAGCTTTCTTGCAGCTTGTTCTTCATTACATTGAATATCATCAAAGCTAAGGCTTTGATTAACATTATCCTGCACCATACTCTTTGCTAGAAAAATACCTCCCCAGCAAAGTCGCCAAATATAAGAGGGTATTTTAGATAAGATAGAGGCGTAACCCCTTTTGAGTACAGTAATAATAAGTTAATCGAGAAATACCTATGACTGATCAAAACATGCAATCAAAAATCAATAGAGAGAAACTCAATTTGAACTCACAAAAACTCTTGTGTTTAACTCAAAAAATAATAATGAACTTAGAAATAAGTCTTTTAGAGGAAGAGAGAGGTAAGCACCCTAGATACACCTTAATAGGAAGCCAAACACACCAACTGATGATGCTAAGATTTAACACCACCAGATAAGAGGTGATGAGCTCAAACAGTAACAATGACAGCAATAGAGTTATATATATGTATAAGTATATAAGGGGATGAGTATAAGAGGAATGAAGACAATGATGTATAGTGGTTCAGCCAATAAGGCCTACATCCACTATGAGTGTGTAATCCACTAAATATGGGCACTAATGGCCTTGGATACAATGCTCATAATCTCACTCTCACTTTACTGTGTGTACAAGCATATTTTTAGCTAGGGTTACAATTATCGATACCTCTACAAGGTTGAAGATGACAAGTATATATAGGGCTTGGGGGATTAGTGTACCCCTAAAGCATACATGGTGCATGTGAATGATGATCTAGTCAATCCCCTACTGACACCTGGATGTGCCACTTACAATTAATGATGACATAATATTCCCTCACGTGAGGGGATGATATTTTTATAACGGTCTAGTCCACGTGTTATATGAGTTCCACGTGCACTGTTCCATGCGTCTCCCAAGTCACGTGCTGTGATGATGTCACCCTCAGCCTAGGATGCCCGACTGAGGCTAAAGTTGATGATGACATTGAGCCTGACTGGATGTGGACCTCATAGTGTCGTCCCCTCATAGGGTCGTCTAGTCCTTGATGAGGGTTTAGCCCCTTATTGGGTCGTTTGGCCTATCTGGAGGGTCGGCCCATGATGTGGGGTCGGCCCCTTGTAGGGTCATCTGGCCTATACTGGAGGGTCATCCCATGATGTGGGTCGGCATCTTGTAGGGTTGTCTGGCCTATGATGGAGGGTTGGCCCATGATGCGCGGTCGACCCCTTATAGGGTCGTCTAGCCTATGCTAGAGGGTCATCCTGGACATGAGCCCTCCTCTGAGGTGAGGACAACCTCAACCTGGACGAAGGTATATATGTGTATATCAATCACCCTCAAGACCTTAGCCATCGATGTTATTGAGATGGCTGAGGGGTAATGTTGCCTTTGAATGCCAACTGCGTGATCATTTTGATGAGTGACATTTGTCAAGTTGCTTGACACCTTGTTAGATATCCATCATCATTTACGTTTCCCAAGTGTGATGGCTGCACACTATTCTTGGGCTTCGTGCCCTAATGATTCCTCTCCTCGTGGGCTATGTCTTGCATTGATTATTGGTCCCACTAATAACAAAGTATTTGAAGGATTTTTTAAATGTTTATTCTTTTCTTCTTCTTCCCTCGCTAGCTTTCTCTCTCTAATTTCTTTAGAAACTCCAATCGACATTTTTGCCATTTCTGTGTCTCAGGTTGCGCTCAGTCTTCATCTCCATCCTCAGGTAATTCCTCTTCCTTAGATTCCTCTTTTATCCTTCAATTTCTGTTTGTTTCTTTCATTTGGGTTTCTTTCCATTTTTCTTGGTTACTCATATTTTTCCGGCATAGAGGCCTACCTTGTTGTGGTAGTTATAGGGCTGATCATTAAATTTTAGGCTCCTTAGGGTTCCTTCCCCCACCTTTCAGTGGTGGTTTAGCTTTTCTTTGTGGTGTTTGTTGGGTTTTCTTTTGTTCTCCAGCGTTCCTCTCCGGTTAACTGTGTTCCTTTTGTTCTTGAGTGTTCATCCATAAAACCCTTTGTTTCCTTATGTTTGATCCAAAAGTTAACTTAGTCAAATACCAAACCTGTTTGTAGATAGTTTGAACAAATTTCTCAAGTTTTGGGTCTTCCCCTTAATTCTCAAAAGAAATTATGATTTAGCCGAGGAATTTCCAACCTTGAGGGAGTAATTCTTTGCTGAGATCAGGCGTTTAGAGGAGGAGTACGAGCGAAGACGAGGGGCCGACCCTAATGGGGTACGACCCATATTCCCCATTACTTTATCCACAATAATACCATTTGAGTCCTGTAGGTCTTCATGTCATCCAGCCGTCAGTCATACATACGAGGAAGAAATGAATGAGAGAGCATCGTGACCAATGGGTGTTGGGCCTTTTGGGAGGAGAGAGACATCCACACTTAGCCCGAATCGATAGGCCGAGCGGACAGTTCATTCTGGGGTTGTCCCTGTGACAACCCTATCCCCTGTTGCATTCCAAATGGTCTTTACAGGTGGCCCGCTGACAGGCGACGAGGCAGAGAGATCTGAGGGTGAAAGGGTTGATGACGATAGTGAGGATTTGGATGCTGATCAAGTTGACACATCTAGCGCCTTGGCTTACTTCTCATCCATTGGGGATCTCGACCTCTTGCTATTGAGGCAAACCTTTGGGGTACAACCCAATATAATGATGAGGGTCCCAGATGCAGATGAGAGAGTCTTCCAGGGGATTGAGGGGGAAGTTATTTTTTATGAGCATATGCTCATGGTAGGTGTTAGGTTCCCTCTTCACCCTGCAATAGTTAACATACTATCTTCCCTTCGGGTTGCTCCTTATCAACTTCCTCCTAACTCTTAGAGAATTATCCTTGTCTATATCTCCCTCTGGAAGAATACTTTCATTGACGAGCCTTCGACCGATCTATTTATAGCCTCCTATAATATCACTTCCTCGTCCAAGCAACCTTGGTATTTTCATCTAGGGGCGAGAAAGTCTGACAAAATACTTCTTCACGTGGAACAAACTTCAAACCACAATTGGAAGAAGAGATTTTTCTTCATCTCTGGGTATTGGGAATTCACCGCCGGGGTAGATCCTTTAGACGAGAGTCTGAGGGTTCTAAGGTCATGGTCTAACCCTTCAATGAGAGCAGAGTCCGACCCCGAACTCAGCTCGAATGAGAGGGACATTATTGACTACGTTAGGGAACAAGGGAAAGAGGGTAAACTTACCAAATTTGAAGATTTGATGACCCCTCGTTTCCTCAAAGAAGCTGCTCTGAGGGTCGGCCCCCTAACAGAATTATGTGATTTGATTCTTGCTCCATTTTTATTTTTCTTCATTTCCTCTTTGCCACTATCTATTTCTGATGTATCGTCTCCTTTTCAGGTCATCCTGCAAATATATCTGATCAACTTTGGGAGATTATTGCTCCAAGTTTAATGCCTGGGTTAGGAATGAAAAAGGGCAAAGAGCCCTAAAAGACTCAGAAGAAGACAAAGGCCGTGGGGCCAACACACGTGGAACCGACCATCGACATTCACAAACAAAAGGAGCCTGAAATCCCTGGGGGCTCTCGGCCTGACTCACTGATGAGGGCGAGGGTAGAGGTGTCTTAGGCACACACTGAGGGGACCATCTCCTCTTCCATCATGGGCGCCTATTGGTCTCAGAATCTGACTTTCCTCAAAGCTGAACCCTCCTCCCTCATAGATAACCTAAGGGCAGCCAAAGCCTCAATGTTTTCTGCACCCTCGGCTGCCAATTATGAATTCTTATAAACGATTCCCCTGGCCAAGGTTTATGACTACGGTCTCCACACTCTGGCTCATATATTTGTTTTAACTTCATTTTTTGATTCACCAATATTTAATCAACTGTTCTCTCAGCCCCTTACTATGTGCGCCTTTGTGCAGTCTGTCTGCTTCACATCGTCCACCAAATGGATGGCTGTAAACGACAGAAGTTCCATGAGTCCGAGAGATCTATTCATCATGAGGCCGACTTAAAGACCGAGCTAGAGACTGCCAGAGCTAAGATGGAGAGCGCAAGGACTAAGCATACAAGGGTCCTAAATGAGCTGGTGAAGGAGCATGAGGTCGACCTAAGGGTGAAGGACAACCTCATCAAGGAGAAGTAAGAGGCCTTGACCCATCAGGGAGTCCAATTCAAGGCTGAACTTACTGAGGTGGTGAGAAAGGTCAAGGTTGATGTTGTGGAGGATTACAATCTTTCCGATCAATTCCAAGGCTTTGGCCTTGAGTACCTAGAGAGAAGGATTAAGACGGCCTATCGATGGGTCATCTTAAAATTTACTGATGCAATGTCGGCTCTCCGCCCTTCTCTTGAATCAGTGGAGATGGAAGACCCCCTCATAGTTGAGGCTCTAGCCCTTCTAGAGTCTCAAGTTCACATCGAAAGTAACGACACCTCTGAGGATCGACCTATTTTGGTCATTGAAGAGACTCCTCTAGTTGATGTTGAAGCCCTACCTTCTGACATTGCTCAATAGGGCGGCTCTCTGTAGCCCATACTCCTCTATTTCTAAAAAACATTTTTGTACTTTATTTTGTTTTGGACAAATATTGTAACACTTACTTTTATGGTGGAATTGATCTTATACTGGAATTCCTCTCTTCATCCCTTCTATATTTGCCTCTTTTATGATTTGTCTTGGCTATGATATGTGTTAACCATCTTGCAAGTCCTCCCTCGTCTTTCTTGAGAGTGAATGGAGTGTCGTCCCTACCATTCACCTCATCATAGCCGACGGTGGTTTCCACCAACTTAATGATGTTTTAAATTTCAAGTCCCCCATCATCTTTCTTAAGAGTAAATGGAGGGTCGTCCCTACCATTCACCCTCAACAAAGACGAGGGTGGTTTCCACTAACTTAATGATGTTTTAAATATCAATTCCCCCTCGTCTTTCTTTAGAGTGAATGGACGGTCGTCCCTACCATTCACCATCATCATAGCTGAGTGTGGTTATCCACCAAATTAAAGATGTTTTAAATTTTAAGTCCCCCCTCGTCTTTCTTGAGAGTGAATGGGGGGTCCTCCCTACCATTCACCATCATCATAGCAAAGGTGGTTATCAACCAAATTAATAATCTTTTAAATTTCAAGTCCCCCCTCGTCTTTCTTGAGAGTGAATGGAGGTTCGTCCCTACCATTCACCCTCATCATAGTTGAGGGTAGGTTCCACCAACTTAATGATGTTTTAAATTTCAAGTCCCCCCCGTCTTTCTTGTGAGTGAACGGAGGTTCGTCCCTACAATTCACCCTCATCATAGCCGAGAGTAGTTTCCACAAACTTAATGATGTTTTAAATTTCAAGTCCCCCTCGCCTTTCTTGCGAGTGAATGGAGGGTCGTCCCAACCATTCACCCTTATCATAACTGAGGGTGGTTTCCACCAACTTAATGATGTTTTAAATTTTAAGTCCCCCCCTCATCCTTCTTAAGACTAATGGAGCGTTGTCCCTACCATTCACCCTCATCATAGCCGAGGGTGGTTTCCACCAACTTAATGATGTTTTAAATTTCAAGTCCCCCCTCATCTTTCTGGAGAGTGAATGGAGGGTCGTCCCTACCATTCACCATCATCATAGCCGAGGGTGGTTATCCAATAAATTAAAGATGGTTTAAATTTAAAGTCCCCCTCGTCTTTCTTGAGAGTGAATGGAGGGTCGTCCCTACCATTAACCATCATCAAAGCCGAGGGTGGTTATCCACCAAATTAATGACGTTTAAATTTAAAGTCCCCCCTCATCTTTCTTGAGAGTGAATGGAGGTTTGTCACTACCATTCACCCTCATCATAGCCGAGGGTAGTTTCCACCAACTTAATGACGTTTTAAATTTCAAGTCCCCCCTCGTGAGAGTGAATGGAGGGTCGTACCTAACATTCACCTTCATCATAGCCGAGGGTGGTTACCACCAACTTAATGATGTTTTAAATTCCAAGTCCCCCCTCGTCTTTCTTAAGTGTGAATGGAGGGTCGTCCCTACCATTCACCCTCATCATAGTTGAGGGTGGTTTCCACCAACTTAATGATGTTTTAAATTTCAAGTTCGCCTCGTCTTTCTTGAGAGTAATTGGTGGTTCATCCCTACAATTCACGATCATCATAGTCAAGGGTGGCTATCTACCAAATTAATGATGTTTTAAATTTCAAGTCCCCCCTCCTCTTTCTTGAGAGTGAATGGAGGGCCGTCCCTACCATTCGCCATCATCATTTCCAAGGGTGGTTATCCACCAAATTAATTATGTTTTAAATTTCAAGTCCACCCTCGTCCTTCTTGAGAGTGAATGAAGGATTGTCCCTACCATTCACCCTCATCATAGCCGAGGGTGGTTTCCACCAAATTCTTCATGTTTTAAATTTCAAGTCTCCCCTAGTCTTTCTTGAGAGTGAATGGAGGTTAGTCCCTACCATTCAACATCATCGTAAGCGAGGGTGGATATCCACCAAATTAATGATGTTTTAAATTTCAAATCCCCCCTCGTCTTTCTTGAGAGTGAATGGAGGTTTGTCCCTATCAATCACCCTCATCGTAGCCAAGGGTGGTTTCAGCCAAATTAATGGTGTTTTTAAGTTTCAAGTCCCCCCTCGTCTTTCTTCTGAGTGAATGGAAGGTCGTCCCTACCATTCACCGTCATCACAGTCGAGGGTGGTTATCCACCAAATTAATGATGTTTTAAATTTCAAGTCCCCCATTGTCATTCTTGGGAGTTATGGAGGGTCGTCCCTACCATTCACCATCATCATAGCCGAGGGTGATCTCTTCCAAATTAATGATGTGTTAAATTTCAAGTCCCCCCTCGTCTTTCTTGAGAGTGAATGGAGGGTCGTCCCTACCATTCACCCTCATCATAGCCGAGCGTGGTTTCCACCAACTTAATGATGTTTTAAATTTGATGCCCCCCGTGTCTTTCTTGAGAGTGAATGGAGGGTCGTCCCTACCATTCACCATCATCCTAGCACCAAATTAATTATGTTTTAAATTTCAAATCCCCCCTTGTCTTTTGTTGAGAGTGAATGGAGTTCCGTCCCTACCGTTCACCCTCATCATAGCCGAGGGTAGTTTCCACCAACTTAATGACGTTTTAAATTTCAAGTCTCCCTCGTCTTTCTTGAGAGTGAAAGGAGGGTCGTCCCTGCCATTCACCCTCATCATAGCCGAGGGTGGTTTCCACCAACTGAATGTTGTTGTAAATTTCAATTCCCCCCCCCATCTTTTTTAAGAGTAAACAGAGGGTCGTCCCTACCATTCAACCTCACCATAACCGAGGGTGGTTTCCACCAAGCTAATGATCTTTTAAATTTCAAGTCCCCCCTCGTCTTTCTTAAGAGTGAATGGAGGGTCATCCCTACCATTCACCATCATCATAGCCGAGGGTTGTTATCCACTAAATTAATGATGTTTTAAATTTCAAGTCCCCCCTCGTCTTTCTTGAGAGTGAATAGAGGGTCTTCCCTACCACTCACCATCATCATAGCCGAGGGTGGTTATCCACAAACTTAATGATGTTTTAAATTTCAAGTCCCCCCTCGTCTTTCTTGAGAGTGAATGGAGGTTCGTCCCTACCATTCACCCTCACCATAACCGAGGGTGGTTTGCACCAACTTAATGATCTTTTAAATTTCAAGCCCCCCCCCCTCGTCTCTCTTGAGAGTGAATGGTGGGTCGTCCCTACCATTAACCATCATCATAGCCGAGGGTGGTTTTCCACCAAATTAATTTTGTTTTAAATTTCAAGTCCCCCCTCGTCTTTCTTGAGAGTGAATGGAGGGTTGTCCCTACCATTCACCCTCATCATAGCCGAGGGTGTTTTCCACCAAATTAATGATGTTTTAGATTTCAAGTCCCCCCTAGTCTTTCTTGAGAGGGAATGGAGGTCCGTCCCTACCATTCTACATCATCATAGCCGAGGGTGGATATCCACCAAATTAATGATGTTTTAAATTTCAAGTCCCCACTCGTCTTTCTTGAGAGGAATGGATGTTTTTCCCTATCATTCACTCTCATCATAGGCAAGGGTGGTTTCAGCCAAATTAATGGTGTTTTAAAATTTCAAGTCCCCCCTCATCTTTCTTGAGAGTGAATGGAAGGTCGTCCTTACTATTCACCATCATCATAGTCGAGGGTGGTTATCCAAAAAATTAATGTTGTTTTAAATTTCAAGTCCCTCCTCGCCTTTCTTAAGAGTGAATGAATGTTTGTCCCTACCATTCACCCCCATCATAGCCAAGGGTGGTTTCAGCCAAATTAATGGTGTTTTTAAATTTCAAGTCTCCCTCGTCTTTCTTGGGAGTGAATGGAGGGTCATCCCTACCATTCACCCTCATCATAGCCGAGGGTAGTTTCCACCAACTTAATGATGTTTTAAATTTGATGTCCCCCCGCGTCTTTCTTGAGATTGAATGGAGGGTCGTCCCTACCATTCACCCTCATCATAGCCAATGGTGGTTTCCACCAAATTAATAATGTTTAGAATTTCAAGTCCCCCGTCGTCTTTCTTGAGAGTGAATGGAGGTTCGTCCCTACCGTTCAGCATCTTCAATGTCGAGGGTAGTTTCCACCAACTTAATGATGTTTTAAATTTCTATTCCCCCCTTGTCTTTCTTGAGAGTGAATGGAGGGGCATCCCTACCATTCACCCTCATCATAACTGAGGGTGGTTTCCACCAAATTAATGATGTTTTAAATTTGAAGTCCCCCCTCGTCTTTCTTGAGAGTGAATGGAGGTTCGTCCCTACCATTCACCCTCTTCATAGCGGTGGGTAGTTTCCACCAACTTAATGATGTTTTTAATTTCAAGTCCGCCCTCGTGTTTCTTCATAGTGAATGGAGGGTCATCCCAACCATTCACCCTAATCATAGTCGAGGGTGGTTATCCACCAACTTAATGATATTTTAAATTTCAAGTCCCTCTCGTCTTTCTTGAGAGAGATTGGTGAGCCGTTTTTACCATTCACCCTCATCATAGATGATGGTGGTTTCCACCAACTTAATGATGTTTTAAATTTCAAGTCCCCACATATCTTTCTTGAGAGTGAATGGAGGGTCGTCCCTACAATTCAGCATCATCATAGCCGAGGGTGCTTATCCGCTAAATTAATGATGTTTTAAATTTCGAGTCCCACCTCATCTTTCATGAGAGTGAATGGAGGGTCGTCCCTACCATTCACCATCATCATATCCAAGGGTGGTTTCAACCAAATTAATGGTGTTTTTAAATTTCAAGTCCCCCCTCGTCTTTCTTGAGAGTGATTGGAAGGTCGTCCCTACCATTCACCATCATCATAGTCGAGGGTGGTTATCCCCCAAATTAATGATGTTTTAAAATTTCAAGTCCCCCGTTGTCATTCTTGCGAGTGAATGGAGGCTCGTCGGTACCATTCACCATCATCGTAGCCGAGGGTGATCTCTGCAAAATTAATGATGTTTTAAATTTCAAGCCCCCCCTTGTCTTTCTTGAGAGTGAATGGAGGCTCGTCCCTACCATTCACCCTCATCATAGCCGGGGGTGGTTTCCACCAACTTTATTATGTTTTAAATTTTATGTCCCCCCGCGTCTTTCTTGAGAGTGAGTGGAGGCTCGTCCCTACCATTCACCCTCATCATAGATGAGGGTGGTCTCCACCAAATTAATAATGTTTTAAATTTCAAGTCCCCCCTTGTCTTTTGTTGGGAGTGAATGGAGGATCATCCCAACCGTTCACCCTCATCACAGCCGAGGGTAGTTTCCACCAACTTAATGATGTTTTAAATTTCAAGTACCCCCTCGTCTTTCTTGACAGTGAAAGGAGGGTCGTCCCTGCCATTCACCCTCATCATAGCCGAGGGTGGTTTCCACCAACTGAATGATGTTTTAAATTTCAAGTTTCCCCCCCATGTTTCTTAAGAGTAAATGGAGGGTCGTCCCTACCATTCACCCTCACCATAGTCGAGGGTGGTTTCCACCAAGTTAATGATCTTTTAAATTTCAAGTCCCCCCTTGACTTTCTTGAGAGTGAATGGAGGGTCTTCCCTACCATTCACCATCATCATAGCCGAGGGTTATTATCCACTAAATTAATGATGTTTTAAATTTCAGGTCCCCCCTCGTCTATCATGAGAGTGAATAGAGTGCCGTCCCTACCATTCACCATCATCATAGCCGAGGGTGGTTATCAATCAAATTAATGATGTTTTATATTTCATGTCCCGCCTCGTCTTTCTTCAGAGTGAATGGAGGTTCGTCCCTACCATTCACCCTCATCATAGCCGTGGGTAGTTTCTACCAACTTAATGGTGTTTTAAATTTTAAGTCCGCCCTCGTCTTTCTTGAGGGTGAATGGAGGGCCGTCCCTACCATTCACCATCATCATAGTCGTGGGTGGTTATCCACCAAATTAATGTTGTTTTAAATTTCAAGTCCCCCCTCGTCTTTCTAAAGAGTGAATGGTTGTTTGCCCCTACCATTCAGCCTCATCATAGCCAACGGTGGTTTCACCCAAATTAATGGTGTTTTTAAATTTTAAGTCCCCCTCGTCTTTCTTGAGAGTGAATGAAGGGTCGTCCCTACCATTCACCCTCATCATAGGCGAGGGTGGTTATCCACCAAATTAATGATGTTTTAAATTTCAAGTCCCCCATTGTCAGTCTTAAGAGTGAATGGAGGTTCGTCCCTGCCATTCACCCTCATCATAGCCGTGGGTAGTTTCTACCAACTTAGTGATGTTTTAAATTTTATGTCCGCCCTCGTCTTTCTTGAGGGTGAATGGAGGGCCTTCCCTACCATTCACCATCATCATAGTCGTGGGTGGTTATCCACCAAATTAATGTTGTTTAACATTTCAAGTCCCCCCTCGTCTTTCTTGAGAGTGAATGGATGTTTGCCCCTACCATTCAGCCTCATCATAGCAAACGGTGGTTTCACCCAAATGAATGGTGTTTTTAAATTTTAAGTCCCCCTCGTCTTTCTTGAGAGTGAATGGAGGGTCGTCCCTACCATTCACCCTCATCATAGCCAAGGGTAGTTTCCACCAACTTAATGATGTTTTAAATTTGATGTCCTCCCGCGTCTTTCTTGAGAGTGAATGGAGGGTCGTCCCTACCATTCACCCACATCATAGCCAAGGGTGGTTTCCACCAAGTTAATGATGTTTTAAATTACAAGTCCCCCCTAGTCTTTCTTGAGAGTGAATGGAGGTTCGTCCCTACCATTCAATATCATCATAGCCGAGGGTGGATATGCACCAAGTTAATGATGTTTTGAATGTCAAGTCCCCCCTCGTCTTTCTTGAGAGTGAATGGAGGGTCGTCCCTATCATTCACCTTCATCATAGCCGAGGGTGGTTATCCACAAAATTATTTATGTTTTAAATTTCAAGTCCCCCTCGTCTTTCTTGAGAGTGAATGGAAGGCCGTCCTTACCATTCACCATCATCATAGTCGAGGGTGGTTTTCCACCAAATTAATGATGTTTTAAATTTCAAGTCCCCCCTCGTCTTTCTTGAGAATGAATGGAGGGTCGTCCCTACCATTCACCATCGTCATAACCGAGGGTGATCTCCACCAAATTAATGATGTTTTAAATTTCAAGTAGCCCCTCATCTTTCTTGAGAGTGAATGGAGGGTCATCCCTACCATTCACCCTCATCATAGCCAAGGGTGGTTTCCACCAACATTATGATGTTTTAAATTCGATGTCCCCCCATGTCTTTCTTGAGAGTAAATGGAGGATCATCCCGACCATTCACCCTCATCATAGCCGAGGGCCATATCCACTAAATTAATATTATTTTAAATTTCAAGTCCCCCCGTCTTTCTTGAGAGTGAATGGAGGTTCGTCCCTACCGTTCACCCTCATCATAGCCGGGGGTAGTTTCCACTAAATTAATGATGTTTTAAATTTCAAGTCCCCCCTCGTCTTTCTTGAGATTGAAAGGAGGGTTGTCCCTACCATTCACCCTCATCATAACTGAGGATGGTTTCCACCAACTTAATGATGTTTTAAATTTCATGTCCCCCCTCATCTTTCTTAAGAGTAAATGGTGGGTCATCCCTACCTTTCACCCTCACCATAGACGAGGGTGGTTTCCACCAACTTAATGATGTTTTAAATTTCAAGTCCCCCCACATCTTTCTTGATAGTGAATGGAGGGTCGTCCCTACCATTCACCATCATTATAGTCGAGGGTGGTTATCCACTAAATTAATGATGTTTTAAATTTCGAGTCCCTCTTCATCTTTTTTGAGAGTGAATGGAGGGTCGTCCCTACCATTTACCATGATCATAGCCGAGGTTGGTTATCCACCAAATTAATGATGTTTTAAATTTCAAGTCCCCCCTCGCCTTTCTTGAGAGTAAATGGAGGGTCGTCCCTACCATTCACCCTCATCGTAGCCGTGGGTAGTTTCCACCAACTTAATGATGTTTTAAATTTCAAGTTCGCCCTCCTCTTTATTTAGAGTGAAGGGAGGTTCGTCCCTACCATTCACCCTCATCATAGTCGAGAGTGGTTTTCCACCAACTTAATGATGTTTTAAATTTCAAGTCCGCTGACGCGACTTAATATTTGTCTTAAAAGTGCATTTTTATATATAGGCTCAAGTGCAAGCCTTGTCGCTCAAGTAGTAAACCCGGTAAGTCGGGATCGTCTCCACAGGGATCAAAATTGCCAAATTGTAACAAGAAAAATTACTAAATCTTGAAATGATTTCTTGAAAGAAATAAAAAGATGATTAATTTGTGGGAAAATTTCTAAAAATTTACTTATGAAAAACAATTAGAAATTAACAAATAAACTTGGGTTTAACAAATTAGAGAAAATAGGGTAGGGTACAATCCCTCAATCCTTAACAACTTATCCTTTAGAATACTAGAATTATAAATCAAAATTCTCGATTAAATCCAGTCCTTATAAACTCTAAGCATTACATATATGAAGTTCAAGCCCGCATCATATGAAATCAAAGATGAATATAAAGCGGTGAACGACAAATTATACATACAAAGCATTCTTAAACATATCAAGTACCTAGGGCAAGAGAGATTACAAGATTTGACAATGAATATATGATTTTCATTCACGATTCAATCAATATTTTAATTTATTTTCTATTTTCCATACAAACAATTTGCTTTTGGATTGAGTTCACGTACCCCAACCCTTGGGAATTTAGCTACTCATGATTTGGTTCAAAAACAAATTCACATATGAAATTATAAAGCTATGAAACATTGTAAGAAATTTGCAAAAATTAAAGCACAAGAGAATAGAATGATGTTACTTGAATTCAGCACAAAAACGGAATTGAGATTCAGAATACAAACTAGGCTTCATGCACCTCTCGAAGAAATGGGAAATTTAACCTAGAAATTTGAACTAAACCTCTCTCTAGAACTCTTAACCCTAGCCTTCTCTCAAATGATGTAGAGCTTGGCTTTTATAGCACAAATCATCGAAATTTAGCAGCCAACCCTACTTGTGGCACAAGTTTGCACTCATCAAAGCTGCACAATAAATGCCAAATTAATGCTAGGATTTCGCATGGTCGGATCGGTCCGGGTCTTAATCGGATCGGTCCGATATCCATCGGATCGGTTATGTTATTTTCTTTCGGATCATTTCGATTGTAGTCGGATCGGTTCGGTTATTGCTTCCATTGGTTTGCCATCCATCCGGGGTGTACTGGACTTGTCCCACTCGGATCGGTCCGGATCCTACCCGGATCGGTCCGATTTTCTTCTTCTTTGACTTTTTCCTTTCAACTTTGACTAGCCATATCTTCTTATCTAGACCTCCAATTTGGATGCCGTTTCTTCCTATGCTCTTGTGAACTCATGCTCTTCAACTTCACTTTAGTGTCGCTTTCGAATTCTGAATGGAATTTACACTTTTGCCCTTTGACATTTCTTGCTTTCATCTTTTCTTTTGTTTTGGATTCTTTCTTGCATTCCATTCCTGAAAACTTCATCCAAATTACACAAAAACTAGGAAATATTTTTAGGAACAGACAATGGAGTGATATGGCATAAAAATGGTTCAATTACATTGTTCGAGATATTAAAATCACTAACTTAAGGGGCTAAATTCAGAAGAATTTATGCCTGGTCATCCGCCCTTATCTTTCTTCAGAGTAAATGGAGGGTCTTCCCTACCATTCACCCTCATCATAGTCAAGGGTGGTTATCCACCAACTTAATGATGTTTAAAATTTCAAGTCCCCCCTCATCTTTATTGAGAGAGAATGGACGGTCGTCCTTAGCATTCACCCTCATCATAGACGATGGTGGTCTCCACCAAATTAATAATGTTTCAAATTTCATGTCCCCCCTCATCTTTCTTAAGAGTAATGGAGGGTCGTCCCTACCATTCACCCTCACCATAGCAGAGGGTGGTTTCCACCAACTTAATGATGTTTTAAATTTCAAGTCCCCCCACGTCGTTTTAAGAGTGAATGGAGGGTCGTCCCTACCATTCACCATCATCATAGCCGAGGATGGTTGTCCACCAAATTAATGATGCTTTAAATTTAAAGTCCCCCCTCGTCTTTCTTGAGAGTGAATGGAGGGTCGTCCCTACCATTCACCATCATCATAGGCGAGGGTTGTTATCCACCAAATTAATGATGTTTTAAATTTCAAGTCCCCCCTCCTCTTTCTTGAGAGTGAATGGAGGTCCATCCCTACCATTCACCCTCATCATAGCCGTGGGTAGTTTCCACTACCTTAATGATGTTTTAAATTTCAAGTTCACCCTCCTCTTTCTTCGGAGTGAATGGAGGGTCGTCCCTAACATTCACCCTCATCATAGTCGAGGGTGGTTATCCACCAAATTAATGATGTTTTAAATTTCATGTCCCCCCTAGTCTTTCTTGAGAGATAATGGAGGGTCGTCCCAACCATTCACCCTCATCATAGACGATGGTGGTTTCCACCAAATTAATGATGTTTTAAATTTCATGTCCCCCCTCATCTTTCTTGAGAGTGAATGGAGGGTCCTCCCTACCATTCCCCCTCATCATAGCCGAGGGTGGTTTCCACCAACTTAATGATGTTTTAAATTTGAATTCCCCCCATCTTTCTTGAGAGTGAATGGACGGTCGTCCCTACCATTCAACATCATCATAGCCGAGGGTGGTTATCCGCTAAATTAATGATGTTTTAAATTTTGAGTCCCTCCTCGACTTTCTTGAGAGTGAATGGAGGTTCGGCCCTACCATTCACCATCATCATAGCCAAGGGTGGTTATCCAACAAATTAATGATGTTTTAAATTTCAAATCCCCCCTCGTATTTCTTGAGAGTGAATGGAGGTTCGTCCCTACCATTCACCCTCTTTATAGCCAAGGGTAGTTTCGACCAACTTAATGATGTTTTAAATTTCAATTCCCATCTCATCATTTTTGAGAGTGAATGGAGGTCCGTCCCTACCATTCACACTCGTCATAGCCGAGGGTGGCTTCCACAAACTTAATAATGTTTTAAATTTCAAGTCCCCCCTCGTCTTTGTTGAGTGTGAGTGGAGGGTCGTCCCAACCATTCTCCCTCATCATAGATGAGGGTGGTTTCAACCAACTTAATGATGTTTTAAATTTTAAGTCCCCCCTCATCTTTCTTAAGAGTAATGGAGGGTCGTCCGTACCATTCACCCTCATCATAGCTGAGGGTGGTTTCAACTAACATAATGAAGTTTTAAATTTCAAGTCCCCCCTCGTCTTTCTGGAGAGTGAATGGAGGTTTGTCCCTAACATTCACCATCATCATAGCCGAGGTTTGTCATCCAGCAAATTAATGATATTTTAAAATCCAAGTCGCCCCTCATCTTTCTTGAGAGTTAATGGAGGGTCGTCCCTACCATTCACCATCATCATAGCCGAGGGTGGTTATCCACCAAATTAAGGATGTTTAAATTTCAAGTCCCCCCTCGTCTTTCTTGAGAGTGAATGGAGGTTCGTCACTACGATTCACCCTCATCATAGCCGAGGGTGGTTTCCACCAACTTAATGATGTTTTAAATTTCAAGGCCCCCCTCGTCTTTCTTGAGAGTGAATGGAGGGTCATACCAACCATTCACCCTCATTATAGTCGAGGATGGTTTCCACCAACTTAATGATGTTTTAAATTTCAATTCCACCTCGTCTTTCCTGATAGTAATTGGAGGGTCGCCCCTAACATTCACGATCATCATAGCCAAGGGTGGTTATCCACTAAATTAATGATGTTTTAAATTTCAAGTACCCCCTCGTCTTTCTTGAGAGTGAGTGTAGGGCCGTCCCAACCATTCACCATCATCATAGCCGAGGGAGGTTATCCAACAAATTAATTATGTTTTAAATTTCAAGTCCCCCTCGTCTTTCTTGAGAGTGAATGGAGGGTTGTCCCTACCATTCACCCTCATCGTAGCCGAGGGTGGTTTCCATCAAATTAATAATGTTTTAAATTTCAAGTCCCCTTAGTCTTTCTTAAGAGTGAGTGGAGGCTCGTCCCTACCATTTACCATCGTCATAGCCGAGGGTGGTTATCCACCAAATTAGTGATGTTTTAAATTTCAAGTCCCCACTCTTCTTTCTTGAGAGTGAATGGAGGGTCGTCCCTACCCTTCAACCCTTATCATAGCCGAGTGTGGTCTCCACCAAATTAATCATGTTTTAAATTCCAAGTCCCCCCTCATCTTTCTTGATAGTGAATGGAGGGTCGTCCCTACCATTCGACCCTTATCATCGCCGAGTGTGGTTTCCACCAAATTAATGATGTTTTAAATTTTAAGTCCCCCTCGTCTTTCTTGAGAGTAATTGGAGGGTCATCCCTACCATTCACGATCATCATAGCCAAGGGTGGCTATCCACCAAATTAATGATGTTTTGAATTTCAAGTCCCCCTCGTCTTTCTTGAGAGTGAATGGAGGGCCGTCCCTACCATTCACCATCATCATAGCCATGGGTGGTTATCCACCAAATTAATTTTGTTTTAAATTTCAAGTCCACCCTCGTCTTTCTTAAGAGTGAATTGAGGTTCGTCCCTACCATTCACAATCATCATATCCGAGGGTGGTTATCCACCAAATTAATGATGTTTTAAATTCCAAGTCCCCCTCATCTTTTTTGAGAGTGAATGGAGGGTCGTCCCTACCATTCACCCTCATCATAGCCGAGCGTGGTTTCCACCAAATTAATGATGTTTTAAATTTCAAGTCCCCCCTCGTCTTTCTTGAGAGTTAATGGAGGGTTGTCCCTATCATTCACCCTCATCATAGCCAAGGGTGGTTTCAGCCGAATTAATGATGTTTTTAAATTTCAAGTCCCCCCTCGTCTTTCTTGAGAGTGAATGGAAGGTCATACCTACCATCCACCATCATCGTAGTCGGGGGAGGTTATCCACCAAATTAATGATGTTTTAAATTTCCATTCCCCCTCGTCTTTCTTGATAGTGAATTGGGGGTCGTCCCTACCATTCACCATCATCATAGCCGGGGGTGATCTCCACCAAATTAACGATGTTTTAAATTTCAAGTCCCCCTTGTATTTCTTGACAGTGAAAGGAGGGTCATCCCTACCATTCACCCACATGATTGCCGAGGGTGGTTTCCACGAACTTAATGATTTTTTAAATTTTAAGTCCCCCCTCATCTTTCTTAAGAGTAAATGGAGGGTCGTCCCTACCATTCACCCTCATCATAGTCGAGGGTGGTTTCCAACAACTTAATGATGTTTTAAATTTCAAGTTCCCCCTCGTCTTTCTTAATAGTGAATGGAGGGTCGTCCCTACCATTCACCATCATCATAGCCGAGGATGGTTATCCACCAAATTAATGATGTTTTAAATTTTAAGTCGGCCCTCGTCTTTCTTGAGAGTGAATGGAGTTTTGTTCCTACCATTCACCTTCAACATAGACGAGGGTAGTTTCCACCAACTTAATGATGTTTTAAATTTCAATTCCCCCCTCGTCTTTATTGAGAGTGAATGGAGGGTCGTCCCTATCATTCACCCTCATCATAGTCGAGGGTGGTTATCCACCAACATAATGATCGTTTAAATTCGATGTCCCCCCATTTCTTTCTTGAGAGTGAATGCAGGGTCATCCCTACCATTCACCCTCATCATAGTCGAGGGTGGTTATCCACTAGATTAATGATGTTTTAAATTTCAAGTCCCCCCGTGTCTTTCTTGAGAGTGAATGGAGGGTCGTCCCTACCATTCACACTCATCATAGCCATGGGTGGTTATCCACCAAATTAATGGTGTATTAAATTTCAAGTCCCCCCTTATCTTTTTTGAGAGTGAATGGAGGGTCGCCCCTACCATTTACCCTCATCGTAGTCGTGGGTGGTTTCCATAAACTTAACGATGTTTTAAATTTCCAGTCCCCCTCGTCTTTCTTGCGAGTGAATGGAGGGTCGTTCCAACCATTCACCCTCATTATAGCCGAGGGAGGTTTCCACCAACTTAATGATGTTTTAAATTTCAAGTCCCGCATCATCTTTCTTAAGTGTAAATGGAGGGTCGTCCCAACCATTCACCCTCATTATAGCCGAGGGTGGTTTCCACCAACTTAATGATGTTTTAAATTTCAACTCCCCCTCATCTTTCTTACGAGTAAACGTAGGGTCATCCCTGCCATTCACCCTCATCATATCCGAGGGTGGTTTCCAACAACTTAATGATGTTTTAAATTTCAAGTACCCCCAGTATTTCTTGAGAGTGAATGGAGGGTCGTCGCTACCATTCACCATAACCATAGCCGAGGGTGGTTATCCGCTAAATTAATGATGATTAAAAATTTTGAGTCCCTCCTCGTCTCTCTTGAGAGTGAATGGACGGTCGGCCCTACCATTCACCATCATCATAGCCTAGGGTGGTTATCCACCAAATTAACAATGTTTTAAATTTCAAGTCCCCCCTCATCTTTCTTGACAGTGAATGCAGGTTCGTCTCTACTATTCACCCTCATCATAGCCGAGGGTAGTTTCCACCAACTTAATGATGTTTTAAATTTCAAGTCCGCCCTCATCTTTCTTCTGAGTGAATGGAGGGTCGTCCCTACCATTCACCCTCCTCATAGTCGAGGGTGGTTATCCACCAACTTAATGGTGTTTTAAATTTCAAGTCCCCCCTCGTCTTTCTTAAGAGAGAATGGAGGATTGTCCCTACCATTCACCCTCATCTTAGACGATGGTGATTTCCACCAAATTAATGATGTTTTAAATTTCAAGTCCCCCCTCATCTTTCTTGAGAGTGAATGGAGGGTCGCCCCCCACCCCCCCATTGACCCTCATCAAAGTCGAGGGTGGTTTCCACCAACTTAATGAGGTTTTAAATTTCATGTCCCCCTTGTCTTTCTTGAGAGTGAATGGAGGGTTGTACCGACCATTCACCCTCATCATAGCCGAGGGTGGTTTCCACCAACTTAATGATGTTTTAAATTTCAAGTACCCCCTCGTCTTTCTTGAGAGTGAATGGAGGGTCGTCCCTACCATTCACCATCATCATAGACGAGGGAGGTTATCCACCAAATTAATTATGTTTTAAACTTCAAGTCCCCCCTCGTCTTTCTTGAGAGTGAATGGAGGGTTGTCCCTACAATTCACCCTCATCATATCCGAGGGTGGTTTCCACCAAATTAATGATGTTTTAAATTTCAAGTCCCCCTAGTCTTTCTTGAGAGTGAATGGAGGTTCGTCCCTACCATTCCCCATCATCATAACCGAGGGTGGTTATCCACCAAATTAGTGATGTTTTAAATTTCGAGTGACCCCTCGTCCTTCTTGAGAGAGAATGGAGGGTTGTCCCTATCATTCACCCTCATCATAGCGGAGGGTGGTTTCGAGAAAATTAATTGTGTTTTTTCAATTTCAGGCCCCCCCTTGTCTTTCTTGAGAGTGAATGGAAGGTCGTCCCTACCATTCACTGTCATCATAGTCGAGGGTGGATATCCACCAAATTAATGATGTTTTAAATTACAAGTCCCCCCTCGTCTTTCTTCAGAGTGAATGGAGGGTCTTCCCCACCATTCACCATCATCAAAGCCGAGGGTCGTCTCCACCAAATTAATTGTGTTTTATATTTGATGTCCCCCCTCGTCTTTCTTGAGAGTGAATGGAGGGTCGTCCCTACCATTCACCCTCATCATAGCCGAGGGTGGTTTTCGCCAACTTAATGATGTTTGAAATTCCAAGTCCCCCCGTGTATTTCTTGAGGGTGAATGGAGGGTCATCCCTACAATTCACCCTTATCCTTACCGAGAGTGGTTTCCACCAAATTAATAATGTTTTAAATTTCAAGTCCCCCCTCTTTTTTCTAGAGAGTGAATGGAGGTTCGTCCCTACCGTTCACCCTCATCATAGTTGAGGGTAGTTTCCACCAACTTAATGATGTTTTAAATTTCAAGTCCCCCTCGTCTTTCTTGAGAGTGAAAGGAGGATCTTCCCTACCATTCACCCTCATCATTGCCGACGGCGGTTTCCACCAGCTTAATTATGTTTTAAATTTCAAGACCTCCCTCATCTTTCTTAACAGTAAATGGAGGGTCGTCCCTACCATTCAACCTCATCATAGCCGAGGTGGGTTTCCAACAACTTAATGATGTTTCAAATTTCAAGTTCCCCCTCGTCTTTCTTGAGAGTGAATGGAGGGCCGTCCCTACCATTCACCATTATAATAGCTGAGGATGGTTATCCACCAAATTAATGATGTTTTAAATTTCGAGTCTCCCCTTGTCTTTCTTGAGAGTGAATGGAGGGTAGTCCCTACCATTCACGATCATCATAGTCGAGGGTGGTTATCCACCAAATTAATGATGTTTTAAATTTCAAGTCCCCACTCGTCTTTCTTGAGAGTGAATGGAGTTTCGTCCCTACCATTCACCTTCATCATAGCCGAGGGTAGTTTCCACCAACTTAATGATGTTTTAAATTTCAAGTCCCCCCTCGTCTTTATTGAGAGTGAATGGAGGGTCGTCCCTACCATTCACCCTCATCATAGTCGAGGGTGGTTATCCACCAAATTAATAATGTTTTAAATTTCAAGTCCCCCTCATCTTTCTTGAGAGTGAATGGAGGGTCGTCCCAACCATTCACTCTCATCATAAACGTTGGTGGTTTCCACCAAATTAATGATGTTTTAAATTTCAAGTCCCCCCCATCTTTCTTGAGAGTGAATGGAGGGTCTCCCCTACCATTCACCCTCATCATAGTCGTGGGTGGTTTCCACAAACTTAACGATGTTTTAAATTTCCAGTCCCCCTCGTCTTTCTTGCAAGTGAATGGAGGGTCGTCCCAACCATTCACCCTGATTAAAGCCGAGGGTGGTTTCCACCAATTTAATGATGTTTTTAATTTCAAGTCCCCCCTCATCGTTCTTAAGTGTAAATGGAGGGTCGTCCCTTCCATTCACCCTCATCATAGCCGAGGGTGGTTTCCAACAACTTAATGATGTTTTAAATTTCATGAACCCCAGTATTTCTTGAGAGTGAATGGAGGGTCGTCCCTACCATTCACCATCATCATAGCCGAGGGTTCTTATACACTAAATTAATGATGTTTTAAATTTCAAGTCCCCCCTTGTCTTTCTTGAGAGTGAATGGAGGGTTGTCCTTATCATTCACCCTCATCATAGCCGAAGGTGGTTTCAGCCAAATTAATGGTGTTTTTTAATTTCAAGTTCCCCCTCGTCTTTCTTGAGATTGAATGGAAGGTCGCCCCTACCACTCACCATCATGACAGTCGAGGGTGGTTATCCACTAAATTAATGGTGTTTTAAATTTCAAGTCCCCCCTAATCTTTCTTAAGAGTGAATTGAGGATCGTCCCTACCATTCACCATCATCATAGCCGAGGATGATCTCCACCAAATTAATGATGTTTTAAATTTCATGTCCCCCTTGTCTTTCTTGAGAGTGAATGGAGAGTCGTCCCTACCATTCACCCTCATCATAGTCGAAGGTGGTTTCCACCAACTTAATGATGTTTTAAATTCCAAGTCCCCCCGTGTCTTTCTTGATAGTGAATGGAGGGTCATCCCTAAAATTCACCCTCATCATAGCCGAGGGTGGTTTCCACCAAATTAATATTGTTTTAAATTTCAAGTCCCCCCTCATTTTTCTTAAGAGTGAATGGAGGTTCGGCCCTACCGTTCACCCTCATCATAGCCGAGGGTAGTTTCCACCAACTTAATGATGTTTTAAATTTCAAATCCTCTCGTCTTTCCTAAGAGTGAAAGGAGGGTCGTCCCTATCATTCACCCTCATCATTACCCAGGGTGGTTTCCACCAACTTAATGATGTTTTAAATTTCAAGTCCCCCTCATCTTTCTTTAGAGTAAATGGAGGTTCGTCCCTACCATTCACCCTCATCATAGGTGAGGATGGTTTCCACCAACTTAATGATGTTTTTAATTTCAAGTCCCCCCTCATCTTTCTTAAGAGTAAACGGAGGGTCGTCCCTACCATTCACCCTCATCATAGCCGACGGTGGTTTCCACCAACTTAATGATGTTTTAAATTTCAAGTCCCCCGTCATCTTTCTTAAGAGTAAATGGAGGTTCGTCCCTACCATTCACCCTCATCATAGCCGAGGGTGGTTATCTACCAAATTAATGATGTTTTAAATTTCAACTCCCCCTTGTCTTTCTTGAGAGTGAATGGAGGTTCGTCCCTATCATTCACAATCATCATAGCCGAGGGTGGTTATCCACCAAGTTAATGATGTTTTAAATTTTAAGTCGCCCCTCGTCTTTCTTGAGAGTGAATGGAGTTTCATCCCTACCATTCACCCTCATCATAGCCGAGGGTAGTTTCCACCAACTTAATGATGTTTTAAATTTTAAGTCCCCCCTCGTCTTTATTGAGAGTGAATGGAGGGTCGTCCCTACCATTCACCCTCATCATAGTCGAGGGTGGTTATCCACCAAATTAATGTTGTTTTAAATTTCAAGTCCCCCTCGTCTTTCTTGAGAGTGAATGGAGGGGCGTACCTACCATTCACTTTCATCTTAGACAATAGTGGTTTACACCAAATTAATGATGTTTTAAATTTCCAGTCCCCCCTCATCTTTCTTGAGAGTGAATGAAGGGTCGCCCCTACCATTGACCCTTATCATAGCCGAGGGTGGTTTCCACCAACTTAATCATGTTTTAAATTCCAAGTCCCCCCTCATCTTTCTTGAGAGTGAATGGAGGGTCATCCCTACCATTCCACCCTTATCATAGCCGAGTGTGGTTTCCACCAAATTAATGATGTTTTAAATTTCAAGTCCCCCTCGTCTTTATTAAGAGTGAATGGAGGGTCGTCCCTACCATTCACCCTCATCATAGCCTAGGGTGACTTGGCAAAAGTTACCTCAACGTATTTGAATTTAAAAACACAAGATGAAGAGCGAATATAATATTCTCATTGACATTGAAAGTATTCTATTGGAGCAACACATTCATTACAACTGTGGTCCGATAGGTCATTGCATTATTGATAGTATTTCTTCAAGTGATATGCATTCTAGGGGATGGAAAAGGGTTCCCGTTCAAGGTCCTCTAGTCTATTGGTTCCAAGGACAACTTCATCCATGGCCCTATTCGGGCCATGCCAATTTGGGTTGAGCTTGTTAGGTTTATACCATGTCTTTTTTAGGACTAGGTCCCCCACAGTTATTGGACTTTGCTTCACCCTCTTGTTGTAAAACCTGGCAGTCCTTTGGTGATATGCTTCTTGCCTTATCTCAGTGTCTTCTCTTATTTCCTCGATGAAGTCTAGGTCAAGTCTCCTTTATTCCATATTTCTCTAGGGGTCATACATTTGGACTCTGTGAGTGGGAAACCCAATCTCTGCGGGGATGACGGCTTCTGAGTCATACGCCAACATGAACGGGGTTTCCCCGGTAGGAGTATTGGTTATCGTCCTATAGGTCCACAGTACAGTGTACAAATCCTAAACCCAACTTCCTTTTGCCTCCTCGAGTTTTTTATTGATCCCGTCTAGGATTTTTCTATTTGTAACTTCAGTTTGCCCATTAGCTTGAGGTCGGCCTGGGGTTGAGAAGAATTTTTTGACACCCACCCTTTCGTGGTATTTCTCCAGAGATGCATTCTTGAATTGAGTCCCGTTATCTGAGATGAGGGTGTTGGGGAGACCATATCTATATATAATGTTTTTCCATATAAATTGGAAGGTCGTCTGCTTGATAATTGTGACCATCGGCTCTGCCTCCACCCATTTTGAGAAATAGTCAATTGCTATGATCAAGTATCGATAATTATTGACGGCCATAGTCAAGGGTCCTACCCCATACTGCGAATGGCCATGGGGACGTGATGGAGGTGAGAGGCTGATGGGGCTGGTGGGGTATGGTGGTGAACCTTTGACATTTATCACATTTTTTACGTATGCCGTGGCATCTTTCACCAAGGTTGGCCACCAGTATCCTTGGATTACTATCATTTTTCCTAACGACCTACCCCCAATATGGCTTGAATATGACCCCTCGTGCACATCTTCTAAGATGTGTGGGACCTCGGACGGGTGCACACATCTGAGCAAGGGGAGCAAGAACCCCTTTTTGTATAAGGTGTCTTCGATGACAGTGAATTTCGCGGCTCTGTATCTCAACTTCTTCCTTTTTTGTTTTGCTTCTTGTATCTCCCCCTCTTTGATGTATTTGACTAGGGGTCAATCCACGAAGCTTCCCTGTTGATATTTAAGTAAGATCCAAATATTCCATCTGCATCTTCAATCGTTGGACGAGGTAAGATTTCAACTGGAACTGTCCTCTTGATATCCGTCCAAGTTGCTGAGGCCAGCCTAGCAAGTGCATCGGCTCGGCCATTATCAAGACTATGTATCCTCTTAAACTTTACTTTTCTGAAGCTCCTCAATAGTGACTTCACTCTTTCAAAATATTTGGCCATTCTCTCATCCTTAGCCTCGTATGCTCCTAGTATTTGATTCACTACAAGTCTTGAATCACTATGGACTAAAATTTAGCCAACACTAAAATACCTAGATAAGGAGAGGCCTGCTATCAGGGCTTCATATTCAGACTCGTTGTTGGAGGCTTTGAAGTTGAACCTCAGGGCGTACTTAATGTCTGTGCCGTTGGGTGCTGATACTATTAATCTAGTCCTATTTTTGCTCTCGTAAGAGGACCCATCAATGAAGAGGTTCCACACATCCTGTTCCTCTGACAAATTTCCCTCGGTGAGGGATCCTGGTCTAAAGATATATCTTCCCTCTTCATTTTTGGCAACTTTCTCTCTAACGGTGCTTATCCCAACCTTATTTGTGGATGGGTCAATAATTCTGCCTTATCGAGTATCTGTCTTCTCTAGGCTCTCATCTTCAGTCTCATCATCTTCCCAAGTAAATTCAGCCATGAAGTCTGCTAATTCTTTCCCCTTAGTGTCCACCCTAGGCTGATATACAATGTCAAACTCTCCCATCTCTATAGCCCAGGCCATTAGCCTCCCCAATTTTTCTAGCTTGTGCAAGACCTTCCTAACAGGAGAGTTAGTGAGGATGGCCATTGTATGGGATTAGAAGTATGGCTTTATCTTTCTTGATGCATGGATCAAGGCATAGGCTAACTTCTCCATCCTTGGGTATTTTTGCTCTGCCCCTGGAGTGCCTTACTGTTGAAATACAAAGGCTTCTGTACCCCATCGTCTTCTCTCACAATGGCTACACTGATGGTTGATTCTGAGATGGCTAGGTACACATGTAGTCATTCACCCTGTACTGGTCATGACAACATCAAGGGAAACCCTAGGTATGACTTTAGTTCTTTGAAATACTGGTCACACTCTTCGTTCAATTCAAAGGCTTTTATGAGAATTTTAAAGAATGGTAGGCACTTGTCTTTGGCACTAGATATGAACCTATTCAAAGTAGCCACTCGCCATGTGAGCCTCTGAACGTCTTTAATGGTCCTTGGGGTCTTTATTTCTAGGAGGGCCTTTATATTCTCAGTATTGGCCTCAATGCATATTTGATTGACGATGAACCCCAAGAACTTCCTTACTTCGACACTGAAGACACATTTGGCAAGGTTGAGCTTCATCTGGTAATTTTCCATCGTGTTGAAGGTCCTCTCAAGGTCTTCAAACATTTTATTCACAAGGCATTGATACGTTGCCCCTGCGTTATTTAGACTAAAGGGCATGACCCTATAACAGTATGTCCCTTTGTCGGTAATGAAAGCCATTTTTTGGGTCCTCGGGGCTCATAAAGATCTGGTTGTAACCTTAATATGCATCCATAAAGCTCATTAGATCATGGCTTGTGATAGAGTCTACCATATGATCAATGCGAGGGAGAGGGAATTTTTCTTTGGGACAATGTTAATTGAGGTCGGTGAAGTCTATGCACATCCTCCATTTCCCGTTGGCTTTGGGGACTATGACTGCGTTGGACAGCCATTCGGGATAGATGACATCCCTGATAAACTCGGCCTCTTCCATCTTCTTGACCTCGTCCCTAATGACCTCACACTTTTCTTGAGAATAAATCCTCCTCTTCTGCTTCATTGGCTTAGCACCCTCTACCACGTTGAGCTTATGGCTCATAATTTCAGGGTCGATCCCCGACATATCTGCATGACTCCACGCAAAGAAATTGTATCTTCTTCTTAGCAGCTTGATAAGGGCTTCTTTTATGCCTATCTTCAAAGCTTTTCCAACTTGGACTATTTTTTTCTGGCTCATCCTCATTGAAGATGATGGATTATACCTCCTCCACAGCTTCTCCTTTCTTTAGTTTTGTCTCATCTCTGGGTTCAAGGGTATCGATATTATAAGTAGTTGTTGCCTTCTTGTTCACCTCTCTTTCTTTATCTGAGTTGAAGTAACATTCCCATGCTGTCGTTTGGTCTCCCTGAACTTCCCCTACCCCGTAAGGGGTCATGAATTTTATCATCTGGTGAATTGTGAATGGCATGACCTCAAATTCCTTGAGGGACACTCGCCCCAAAATAATGTTATAAGCTGAGAAGAACTGTTCATCCATCATGAAAAAGTTGACATTCTTGGTAGGACATCTCGGCCACTCGTCCCCCATTCTAACATTGACCCCATACACTCCTAGAGGGTGAAATTTTTCCCCACTGAAACCAATCAAGGGGTGATGGTACAGGATGAGCCTAGCACGACTGAGTCCTAAGGCCTTAAAGCACAGCCAGAACATCACATCTGCAGAACTTCCCCCATCCACCAAGATCCTTGGCACCTCACATCCATGTACCCTGGTGGTGATGACAAGAGGGTCATCATGAGGGGCTAAGATGCCCTTGAAGTCCATTCTTGAGAAACCCATTATAAGAGTATCCATATAAACCTTCTTCCTCTTTTCTGACTTTGGTTCAATAGAGGTCGAGTGTACGGCTTTTGTTACTACCTTGGCTTCAGCTACATGGGCCTTCCTGTCGGCAACCTCTGATCCTCCTCCTGCTAATCCCCCGGAGATCATCCTAACATCAAACGAGATCATATTAAGTCTTTTTAAATGTCCATGGTCGTCTTTCGGTGGGAGGTCAGGGTCGTCCTCATCATCCGAAGAGTCATCCCTTTTGTTTGGAGGATTTTCACTGCACATATCACCTCTCTTATTCTTAGGTTCATCCCCTCGGCCCCTCTTGAAAACACCCTTGTCAATGTACTTCCTTAACTTCCCTTCTTTAAACATTTTTTCAATTTCATCTTTCAGAGGAAAACACTTATCGATCACATGGCCATGGTCTTGGTGAAATTCACACCACAGGTTTTTGTTCCTCTTATGAGGGGTTTCCCTCAACTTCTCAGGCCACTTCAAGGACCGATCTCTCTTTATCTCATTCAAAATGTGTTCACAACTGACCGTCAAAGGGGTGTAATCAGCGAATTTGTCATCTGCTAACCTCTTCTTCCCCTCTTTGTTCTTTTTCTGGTACTTACCCCCACTAGTACCTCCTTTTTCATCTTCGTATTTTGTAGCCATCGCCTCTTCGGCATTCATCACCTTCCCTGTCATGTCCAGTAACTCTACCATCATCTTCGAGGGATCTTCAGTAAGATTCCATAATAACTTTCCCTTTTGGAGTCCTCCAATGAGGGTTGTCATGGCTATGCTTTCCTCATAGTCTTCAACCTTTAACTTTTCTTTGTTAAATCTGGCTATGGAGTCTCTTAAGCTCTCGTTCTTTCCCTGCTTAACATAGAGAATATGTGTGTTCTTCTTCTATGGTCTCACTCTAAATCAAAAGTTATGGTTAAACTGATCTGCTAACGACTTAAATCTTTTGATTGAGTTCTTTGGAAGAGACATATACCATACATATGCGGTCATAATCAGAGTGACAGAAAAGGCATGACACATTATATCATCTATGATGGAGTATATGTCTGTCGCTGATTGGTACATCTCAATATAATGGAAAGGGTTGGTACTCCCGTCATACCTTAGGGTGGCCACAGGTGGCTTAAACTTCGATGGCGTTGGGAAGTTGAATATCTTCGCCACAAAAGGTGAGCCCATAGAGTATCCTCTTTAAAGGGGGTCCCTTCTTTTCAGGATATCACTAATTTTATCCTCCAGCCTTTGGATCGAGTTGTTCTAGGGCCTCGTATCCCCTTCCGCCTCTTTGAGGTGAACAGAGGGTTCTACTGTGGTAGGCCTGTGTCGGCTGTTTACTTCTCCCTGACCGTCGTCTCGTCTGTGGGATCGGCCCCCATGGGGTCGGCCATCTGTTGCCTCCTTTATGGACCTCACAATACTTCTCGACCGGGACAATTTTTCCCGCAGGTCATTTACTAGGCCCAACCTCTGAAAGGTCGACCCCCTGCTTAGACGATCGAAAGTAGAGCCTCTCGGGTGATCATCAGGATTTTGCCTTCCACACTTCCCTCTGCTCTCCTGGATAGGTTTCACAGTATTGTTGGAGATCGTATATGGCTCCTAGCACTCTATGGGGGCTTCTTCCACCTCCAGATCATTATATCTATCTTTTAGGTAAGGGTTTCCTTGCCTCCCTAGGCGTAGGCGCTAAGGGTCAGTAACATCTCTCCGCCGTTGTAGAGGTGCCAAGTGTTTGCGTGGTGTCTGGGGTGGTCCCCTGGCCTCATGCTTCCCTGGAGCTGCTGCCAGAGTGATCATCTCCGGTGAGACTCTTGGAGGTCTTAGTATGTTTTGGCTAAGAGCTATAAATTTCTCCAGCATAATCCGTTGGCTCGCTGTTAAAGACTTCAGGGCGGCCACCACATCAGGTATCTCAGACTGAGGTGGTGCATGACTGGAGCTAGGTCCCACTCCACTATCTGGTGGAGGAGGTGGCGGTGGCATCTCCCGTTCCATAAGTTTGAGCTATGAAGAGATGAATGATCCAAAGACTGATGAGCTTGAGAACCTTAATGGACCTCTTTCAATGGTGAAATAGCTCCACGCGAAGAGGGAGAACTGGTTGACTACCAGAGTTTCCAGTGAGGTCAAGCTATAGAAAGGAAGAGATATCTTCTCGTTCCCACGAAAGACACCAAACTGATGATGCTAAGATTCAGCACCACCAGATAAGAGGTTATGAGCTCAAACAATAACAATGGAAGCAATAGAGTTACATATGTGTATAAGTATAGAAGGGGATGAGTATAAGAGGAATGAAGACAATGATGTATAGTGGTTCAGCCAATCATGCCAATATCCACTATGAGTGTGTGATCCACTAAATATGGGCATTAATGAACTTGGATACAATGCTCATAAGCTCACTCTCACTTTACTGTGTGTATAAGCAGTGTTTTATCTAGGGTTACAATTATCGATCCCTCTACAAGGTTGAAGATGACAAGTATATATAGGGCTTGGGGGGAGTAGTGTACCCCCCAAGCATGCATGGTGCATGCGAATAATGATCTATCCAATCCCCTGCTCACACCTGGATGTGCCTCTTGCAATTGATGATGACATAATATTCCCAAACGTGAGGGGATGATATTATTATAACGGTCTAGTTCACGTGCTATATGAGTCCCACGCGCACTGTTCCACACGTCTCCCAAGTCACGCGATGTGATGATGTCACCTTTGTCCTAAGACGCCAAGTCGAGGCTAAAGTTGATGCCGGCATTGGGCTCGGCTGGATGTGGACCTCGTACTATCGTCCCCTATGTTCCCTTGATATTCACCTTGGCGCATTGGTGATACGTCGAAGGAACTAGCCCTTGATTGTGCATCCACACTCTTCCTATCAACAGATGGTAGGAAGTTGCACTCTCTATTACGTGTAATTTGATATGGGAACTCAAATTTCCCATCACAATCCCAACGTTCACTGGAGGGTCGGCCCCTTGTAGGGTCATCTGGACTATGTTGGAGGGTCGGCCCATGATGCGAGGTCGGCCCCTTATAGGGTCATCTGGCCTATGCTGGAGGGTCGTCCTGGACGTGATCCCTCATCTGAGGGGAGGACACCCTCGGCTTGGTCGAGGGTATATATGGGTATATCACCAACCATCCCTCAAAGATCTCTAGTCAGGTATTAAAGCTTTGTAATAAATGACAACAAAAATGGGGGAGTAACTCTAGTTTGTAATAACTTCTCTCTGATATCTTTTCTCTCTAGAAAATAACTTCTGAAAGAACATCCTCTCCCCAGAAGTGGTTGAGGCCCATAAATATCCCCCCCCCCCCCCTCCCCCACTCCCAAGGTGCCTTAGTCTTTCACAACCTGTGAAAAAGACATCTCTCATACTTTATGTTATGAACATTAAATGCTTGATGGACTAGTCAGCTCTACGTCATAAATATTAAATGCCTAGACATGCCTTTTGCCTAACCGCTGTGTGTCATGGGACTGTCACCACAGAGGTGGCTCACCAACTATCTGACAGCTCCCAATACCATGGTGGTTTACTCAAGTGCAGATTTGACATTACTTAGCAGGATAGTGACATCACCTAAATTAGACGTGACATTAAGTAGAGGGTTGTTTGGTTCATAACTCAACGCACAATGGAACTCAAGACTGATTCGTCTAAGGTTACACGATTAAAGATCTTTAAGTGTTTTACCAGGTGTATCTAAGATGGTCAGGAGAAACCCCAACGCTGCCTCATTTCTCGATCCTCCAAACCAAGTCTCTCTGAAGTTCCCACGATGAGGTCATTTGATAGAGTATGAAAATTTTCCTAGGCCCTGCTAAGCCTGGTCTCTCGCGAGTACCGTTTGACCTCACACTAAATGCAATTATAATCGTTACATCATTACAAATGTCATAGCTCATAGTTAGTATAAACAAAAGATACAACATGACTAAGTAAGATAACAAAGCTAAAGGATGAGCTCTCTCGAGCAGTTTTTTCGCTGGGAGATCTCTCTTGAGCTATCACACTGAGATGCCTCCCTTGAACTGCCACACTGAGCTTCCTCACTTGAGCTACCATGCTGAGCCTCCTTGCTTAAGCTTCCTCACTCAAGCTACCATGTTGAGCTTGCTTCCTTACTTGAGCTGCCATGATGAGCTTCATCACTTGAGTTGCCACACTGAGATGCCAAAATAAGCTTTATCGCTTGAGCTATCACGTTAAGCCTCCTCACCTTAATCCCAAACACTGTTGTTTTACTGGAGGATTATATCTAATCTCAAGATTATCTTCAAGACCCCCTACACTTCCTGTTTCACTATCGTGTAGTAGCATGCTTGACTTTCGACCTGATTTCCTTTAACCATGCCAATCCCTGTTGCTAGTGGGGATCTTTAGACACGGGTGAGTTGTGGATGAAACAACTTTGAACTTTTTCAATCCTACCCTTCAGAATATAATGTTGTATGAAGAATGGATGTTCTCATCCAAAATGAAGAAATGGGTCATCTCGGTCCTGCAGGTTGTCCCGGTGCCGATAATAACCTTGAGCTCAATTATTCCCAGGGGAATACCTTCTCCCCTAAAAAATCAATGAGAGGCTTGTGGTATTCTTCCATCCTTTTATTTCTCAACCTCAAGCTCTTGAAGTAACTAAAAAATAGGGCATCTACTTAACTACCTTTGTCAACCAGAATCCTTACAATCTTGCACTCGTACACTATCATTATGACGACTAAAGGGTCATCGTTCGAGTAGATCACGCCTAACAGGTCATCTTTAAAACACCAATGATAGGTAGATATTTGTTTACCTTTCTTTAGAGAACATTCATGGCAATAGTCAAATTAATCTATAGGATGTGAATGCAAGTCTTCACTTCGTTGAGGTAATATTTTCTTTTTACCGGTTCATCTCCACCACCAACATCATATCCTACTGTGAATTTACATCAGAGGAAAATCATATTGATTTCATGAACTGGTTCCTTAGGTTTCTTTCTCAAGTCCAGATCATCCTCTGAATCAGCATCCTTGCATATCTTCTTCTCGTCCACCTTTTTGCAATGGGACTTTGATCGTCTTCTAGTCTTCTTTTCATCCCATCCATCTGATCAATCATGCTTATTAACATATTGTGCCACTGTTCCACTGTGCCTCGTCTGATAACATTCTTGGTCTTGTCTTTAAAGGTGAGGCAATCATTTGTCTTGTGACCATGATCTTTATAGAAATCAAAGCGTTTACTTCCAACCCTTTAATTATGAGTTTCCTCTATCTTTGCGGGCCACTTTAGGTCGTTACTCCCTCAAATCTCACCAAGGATATAGTGTACCCCCACATTCAGTGGAGTGTATTTGTCAAACCTCTTCGGCATGTGTGATTTCTTGTCATTCTTTGAATCCTTCTTCTCCAAGATCTTACTTTTATTGTCCTTATAGTGGTTCAATTCCTTTGCCACCATAGCCCCCTTAAACGTTCATAATCTTGCCATCCTTGGTCAATAGTTCAGACATTGTTCTTAGAGTTACATACAAGTAATATATATATATATATATACCCCAACAAATCAAAATCCAAACAAAATTTGAACAGGACAGTCTCCAAACCATAAGCTCCAGCAAAGCTTCAAACGTTTAACCCCAACAAACACTAAAACTTTCGAACCCAAATTATAAACACTCATCCTCACATAAATTTATGTTGTAAGATTTGTAGGATAAACGTGTTTCGAAAAGGTTATAGGAAAACTCTCAAACAGATATGAAATTTGAAATGGTTTAGAGAGTGTGGTCTAGAGAAATTTTGGTGACTTTTAAAAATGAACACCAAGTCCTCTATTTATAGAGGCAAAGAAATGGCTCAGTAACTAAGGTCAAGGCGGTAAAAAAATAAGGAAATCCAAGGGTAGATTAGGTATCGCGTAAAATAGAGGTCGGTGAGGGTACATGCATAAAAGATCAAAGCACTGTGAATGTCATAATCGTAAAACAACCCTAGACAACCCCTCCGTCGAGCATCCAAACCTCAAGGCTCACGTATGATGAAATGACATGGGCAACACACTAGCGTTTGATTGGTCCAAAACTAATCATGCGAATCAAACCAAAACGACCCTTCATAAGTTAAAACCTCATCCTTTTAAATTTCTCTGAATTTTATTAAGAAACAAAAAAAAAAATTAATTTTGATTAGTTTTAAATGTTTAAATCAACATTTAAAAATTCCTATTACTCATATAAAATATGAAAATTAATTTTAAAAATCTAGAAAATTATAAAACCAAGAAATTCATAATGTAAACAATATTTGAGCATAAAATACATATAGGGTGTATTAATACAGAATAAGGAATATATTATAATTATAATTAGGATTATATAAAATAGGAAAATTGATTTTAAAATCTTTTTAGGATTATGTTTAGTGTGTGCAATGACCTAAGTGTATTTGAGACGATTTTTATAAAATTGAACCAATAAAAATCATGTGGGATTTAGAAAGGAAACCTTCAATCTCCCTCATTGGCCAATTTTGGGACAAACCAAATTGAGACGGAATAAAATAAATCTCACAAACACAAATACATAACTCAACTAAACGCAAGATTTCTAAAAAGAGGAGTACATAACCCAACTAACATATATGTCCTAAAAGGAAGAGTATATGACTCAACTAACAACATGTGTCCTATGAGACTTAACAAATAAATCGAAAACCAAGAGTCTCACAAATTCTCCTATATTAAACCAAAAAGAGTCTCATATTCTCCCCCTATTTGTCACAAAGGGTCAAAGGGTAGGGAAGAGCCTACAATGATGTTAACACCATAAGATATTATGATAAAAAAGGTACCAACATACAATCCCAACACAATAAATAGGGTAGGCACAAATACCAATAGACATTCTAAGAGTTTTAAAATGTTTATTTTCAAACGGTTTTGTGACATGATCTCCCAATTGATCTTTGATGTTATGACCTTTAATGTCAATTTACTTTTTCTTGATCAATTCTCGAATAAAGTTTTCTCTCATTCTGATATGTTTTGTTCGATACAGGAAAACAAGATTATTTGAAATAAGTATTGCACTTTAATTGTCCTATAAGATTGAGGCAAATGTTTTATTGAAGCTAGATTTACTTAGTTGTTTCATCTATAGAAGTTGAGTGCAATAATTTCCAACAATAATGTATTTAACTTCTTCTAATGAAAGTGAGACGTAGTTTTTATTTTTACATGACCATGAGAAAATATTACGTCCTAAGTAAAAATATCCATCGATGGTGCATTTATTATCATTGGCACAACCAACCCGATATGTGCGTGTATATCCGATTATTTTGACATTAGTGTCAAATATGTACATGATACCATAGTTTATAGTTCAATTTATGTATTTAATAATACATTTTACGGCATATAAGGTGTACTATTTAGTTCATATTTGATATTTAGTGTGCACACAAACTATGCATTATATCCAGTCTACTTACAATTAACTAAAGTAAGTTGCCTATCGTACGACGATATAAAAAAAACTTTTTGCCACATAAATCTTATTAAAGTTTAATATAGAAACTCATAGGAGTTCTAGCAGTCTTAACAACAGTTAAGCCAAAACGTCTGATCAATCCAGTAACATATTTATATTGATAAATGAAGATATGATTATGTTTTTGAGTTACTTGGAGACCTTAAAAAAATTGGAGTTCTCCCATCATAGACATTTGAAATTCTGATTTCATTATGTTAGCAAATGTTTTAGAATCCAAGGGAAAGGCAGACCTAAAAAATTTGTCATCAACGTAAACTTGAGCAATTGGAAAATAGTTTTTATTACGTTTGATGACCATGCTTAGGTCGACCCTCGGTTGAAACCGCACTAGGCATGATGATCCTGTTTTAAACCATAAAAGAATTTCTTTAATCTAAAGACATGATTCAGGAAAAAAGGATCATGAAAACCTTTAGGTCGTTCAACATGCACTTCTTAATTTAAAGTTTCATTTAGAAACACAGACTTTACATCCATTTGATAAAGTTTTAATTTCAAATGGCATGACACGGCAAACACAGTCCTAACAAATTTCAGTCTATCTATATAAGAACATGTTCCATCTACATCTATGCCATTAATTTGTGAATAACCTTGTGTTACTAATCTAGCCTTGTTTCTTAAGACATTTCCAAACTCATCACACGCATTCTTAAATATGCATATGTTTCTAATTATGTTAGTGTGAATAGGACGAGGGAATGCATACCAAACATAATGTAGTCTAAATTCTCCTCATTATTGCATTACTAACAATCAAGATTCAACTATTAGTTCTTCAATTACATGTTTCGATTCAATTGAAGACACATAAGAAGGAAATAAAGAATTAAAAAATTGAGATCTATTTCTTATTGAATCTCTAACATTGCCCAAAATGTTTTTCTTAGGGTGATTTGCATCAACCAAGTTAGAAATACCTGGTTCATCTGGAGGTAGCGAGCCAGAATCATTATTCGTTGGTTGTTTGGGTAAATGTTCATTTTTAGAATTGTCAACTCCGATAGGATTGTCACTTTATTCCAAATGATAGGCTACAATATCATTCACAACTATTGTTGTACAATAAATATGGGACATTGAATACAACAGTTATGTGGTGATATGTGTCACAAGAAGGTGCTACAGAGCGATCGAATGGGTTATTAAATCTGGTCGGCAACAACAATCAAGCTGACTCAGTTTTTACACTGGTCATCCCAAGAATTCGGGTCGTCCCTAACATCACAGGTGGTTACATTAGCCATATTGGCTAACATCAGTCAACACCGTTACTTAATGTAATACCATATTATTTTGAGGGCTTATTTATGAATATTATATATGATTTCAATAAATTTTTATTTTGTTGATAGGGACATTTTTTTTATAAAATTTTTATTGATATTATATTTAAAAATAATTTATTTTGGTTTGAAATCGGATCAAACATATAAATTTGAATTGAAATGTTTTTAGACATTTTACAATGGTCTAAATATGTAAAGTAGATAATTTTGAATTAAAGGTCAACATGGTAATATGTGTTAACTTAGGTTTCAAGCTAAGTTTTGAGGGGGAGGCTTTATAAGGAATAATAGGGCTGATTATAAGGAAGGGAAGGTAAAAAAAAGAGGCCAAAAATAAAAGGCAAAAATGAGAGGAATGAGAAAAGTTATCTTTGAGTGTTTTAGATCATCTTTTTGAGTTCTTTCAGGTGGGATTTGAGAAAAACTCAAAACGCATACTGGACCCAATTTTTTTGCTTAGAATCCAAATCTAAGTTGGATTGGTGATTATGGTAATGTTTGTATCTTATTTTTTGTGTTTTCAAATCATGCCTACAGTGGTGGATTTTGACTCTCTTGAGTTAGTTTCATTCTCCCATTGTTAATTTAGTGTTCTACACATATTAAACCTTAATTGTATTGTTATATTCATGTTATGTGTTGCATTTTTATGTATTCCATGCTCGGATACGATATTCATTATTACACCCATTTTTTGTGTGTTATTTTCATGTCGTGTATTTTAGGGTAACGAAACTAGTTGATTTAGGAGCATGTAGGGTTATAAAGATTCGGTAGAAAACATGTGCCATTGATTTATGGGAATTAAATCTGAAAGTTATTTTAATTAAGATAACGATATTATGATTATTATTATTGAACAATGCATAGGTATTTCTTGCCATACAACCCAATGGACGGAGTGTGCTATCGGCTATGATTTTATTTATTATTGAAAGACTGGGATATAGACCCGGTTGGCGAGTATGCCAGACGCTATTATGGCATTGATGCCAAGATTTTATGGCGGTGATGTGAGGTGATGATAGATCGTGTGCTCAAATTATATTATTTATTTGGGGCGGCCATTGGATTGTTTCGAGTATAATTGACATGACAGTGGATGTAAGTCCATACTGTACCATGGGAAGTACATCTGGTATCTTGATATGGGGTCTTGGGTTGTATAGTCCCTACGGTGAGATAATAGGTTATCACTATATTATTCGAATATTAGTTTGATTGTTCATATTGCATATGTTATTATATATGATGCAAGCACACACAATTATGTGTAGTTACACTTGGAGCATTTATACGAGCAATCGAGTTTCTCGCTCACCCACCTTCATATAGTTTGTTGTATTTTAGGTTTGATGCGAGATGATATTTATGGCATAGTTGGGATTGGGATCATCGCTAGAGGCTCTGGGTATTTATTTTTAAAATTTAAATGTATTGGTTTGTCTGTTGTAAATTGTTTTGTAAAAGGACATTTGAGATTTAATAAAAATGAGACGTTCTATTCAATTGATTTATTATTTATGCTTTCGAAAATTTATGCTCAATCTAAATGCCATTTTTTTTTAAATTCTCTAATATTTTCAGTAGAACCTCCATGGGTATTACACATAATACCGTTAAAGAAGGTATGTACTAGATGATAAGGTGATATCAGCATCATTTACATCATGTGAATAAGTTGGGGAGAATAAAATACCCACCTCCATACGTGGGGACAACCTCCTGAATATCCTCCCAGATCTCTATAAGAGGTTCACCTACCTAATCTACCAAGTCAAGAAAACTTCCCACTACACATTCTTTATCCCCTAAATAGCCTATAAAGGAACTCAATCCCACATAATAAGGGATCGAAAGAGATTCCACCGAATGACCATATGCCAAACATTAGAAAGAACTTTGACATCTTGTAACTATCTTTTTCATGGTTATTGGCCACTGAAATACATATAATCAACATTTCACCTACGGACATAGGCACCGCATTGGGCTGAACCACATTAATCTCTGGTTTCCTTATTTGTCTCTCATCTCTCTCTATTCACCTCATTTTGGCATTTGGCAGAGAATATTTATTTATCTAATAATATATATTGTTGTTATACTCAAGCTAAGGTCCACAAATTCTTATATAATGTTTTGGATATAATATATTCGCATTATTTGTGGGAACTCGAGAAGACATTTATTATTCCTACCATTATCAATTTTGTAAAAATCCCCTGATCCATTTTCTCCCACTACTTTATTCATTTTTGTTTGGGTGCAACATTACCCCGATACTTTTTTCTGAAAATTATGGGAAATATGAGAAAACCGAGAAAGTAGCCATACAATAGAGGGAAATCCTCCCCTAACACCTGTTTGTATAGGCGACCTACTGGGAATCCTATTGAACTTGGCTTGAGTCCAGGAGGAAATGTAGAAAAACATAACGCAATTAACTTATGTGTTATTGGTAGACAGATATAGACAAAGAAACTAATATTACCCCATTGAGGGGAGAACATTTTGACGTGAGGGGTGAAATGTCACCTCATGATCCCTATAAAGACAGGCGACATACCTACCACACCCATGCACTAGAGAACCCAAGGAGGATAAATTTGTATTCACAAGATAAAGGAAGTAGATATTGTAACTCTGGATCACGAGATGAAAAATCTTACCACCCCAGGGGCCACCTTGCCCCTTAGGGCAACTGGTTACGATGATGAACATATCGACTTAGAGGAGAGTTTGTGCATGTTGGAAACACAAGGCAAAGGCTTTATGTTTAATCATTTGGGCTAGTGATCAGTAAGAGGGTGATATCCCTGAGAATTTAAAAGGACTAGATAACACAGAGAAAAGCCTAGGAGGTTGGTTAAGGGAAGAAACGAATGCCCGGCCAAATTTGAGACAAGCATACGAGGATAGACTCAAGGTGAGCAAACTTTTTAAGAAGATAAATCGTCATAAAGGTGAGATCGATTGGGAAACTTACTTGTAATTAAAGTTGAGAATGATGGCCATCCATGGAAGGGGTTAATTAAATGTTTGGAGGACCACTTGGGAAAGATTGATAGATCAAAGAATCCCTCAGATAGATGTTTTTTGAAAGGGGATCCAGTTCACTCCATCCATTATGGGCTATCCTATGCCAACAAATTTCAAGACACAAGTCATAATCCCAAGGTAAAATGGTAAAATTGACTAAGATTGTACATGAAGCAATATCAAGTAGCCATTGGCATATACTCGGTTCCCCATGCCCGAGCATTCTCCAGTACGATCACAAGGTGAGAAAAATATCGGGTATAATAGTTTGTCCCAAGGGAAGATCTTAGGCATTCTGTACCTGATAGATCTTTTCGATAATAATTTTTATTTCGAACAGAAGCCTAGAAAGAGGGTGGCTCATCTACTAAGCATCCTCTAAAAAATTGATGAGACAACCCGTGAATTCATCACTCGCTTTAACATTGGGAAACTAAAGTTGATCGATTATGATGAGAATACGATAATCATTGCACTGATGGGTGGTTTCTACCTAACAAGTTATATTAGGATCTAGTTAAGGATATACCGAGGAGGGAGACTGAGTTATTAGACAGAGCAAGAAATATTGTAATTCTGAGGGGGTTTTGTGTAATACATGCATAGTATCAAACCATAGAATGATCAATTACATATGATAACTACATATATTGTCTCATATTCCACCTTATAACTTAGTCAAATTAAAAAACATCCTCACAAAATTGAAACTACACATGAATCCCTATAACTTTGGTTAATTATCTAAGTACCCTCTAAGGTTACAGAATGATCAAAATACCCCTACATATTTCAAAAGAAACATAACTTAATCTCTATTTCACTTGAAGACCCAAACCTTATATAAAATTGAACCTGTAAACTTCGACTAATTAATTTTACAGTCCTAACCCTTGAACTTTCATAAAATTACACAAATGTCCCTTAAACATGGAAATTAATCATATAAAAGACTAAATAAATATAAAACTTTCTCTTTAGGGACCAAATTCAAAACCAATCTATTTAGACTTTGCCCTTGCTAAAAAAGTATCCCAATCAGTAAAAAAATGACAAAATTCATATGGATAACACCATTTCCACCTGTGAACACCATATGCCCTGGCTTCTTAAAACCAGGGAGAACTCACTTATTCACCAATCAACTGTTTGTAGATCATAGTATAAATACCCAACTAAATCAAACCCAAAAACTCACTAGTTAAGTAGAACCAAACTTGCTTTTTTTTCATTCCAAACCGGTAATATATGATCTTATGCATCATTCCTTGTTTTTATAATCCAAAAATATCTCTGCACTATCATAATACACAATGCAGTCAAAGAAATCAAGCTCTTACGAGTAAAATGACATGTAATGGTAGAAACCTTCAAAACCTCCAATAAAACTTGATATTTAATGGTGAAACTACATTACCTGACTTTTAACATGTTTCAAAGTGAAGAATGAGTTCCTGATGAGCCAAAGAGATTGAGTGCAATGGTCGTTTTGAAAATCTAATAAGTTTTAAACCATAATTTCTCAAAAGTGTTTTCAAAGTTCTGAAACTTCAAAAAAAATTCTCTTAAATCGGGATACTTTAATTCTTTAAACCAAAGACAAACTCTTCTATAGGATAGTAGAAAACCCAATAATAAGCATAAGAGCCATTTTTGTGCTCTGTAACTGCACGAATATTTGGTCATATGTTCTAACAAAACACAATAGTTTAAATTCGATCTTTAATGAATCTCAATCCATGAAACTTATATATTTGATTCTTCATGAAAAAATAGAATTGATTAGTTGAGGAGTCATCTTAAATAGTTTAGAAAATCAGAGGATATTTAAGGTCAAAGTTTTGTCTAAAATTAGGAAATCAGAGAAGTTGAAGATGGACTTTTCAACTAGAAAACTTGATAAAAGGTCACTTGGCCGATCAAAAATTCTGATTTTTCCCAAATTTTTAATTAAAAATTTTCTGGGGAATTGGTTTAAGGTAAGGTATTGTTTCGTCAATCCTATCCCAAATGACAGAAAACAGTGGATTTAGGTTAAAAGTATTTTTCTAAAATTACAAACTTATCCCTCCTATTTATCTAAGTTTTGAATTTAGACCCCAAATTTATCCCACATACTCCTTGATAGACAAAAGTCTTCTACACCTTTACCATATACCACCTTACGCCGTAGATTTATACTTTAATAAATAACTTCAAATTAGCCCCTAAACATAAAAGAATACATGCTTTTCTTTTATTTTCCAATTCAGTCTTACTCCCAATAATATACACTTACAACTATGTTGATTAAAAAATAATCCCTCTTGATCCCGGCCCCAGTAAATTCTAAACATATTCTTCACCGCTAACATGTAGGGTTTTCCCTTTCAATAGTAATTTCAGTGTCCTTGATATAACTTCTATTGATATCACCCTGTGATAACCATAAATTACTCTTAGTATCTGAATGTTATGATACTTCCCTACTACATATGTTGTTAACTATTATTGATATTGGGATATGGATCATTTGGATCAATTTAAACCCTTTTTCATCTAATAACTGATTTCATAAGGTTATTACAATGATTAAATTAGTTCACCCATGCACTTATGTACTAAACGTTTTTGTTATAAGCACTAATATTAACTATAGTGTAGACTGTTGACTTTTCCCATAAAATTTTCTACTTGACCTAAGGTCTCATATAAATGAGAGATTGGATTTAATTCTACATACATATGAGTGCCACTCTAGTTAGTGTTTCTAGCTATTTATTTTTCCCCAAAGGTTTTGGGTCGATATTATTATTTGGTTATACTGATCATTCTTAACTATCTCTATGCCAATTAGTGAACAGGTAATTATTGGATTATTTGTTTTAAAATGCTTGAATTTCTTTTGTAAGAATGATCTCTCTGTTCTATAAACAGTTAAATCCATACACACTTAAACCTATATACACATATAATTGTTATAGAATTAGTTAAAATCTACTTAGGATATTTGTGCTAATTCCTTTTTCATATAGACGTTCAAGGATAAGGAAGCCATTGCCCCCTCATTTTTTTATACGCACGGATCATATGTACCCATATATAACTATATGGAAGGAGACTAAGGAAGAATAAAGAAAATAGTGGTATTTCTCGATGACACATGTCATTTTAAGTTTTGATATAAAATGTAACATGAATAATTCACCAATGTGATGGTACTACAATATATGTAATACGATATCAGTATTAGAATAGTTAATAAAGTTATGTTTTCCGCCTTAACTTTAGTTTCATTTCTTTACTTCTATCTTGTATATTCGTACCCAAAACAAGGTGTGACATTATGGCTGCCAAGGAGTTGAGTCATTCCAAGACCAATACTAGAAAGTGTACAGAGAAGAAAGTCCCAAAATATAAGAAGGTTAATAATCCAAAGAGATACAATGAGTATACCCCTCTGGATGCTGCAGTTCTCAATAAACAAAAAGGAGATTCAGAGGCTAATGGTGCAGAAAGCCACACTGAATATATTCATTTCAAGAGCTACTAACAAGTGTCTTCCATTCTTTAAGGTTCTATGAAAGATCTTTGAATGGAACGAAAAGTGTGAAGTTAGACTCCTATAATTGAAGCAATATTTAGGCTCTGCATCATTATTATCGATGTGTGTTCTATTATAGAAACTTCACTTATATTTAGCCATCTCTGAGTTAGAAGTCAATTCGATATTGGTCTAATAAGAAACAAAGATATGGAAGCTAGTGTATTACACCAGTAAGGCATACCATGGAGAGAAAATTTGGTATCTAAGGTTGGAGAAGCTGATAGTAGCCTTAATTGAGACCTCCAGGAGGATGAAGTCATACTTCCAAAGTACACATCGTTATCATCTATATGGACGTGCCTCTTTGACTGGATATTCACAAGCCTAAGAAATATGGTATACTAGTGTCCTAGGGGGTAGAATTATAAGATTATGACATCCAATATGAGCTAAGAACGAAAATTAAGGGCCAAGCAGTGGAAAATTTTACTACACAATCTGCATATGAAGAAAATTCCATTGACTATACTTTCATGGAAGAAAACTTAGCAAAATAGAGTGGAGAAGCACACTTCTATGAAAGAGATCTCAACCCCAACATAGACCTAGAAGACTTCTATGAAAGAGAGATAAATGAAAAAAAATTAAAAAATAAACTTTTATAGAACAGAGTTCTGCCCCAAAACAGGCCACGCGTGCTTTTATAGAAAAGAGCCCAGTGTCAAAAGTGGAAAATTAGACTGCTACAAAAGAGAGCTTAACCTCAATGCATATCGAGCAAACTTTTATGAAAGATATCTTAGCAATAAAAGTGGCAAAGCATACTTCTACAAAAAAGTGCTTAGACCTGAAGCATATCGAACAGACTTTTATAAAAGAGATCTTTGTAGAAAAAATGGAAAAGAGGATTATATGAAAGAGAAATCTGACCCGAAGCATACCTTCTAAAAAAGAGATCTTAATGGGAAGTGTAACAAATCAAACTTCTATAGAAGAGAGCTCAGCCCCGAAGCCCACCGAGAAGACTTTTAAATAAGAGAGCTCAGACTCGTAAGATCAAGAAGACTTCTACAAAAGAGAGATCAACCCCAAAATAGACCGAGTAAACTTCAATGGAAGAGGTAGCTTAAAAAGTTTCCAAGTAGACTTCTACGGAAGAGAGCTCAAACCTAAAGAAGATCGAGTATACTTTTACATAAGAGAACTTAGTAAAAAAGTGGCAAAGAATACTTTTACGGAAGAGAGATCTGCCCAAAGTAGACCAAGTATACTTGTCCAAAAGAGAACTCAACCTCGAAAAAAATTGAGGAAACTTTTACATGAGATATTTTAATAATAAATGTGGAAAAACAAACATCTAGAAAAGAGAGATCAACCCCTAATCCCATCGAGTAAAATTTTATGCAAGATAGCTTAGCCAAAAAATGAAGTATAATTATACAAATAAGAGCTCATCCCCAAAGTAGACCGAGAAGACTTCTATAAAAGAGATCTTAATGTAAAAATATAATTCTATGAAAGAGATATCTATCTCGAAGAAAACTGAGCAGACGTTTACGAAGGAGAGCTTAGTGTCAAAAGTGGCAAAATAAACTTCTACGAAAGAGAGCTCAAGCTCACAACAAACTGAGAAGACTTCTATGAAAAAGAGCTTAGTGTCAAAAGTGGCATCTCATATCTAGAGTAGACCTAGAAGGATTTACAAACAAAATCTCAACAATAAGAACTGTCGACAAAATTTCTATGTAAGAGAACTCAAAGGTAAATATGGCTCCTAAATCATTGATATCCTAGGATCGACAAAAAAAATTACTCTTGACCCAAAGAAAATGAAAAAATTATTCAAGTATGGAATCTTGATCGATGAAAACTTTGAAGAGGAACACCCTCATCTTTGAATAGGCCACGAACAAAGAGTTTACAAAATTGGGGAAATCTTTTACAGTCTTATGGATGACAAGATCCGAACATTATTGACTAATGTAGGGATCGATCCTAACATACTTAGTTGACTCAGGTTCATCCAAAACTGTTATTTAGTAAGACAAATTAGGTAGGAAACAGTCGACTATATAATCATAAGATTAAAGTACTAGTAGGCTTATTTCAGGTACCAAACAACTAGTAAGTTGGCATAACGCCATGCTTGCGAAAGACAAATGACACTTGGGGCATACACACCCCAATATTTACATGCCTCTAAGATAACATTCATATAAAAAACTCACAAGAAAATTTGGTCGGCACGCATAGAAAAAATTTAATCATGATCAAAGGTTAAAAAGTCGATGACATTCTCATATTAACACTTCACTCATTCAATTTACTTAGCAAGTACTCAAAATAACCAATATTCTGAAGAATTTTCTACAAGTTTCAATTATAAGTAAAGTATTGGGGGATTTTATTGTACTATAAATATGGGACATTGAATAAACTAATCAGTCAGTGACGCGTGTCATATGAAGGTGGTGGGAAGAGATCGACTTGGCTATTAAATCTGATCGACAACAATAATGAGGTCGGTTCAGCTACTATACTGGTCGACCTATAAATTTGTGTCATCCCTAATATCACAAGCGGTTACTTTAGTGATACTAGCTAATGATAATCGACACTGCTACTTAACAATGTTGAAGCAAGCATGTACCGTAGGATAAGGTGACTTCATCATCACTCACAACATGCGCACAAGTGGGGGATAATAAAATACCAATCTCTACACATGGGTAATAACCTCCTAATTTTCCTCCCATATCTCTGTAAGAGGTGCACCTGCCTAACTTATAAAGGAATAACACTTGTCCCATTACACACTCTTTCTCCCCTAAACAACCTATAAAAAGCACTCAATCCCACAGAATAAAGGATTAGAAGAGAATACATCGAACAACCATAGACCGGACTCTAAAGATAACTACGAGATGTTATAACTATCTTTGTCATGGTGATTTCCCACTAAAATACATATATTCAACACTTAAACCGTGGACATAGGTCGCGCATTGGGCTAAGTCACGTTAATCTTTAGTTTCCTTATTTGCTATCCTCTCTCTATTCATTTTAATTTGGAATTTTGGTAGTGATTATTTCAATATATTTTACTGTTTATTATTAGTATACTCAAGCTAAGGCCCACAAATTACTATAATATTTTTAGACCATAGCAACAACATTAATCACGACTATTTTGTGAATATCCTAAGAAAATATCCTTATCACTTTTAGTGCAAAATTTACACCGACGTTATCTATCTTTACAAACATAGCATTCACTATCAAACACCCTAAAATATTACCAATTGGTTTATTTGCAATACCAATTGTGAAGGTAGTTGGTTTAGTATTTTTCCTTAAGTGCACTCTATTTATAATATGACATGGAGTTGGAGTGGACTTAACCCAAAAATATTTTTTCAAACGTTTAGCTTGAATTAATGCATGAACTATTTCTTGTAAGGTTCTATTATTTCTTTTAGATATTCAATTTTATTGAGGGGTTTTGATTTCACTAAACTCAGGGTTATTCCAATTTCATATACAATGCTCTACCACACCGGTATCTTTAAACTCTCCACCCCATGCTTTCTAATCTTAGTAACTTGGATGTGCTTTTCATATTCAATCCTTAAAAGGATTCTTAAAAAATTCTAAAAAGTGTCCGCTTTTTCTTTCATAAATGTAACCCATGTAAAAATAGAAAAGTCATCTATAATTCACAAGAATGTAACTGCTACCACACATAATAGTAGTCATAGAGGGGATCATTAAATCTATGTGTTGTAATTCTAAAGTTTGGGATGTTAAAATGTCTTTGACTTTCTTATGAGGGGCTTTATGCATCTTTTTATCTGACATGGTCCACAAAGAAAATGTTTGATTTTTGGAATTTTAGGCAGATGATGAACTAGTTGTCGACTAGTTAATAGATAAAGAATATCTTAATTAATGTGTCTTAGCCTCTAAAGCCATAAGTCTAAGTCATTTAACTCTAGCTGATAAACACTTTTCAAAATCTTTGTTTTGAATAATAACATAGTGATTATCATGTGTTCTTTCACCATAAATAATTGTTTATCCATCTAGACTTCAAAAAAATTCACTCTATTTTTTAAATTTTAGCAATATGATCAATGTCGCAAAATCGACTTACTCTTAATAAATTGCCTTTAAGTCCTTCAACTAGTAAGACTTCATCCAACTCAATAATCCTTTCACCTTGGATTGTTCGTTTACCTATGATTCAAGGCATTTTTCTATCTTTAAAAGTGACATTTCCTCCGAATAAAGTTTTTAAAGAGGAAAGTTTTATTTTCTCCTCAGTCATATGTTTGGAAAATCGAAAATCAAGGTATCACTAAGAGTTTTTATAAGAAGAATTTAATGATGATACAACAACATTGCATACCAGTTGGCAACTTTATTATCCTTTCCTTATCCAAATTGCCTTAGTTTTTGGAAAATAATTTTGCAACTTATAAAGCATTGACTTATGTGGTGTGTGTTTCTTAGCAGGTTCAATTTTAATGGTTCTCCTAGGTCCATTAATTTTCTCATGTTTTCTATTTTCATTTAACCATTTATAACAAAACTATTTCAAGTGACCAGTTTTGCAAAAAAATTGCAATGATAAATTTGCTTAGCATTATAGTGAGATTGAGTCTGTTTCTGTTTTTAAAATGCGGAATAGACATATGAACTTTTTAGGATTTTGGAAATTCCATATTGGAGGATAAAAAATTTATTTCAAAATTTTATTTTTCGTTAAAACTAATATTCTCTTTATCACCAAAAAGAACTTTCTAGAATCCAAAAGTTATTTTACATTGATGTCACATTTGTTGAAAACATTTAGTTTATTCAAATATTTTTAATTTAGTGTGTGATTTATCAAAATTAGTTAAGATAACCTTTTGTTTTTGTTCTAATGAATAACAATATTCATTTATTTTGGAAATATTTTTCTTTAACATCAATTTTTTAGTCTCAAGTTCTTCTGCTTGCAGAAAAGATCCATCAAAATTAAATTGAATTTGGTTATTGAGAACATAAATTTTAGATAACAATCCAACATTAACTTTGCCTGAATGAATATCGAGTGAAGATGCAACACAAAAATCATGTTTTAGGAATTTTTATTCTCATAGATGGTTAGAAGATCCAATCTAAAGTCAAAGATAAAAAAGTGTCTTTGATTAAGGATTTGATGTTTCAACCTGCGAAAATAGAAAATTAGTTTAGCTGTAAAAATATTTTAGATCGTGAGTTTTACAAATTATGGATGGATTTACACAAATCTGAACATAATAAGACCAAATTTTATTTCAAAGTACTACTAAATTTCAAACACAAATTTAGTTAATAAATCAGATCTCCTAAACATAATACATACATATATATATATATATATATATATATATATATATATATATATATATATATATATATATATATATATATATATATATATATATATATATATATATATATATATATGACTTTGAGTTTTTGAATTTTTAAACTCTTTTGACATGTTTTAAAAAAAAACTTAGTTTTAATAACCTCTTTTGTCGTATTTATCTATATAAATATATTATAACACACATACACACACACACACACACACACGTCAAAAGAGTTTATTAAAACTAAGTTTTTTTTAAAACATGTCAAAAGAGTTTAAAAATTCAAAAACTCAAAGTCATATATATATATATATGTGTGTGTGTGTGTGTGTGTGTGTGTGTGTGTGTGTGTGTGTAGGCGGGCTCCAGTACATACCAAGTATGTATACATATTTTTTTAAATAGTAAAATATTATTTTTCGATTGAATTTTTTTATATCGCATCTAAACATTTTTGTGACCAATATGACAAACATCAACTCAAAATAACTTTTTTCTATTTGAAAAAATCAGTTAAACATTGGCGCTTTTAAAGCACTTTATAAGTTCTCAAAGTTTGACCCATTTTTTAAAATAGCAAAAAAGTTATTTTGAGTTGATTTTTTTATATGTCTCCCATGAAATGTTAAAATACCACAAAAAAAACTCAACTAAAAAATAAAGTTGTTAATATTTTAAGAAAATGGTTGCGCCATCAAATATGTGTACCTGGTATGTGTGAGAGCTTCTCTCTCTCTCTCTCTCTCTCTCTCTCTATATATATATATATATATATATATATATATATATATATATATATATATGTGTGTGTGTGTGTGTGTGTGTGTGTGTGTGTTCTTACGTTTATTACATTTCTTACGTGTATGAAAAGAAGTTTGAAAATATACCCCAGAATATCAGAAGGAGACCAAAATTTGAACATACTAGAAGAAAAAATACTTTCCACTACACCTTCTTCACGACACATGGATAAAAGGTGTCGTAAAAATACAAAATAACAACATTTTTATTATAAAATTCCTGGAAAATGGTATGAAGTTGATTTTCTTGACAGATAAAATAAAAAAGTCGTAAATGTTTTTTAAGATGACACATAACCACCATCGTAATTGTGTTAACGACACTTACAATTAAACTATCATGAGAAGTAATTTTCACGACTATTATTGTTTGTCGTAAAAACAAATTTTAATTCCCGCGCATAAATATAGATTTTATGGCGATATATCTTAAAAAAATAAGAACGTTAACATATAGGGATATGGCCGTCTAAAATCAAAGCTGATCCAACCCTTTTCCTAAGGTCGTCTACAATCAAAACCAATCCAACCATTTTTTGATGAGATCGTTTTTCACCGACAAGGGTATGGTCGTCTGAATCGAATAATAGCACACAAATCGTTACCCGGTGAGATTTGATAACATTGAGTCGAGCTTCATTGTAATATGCCCGTTATTATTCCACTATGCCCGTTGTTATTCTTTAAATGTAACCTTTATCTTTAAATCCCAATATGTTATTATTCCACGTGTTGTCTTCAATTGTAAATATTTTTCACGTCACATGGACTTGCATGATTTTATATTTTTATTCCTTAGTTTAAAAGGGAACAATTTTATTAGATGCTATGTAATTTAGCGAGCAGAATTATAAGCTGTATATATTGAAAACACGTAATTATATTTGACCCTTAAATTGCGAACTTGGGGAATTTTTGTAGAAGGCAAAGTAACCCCAAAAAATTAATTTCACCACATTTTATAAGACCTAAAATTACGTATATTAAGCTCAAGAAAAGAAAAGAAACAAAAGAAAAAAAATAATGAAACAAAATTATTGTGGACCCAGTAGACATATATTCGACATTTATTCCTCATTTTGTCTTCTTTGTTCCACTTTAGTCCTTATCGTTTTGTGGTTGTCCCACAACTTTAATCAAACCTTGGTTGAAGATTGTGGGGGGAATTTATCACATGGGGTTGTTGGCTTGTGTTAGTTGGAAATGGATTATAAGAAAGAGGAGAGGGCCACAGACTTGATATCGATAAAGCCATTAGATTTATCCTCTTTCCTCTCACTCCTATAAGTTCCCGAAACCTTAGAGTTATGTCCAAACTCGTAATAACCACCAAACCACCATCAAAGAAGCCCCAAAACACCTCAAAACCTCCATACAAGAGTGCGACAACTTGTAGAGGCTTTAGAGAAGATGTTTTGGAGCTTGGAGTGGGTCTTAAGAAGATTTCTTGGAGTGGATTTAAAGCTCTGCTCATCCATACAATCCATCCTCTTCATTTCAAGTAGGCGTTTCCTCTCAAACTTATGATTTTAAAAGTTAAAATCCCTGTGTAGAAGTAAAAAAACTGTCTGTTAGAATAATGGCTATATTACCTATTTTCTAGATGGTTAAATATTGGCATTTCATGTTGAAAGATGATTTAAAATGCATATTAAAGGATTTCTTAGGTAGAAATCCATGTAATGTGAATATTATGTTGTATTAATTGGTAGACTTAATTTTTAACATGTTTTAAGAAAATTACAAATTTCATCGCCTATGTCTTTATAACTAAAAAATGTTTAAAGACTTAAAGATGAACTAGAATGCCCAAAAATTATGAATTAAAGTCTACACTTAACTCATGATATTACTTGGTGGAAAAATGTTAACAATTACTAAAAGTGTTGTTAAGAACATCATAAAATGATAAAGTCGGATTATTATGATTAACAACCCATAAAGTGAATTTTAAAGAAAATAGTGAATATGGCATATTTGAAAATTTTGATGAATAATGAGTTGTGACTAAAATACTCTTCATTTTAAAATGCTAAAAAGGTTGGTAAATAAAGTGTAATAATGTATTTTTGGTAAAATGAAGTAAATGGTCAAACGGGAAAGGTGTTCCTAAGGAGGTGTTACCTTAAATGGACTCCTTGTTCGGGTTGGGTAAAACGATATAAACTTGATAAAACGATGAAATATATTATAAACTTGGTAAAATGATGAACATAAAATTTAATGAGAAGATTGGTTCATATTGAAAATATGAAAAAAATGTAATACTTCGATGATAAAGGAAAATAATTAAGAATGACATGTTGTCCCTAGTGGTGAAAGGCCCCAACCAACTGATTAATATAATATGGTGCGCGAAACCAATGGTGTGGAGCCCATAAAGTTCGTGGTGATTGGCTAGATTCCAAAATAAATAATAATAAATTCTAGAAAGAACTAAATTGAATAACGAATGAGAATATTCTTGAGTAAAAATAAATAAATATTAAGATTTGCTAAAGATTATAAGGTTAATTTAATAAGTCCCTGCCACAATACACAAAAAGCCTTTGGCATGAGCATGCGCAACTAGCTAGGGTGCATTGCATGTAGTCGCATTGACATATAATAAAGGTATATTGTATATATATAGTATTTTCTCACAAAATTACTGCTTAGTATATCCCACCCTACTGGGCCTTTCGCTCATAGCCTATTTTGTAAAATCCACAGGAACTTCAGGTAAGGACGATAAGAAAGGTTTCGATAAGGCTCTTGAGTGTCCGAGTCACAGTTAGAGCTCTGATGCGACCTAGTTCATGTAGTGATTTTATCTTATGTAACCCTTGTATTATGGCTTTTGAAACTGGACTATTGGACTTTGAACCCATTCGGTTTTGTAATAATACAGGGCACTTTCTTTCTTTGTTTAAACTGTCAAATGGTAATATTAATTGCTCTCTTTATATAACTGTCAATTGGATTTTTTTACATAATGTTAATCATTCATTTCGTAATTAATAATTGGCAAGCAAATGGAATTCTTCTACATGGGTATCTTGAACAAATGTTTTATCGTAAATATAAATTGAAGTTCTCCCCCATCCCCCTTAACACCTTGACTTGAGTGCGAGTTAACTCGGCGGTAACTCAAATTCGGGACGGGACGTTACACTTGGTATCAAAGCATTAAGTTTTATGTGTGTCATGAAGTAATTTCACAATTTCTCTCTTAGTGCGATACCTTTTGTGAATTTTCATGCTAAACTCTCTTTTCCCTTTTAGGGATGACTACTGGACCTTGCAGTGCTGCTGAGGCCAAAAATAGCGAACTCCAACAAATGTAGCAGCCAGTTCACCAACTGGAAGATCCACTATCTCAACGAGAGAGGAGTAATAATAGTGGGTCCGTAGAGAGCTCCACTATAACTTCCATCTTAAAGGAGCTTTGATGGTTTAAACTGCCTACACTCAATGGCACTAATGGGCCCGATGTGGTAGAGGAGTAACTCAATGAATTCACCCATATTATGGACATCTTGGATCTACCATCAGTGAAAAAAGTCAAATTGGACATTTTTTAACTTATTGAGCAGGCTCAACAATGGTGGGCCACCCATCTAGCTGGTATGACAGAAGTAATGAATTAGGATGAGTTCAAAGCCGTATTTTTTTACCATTACTTTCCACAAGCATACAAAGACACCAAGAAGGATAATTTTGCCCACTTGATCTAGAGAAAGATATTTATGAATGTGGCCATAGTTAAGACTGGAAGAGTAGAAAAGATGAGGTTGTTCATGAAGGGGATGGACCCCCACATTCATAGATTTGTCATGGATTTTGATCACCTAGATTTGGGGAAGTCATAAATAAAACCATCAGGGTAGAACTTAAGGCAAAGGACTTTAGGGATATTTGTGATAAGAAGAAGGAATGTAGAGGGGTCCAAAAGAAGGGAGATAATGAATCCTAGGTCAGTGGAGGCAAGAAATTCAAAGGCGATGCTAGAGGTTTATTCGCCAAGCTTAAGTTAGATATGGGTGTTAGTATGCTAGGGTAGAGTCGTGGTGACTAGATCATGGTATTCCCGACTCCTATAACTTTTCTTTGTGGGTCTACGAGTCACCTCAAGTGAGAGTTCCCTTAGTGGGTGAATAGGGAGTAACAATCTAGTCATTAGAGTTCCCGGGAAAAATTCTAGACACACTGGCCCTGCTACTGCACTTTTCAGGCCAGTATTAATAAGCTAAGTACATTGCAGGCATGTCACGTCCTAGTCAAGGGCAAGGAAGTTTTGGATAGATTCAGATGCATAGCGGTCACACCAATAGGTTCAATCCAGGTCGTGCATACGCCATCTCTTAGCACGTGACATCTCCTCAGGACCCTTCGAGTATGGAAGGTATAATCTTATTATTCATCATATGGGTAAGAGTTCGGTTTGATTTTTTTCATTCTATTTCTTTCATATCGAGCTCCTTTGCATTCTATTTGGGCCTTGAAGTATATGATTGCCCGTTGGTGGAAGTATTATTCTAAACAGGGTTTGTCGAAACTGGATGATTACTATGAGGATTAAGTCATGGATTATGATTTGATCCATATATATACGGATGGATTTGAGGTGATCCTTAGTATGGATTGGATATCTAGATTTTGTGCCACTATCGAGTGCCATCGGCATAGTGTTTCGATGTCACTTCTAGATGGGTCTCGTTATCATTTCGGCAGTGAGCAGTGTAAAGAATATCCTTAAAATTTTTCTACTACCCGATAGAAGAATCGTTTCTTCAGGTGGTTGAGTAGAAATATGTCTCAGGAGGAGCAAGATCATATGATGGCAGACTATCTCATTATTCAGGAGTTTCCTGACGTATTTCCAGAGGATATCCCAGGTTTACCTCCTAGTCGAGAGATCAAGTTTCCTATCGACATTTATCATGGTGTGTCGCCTATTACCATCCCTCCTCAAAGGATGACACCGATAGAGTTAAGAGAGTTACAGACTCGGTTAGATGATCTAATGAGCAAGGGCTTTATACACCCTAGTGTGTCTCCGTGGGGAGAACCAATATGACAGCCCACCTATTTTAACCACGGGTAATCAGTTCTTTATCAAAATAAAATGTTGGTATTATTTGGTTCATTCTTAGCATCACTATCGAAAACCTTTTTAATTACTAACCACTTATGTCAAATTCTGTCGGTGCCAAATTTTATCTTTCATTTAACATAACAACCTGCAAATATTAAATAAATTAACTAAACCATCTACACAAGTAATAGTCTGAACAATTTCATGGCAAATATATAAATAAATAAATAAGATCGAATAAACCATTAGTTCCCAAAAAGAAAAAACCAAATACAAGTTTGAAGTAAATAAGATTGAATCTCAACAAAGTCTGATAAATTAACTAAAATACTGAATAGTCTAAATGGGCGACATACCCAAATAAAATATTAGAATGAAACTCCTATTTATAAGTGAATAATCTAAAGTGTCTAAAGCAACTCCTGCAAGCCTCCACAAGTGCTGCAGCTACGCATCCCTAGATAAAATCATCAAACTTGGCATCCTTGTGGCTGGAAACTTAAGTTTTAAGAACATATTTTGACACGGGTCAGATCCCAAGAAAATAGTTTGAAAATGTTTTACAAGTGTTTAAATAATAGTTAAAATCAGTTATTAGATACACATGTTAGTTTAACGTACACTCCCTCGAGTTCCTTACCTCTCAACTAATGTTCACGCCTAATGTCTCCTACCTAGCTATGCTACCCAGCCTAACCAGGTAATGTATCTAACCATCCCCAAAAGTCTAACTCCCTCATATTACACATACAACATGCTACCACAGTATCAATAATTAATATTACTCACGTATTATTATTGAGTCAATTATTTAAGTCTCTCTACTTCAATTTTAGATATACACAATATATCAGTTCTACTATCACACATAAGTAGATAAATCATACTTGTATATATTTATCACACACATAATATATACAATTATAGTGATGATACCAAATTTGGTATCACCAGATTAGTGTTAAACAACTCAGACAAAAGAGTAACAATGGAAATAAACACGGTTAAGTAAAATAGAGCATGTGATGAGGTTAAGAAGATCAACACGAGAGATTAATTGGTTCGGCCGGAGCCTACGTCCACTGTGTGTGTGAGAGTAACTTTCACTAACAAAATGGGTACTAATGGCCAAGTTTACAAGCTTTCTCTCTCCAGTACACAATTCAACAGAGTTTCAGCTAAGGTTTTAGTTACTCGATCCTTTACAAGAAAGAAGATGAGTGATATATATAGTGCTTAGTGGGTGTAGTGTACCCCCCCCCCCCCCCAAGCATGATATTTGCATTAATGGTTAGCTCTTAGAAAACCTAAGGTGGACACTGTAATACCCCGTATTTTTATGCTATATTAATTTGGGGATTTATTAAATTTAATGTGAGTTAATTATTTAATATAAATCCAGAAATTAATTATGTTATAATTATTAACGTGATGAGAGTTAGTAATTATGGGAAATTTGTTGAATATTACTAATGAACAAAGTAATATATAATATTGGTTCTATTAAATGTCACGAGTGAATAGCATGACAATTTTGGAAATTTAAGTCGGGACGCGCCGTGTCGCGTTGGGAATAAATGTTGATTAATAAAAGTGAAATATTTTTAAGTTATCCATATGGTCGTTTTGAGTGCGTCAACGTGTTCGGAAGGGTAGAGATAGTCAAAAAAGTGTACTCGGGGGTTTAGTTTGGGTCTCGGGGGGTTTTTAGGCTTATTTAGCACCCCGGGAGGGCATTTTGGATATTTTGCATTTTGGGGTAATTAAACCCACGAAAATTATTAGGCTATATCAGCCATTTAGAATAGTCCTTTAGGGTTATCAGACTCAAAACATTAGAACGTCCATAGGAGAGGGGAGGAGAAAGCTTTCCAAGCAATCCAAGGCCAAAAAGTCACCTGATTGCACCGCCACCACCACCAACGCGTAGATCTCACGACGGGGAACGCAACCACACCAAAATCGTCAACAAATCAGAATTTTGAAATTTCCAGGCAAGTATTTATCTTGCTTATTTTCGTTAATTCATCGTTCATGTTAGTCTAGGGTGATTAGGATGAGTTTTGTAGAAGAAAATCCATGTTGGGGATATGAAAATCGCATGTAGTAATGATTTGAATGGTAATCTGGAAACCCCTTCACATGTAGAGGCTTAACCATGAATTTATGATGAATTAGGAGTAGAAATTTCTGGAAAAAGACTGATTAGAACCATGTTAAAGAAATTCTAGGGTTCTTGAGATTTATATGAGTTTTGGCCTATTAATCAATGGTTATTGATGAAAAAAATTGCATGCTTTACGTTGAAGATCTATAATATTGGTTTATATTGTTTGCAGTACAAATTTTAGGGACTTTGGGTGTGAGAAAATTTGGATTTGATTGAGGTTAGATTATGAAACCCGTAACTGTTAATCTGCATAATTCGCATACCTGTTTGATCGATCGATCGAACCAGGAGTGTCGATCGATCGACGCATCGATCGATCGAGCCCCTGCCATCGATCGATCGACCCCTTCTGGCAGACTCACATTTCCCCTTTGTAAATAGTTAAATTCTAATTAAATGGGTAAAAATATTTGGGCATCCTTACTAAACTAATTTGGAAGGTAAAGGAGACCAGTAGGACTTATTAATAATTATGAGACCATTAATGTAAGACGAGATGTACATTTTTGGGATATTTACTTATAAGGGATGATGAAATTATGCATTAGAGGGAGAGATGCGTAAGATAGCTACGTTGGAAATTAGATGAATACCTACTGAAATTCTACACTTGGGAGGATAGAGTCCATGAGTGTTACGTAGGGAGATGGAATAATCCCTCAAATTTAAGTAAGAGACGAACCATTATAAGTGATAACTAACTAATGAGAAATAAGGATAAATGTTCCTAAATTTGATATGGTAAAAGTAGTATATTTATATGACTGTGTTTATGCATATATTATATACGTGTGAAAATCATGCCCACACTACTTGCTATCCCTGAGGTTACCGCGTTGGGACAGTCTTATCTCGATGGGACCTTTATGGGGGATATTGACTCGTACCCTAAAAGATAGGTATCCTTGGTACAGGCTATCTGATCGATGGTATGACGGTCCTAAGAGACGTGAGGGTGTGTACTGACCTCTTAGATACTTGGAATATATGCTTCGCCTCAATATTGTTTGTGTATGTGTTAATACAGTTCGAGAGTGATTCCAAACTTGTATTTCCCTTAGTACGAGAGATATGGGGATTGGATAGCAGAGTATGCCCGCACCATAATTTTTATGTGGGGTGCTGTTAGAATATATATACTAGACGAGTATTTAATATATATACTAAATTCTGAAATTTGTAATTTCATACTCTGCTTATGATAAGTAAGAAATGAATCCTGACTTCAATTTGGAAATACTTGTTTTGAAAAGTATAATGGGACACTGAGAAACTTTATTAGCAAATAAGGTTTAAATGAGAACTTTTTGATCAAATGAAATTATCCTCTTAAACAATTAAATTGTTCAGTTTAAATCTTACGAGCAACCTAAGATAAGATAAACCGTTGGGAAGATTAGTGTGATAGGCATGCACATTAGAAGAGAGGTGAGAATTTCTCAAGAGAGTGCCGCACTAATATGTTATTGCATTGGCCTGTAAACATTTTTAAATACTTGCTAAACACATTTTAAATCATTTACGCTATCGGGCTCTGGCCCGTTTCTATTTTTCCATTCTCTCTTGTATATATATGTATATATTACAGGTGCCCAGTCACATGGGTGTCTTGCTTAGGATCCTTTAGAAGGAAACCGATGCAGCTTAGGTGGGATTTGCAGGCCTCTTACTTAGACGACTTCATTTATTTGATTCCACTCCTAGGATATTTATTCAGATGGGCATGTGTCACCCGTTTCCATTATCCAGTTGTTTTATTTGACATTGTGATTTATTTATTTCTAGTATTGTCACTTTGGGATGTATTACTGTCTGGATGTTTTACGTTAAGTTTTAATGTTGGGATTTAGTTGTTGAATGTTAAATTATTTGGATTATATGTTCCAGTATTATTGTGGTGTGATTCTTTAATATTGAATTATGTAAAGTTTTAAATCCTTGGTTATAAATAGAATTTGCAAAGTTATGTCTAAAAAGGTTTTGACACTTAGCTTAACTAATTAGGGTGTTTAATTTGGAAAAGTTATTTTTACGACAGTGATGCTAAGAATGAACCAATTATTCACCTTGATTTTAATTTAATAAAGGAGTGATCGCCCGGTATTTAATTGGGTGGGGTGTCAAAGGTGGTATCAGAGCATCAGGTTTTAGTGTCCTTAGGATCTATACGGCTTATTTCGCTTTCAGCTTAACATTTTTGCTATAGAGCCCTATTTTAGGATTGTTGTATTCTTACTTTTACGTTTACGTCTTCAGCTATTTGAGATTTGATAATAACTGTAGACTAATAAATTTCTTAACATTTCAGATGCCTCCGATACGTGCACCAAAGGATAGGCGTGCCCAAGCCGAGCAGCCAGCAGCTCCAGCACAGGGTACGATAAATGCTAATGAGGTAGCCACTATTGTTCCTCAGGCGGTGAATCTCGCGCTAGCGGTGGTACAGAAGGCTCCACCCCAGATTCAGGCAGTGGCGCCAGTACCTGCACAACTTCCATCTGCATGGGAGCGGGTTAGGGATGCCTTTCAAAAGGTGCATCCCCCTGAGTTCTCGAGTAGTTCAGATATCATCATCGTCAGCCAATGGAAGAAAGATATCCAGCGGCATCTTCGTATGTATGAGTGTACAGACGTGCAGAAATAGTTGTTGGCTTCCTTTAAGCTAGTGGGGGCCTCTTTACAGTGGTGGGAGTCCACCACCACCTTGGAGGAGAGGTATACGATCCTGATTCAGTCATTCTGGGAGCAGTTTGACCGCAAGTACTTTCCACCCGCCGTGCATACTGAGATGAGGTGGAAATTACTGAACTTGAAGCAAGAGAATTCTACCATTACTGAGTATGAGGAGGAGTTCATAAGACTTCTCACCATAGTACCAGATGAGGCAGCCACTGAGGGTAAGAAGATAATGTTGTTTGTAGACGGGTTAGCTTGGAGGATCCTTCAGCACCTTATAGGGAATTTATCTCTGATTACTTTCACTAATGTACTCAATGCTGCTTTACTACATTGCCAGGATCACCGCTACCATCTGCAGGGAAGCAAGCGAGCAGGAGAGTCCGGCCAGCAGGGCAGGAGCGGGGGTAGTAGTGCTAGTGGAGCACCGACATCTCAAGGACAGACTCGTCAGCACGAGCAGAGTTCCCATCAGGGGGACCCTGCCAAGCGATTCCGTTCAGGTGATTCCAGGCAGGGATTTGGGGGTTATAGGTAGGGACAGCAGGGCCAGCCTAATCAGCAGGGCCAGTAAGGCCAACACCGACAGCAACAGGGTCAGTAACAGGGCCAACCGGGCCAATAGTGTTTTCATCAGGGCCAGTGGCGGGGTGGTAACGGTCATCAAGGCCTTTGTCAGCAAGGTTAAAGGGGAGGTAATTTCAAAGGCCGATGTTTCGGGTGCAGCAAGAATGGCCATAGGTGCTAGGATTATCCAGAGGGAGAGAGGGCCCCACAGCAGCAGGGTGCCCGTAATGAGACACAGAGGACATTTTTTCCAACCGCCCTACCAGCCATTCCAGCAGCTCCAGTGCAACAGGGTCAGTTACAGTATGGACGTGTCTATAATGTCCACCAGGCAGCAGCTCCACAGGCACCACCCGCGATTGAGGGTATGTTTCCTATCCATGGTACTATGGGTCGAGTTTTATTTGTTACTAGGGTGACACACTATTTTATAGCTACCCATTTTGCGAAGGCCTTAGGATTATTAGCCACAGCAGAGAGCACTATGACGTGTGTAGACTCACCACTAGGAAATGGTTCGCTTATTTTCTTTATATGCCGGGGTGTGGGGGTAGAGATTGGTAGATTCGTATTACCTACAGACATGTTAGTCTTAGATATGCATGAGCATGACGTTATTATCGGTATGGATTGGCTCGCTGCTTACAGGGACATGATAGATTGTTTTGGTGGGAGTATTGTTTTTGCCATTTCGGGGAAAGAGATGTTTGTAGTGGCAATGACTCACCCAGAGGGAGGCTCGACCGCTCATTTGTATTACATAAATGAGGATACCTCTAAGGAGGTTGCGATTCCCTTAGACTCGATCCCAGTTGTTCGTGAGTATTCCAACGTATTTCAAGAGATACCAGGCCTACCCCCCAGTCGAGAGATAGACTTTGTCATAGATTTATTACCGGATACTAGACCTATAGCAAGCGCTCCATACCGTATGGATCCGGCGGAGATGCGAGAGTTATGAGATCTGATAGAGCAACTGTTAGGTCAGGGCTACATTCGCAGGAGTACCTCACCTTGGGGAGCTCCAGTCTTGTTTGTGAAGAAGAGAGATGGTTCACTGAGGCTATGTGTGGACTACCGGGAGTTGAACAAGATCACAATATGGAATAAGTATTCGTTGCCTCGAATCGATGATCTGTTCGAACAGCTGAGGGGAGAAACTTTCTTTTCGAAGATAGATCTGAGGTCGAGGTACCACTAGCTACGTATTAGGGAGCAGGATGTTTCAAAGACTTCTTTCTTAATGAGATATGGGTCCTATGAGTTCAGAGTGATGCCATTTAGCTTCACAAATGCTCCAGCCATGTTCATGGACTTAATAAATCGAGTGTTCAGAGAGTTCTTAGATCAATTTGTCATCGTCTTCATAGATGACATTCTGATATATTCACACTCCGAGGAGGAGCATGCCGAGCACTTGAGGCAGGTTCTTCAGACCCTACGAGAGCATCAGTTGTATGCTAAGTACGAGAAGTACGGATTATGGTTATGAGAAGTACAGTTCTTGGGGCATGTTGTTTCTGAACAGGGGATAGCAGTTGACCCGAGTAAAGTGTCAGCGGTGAGGGAAGTGCGAAGTTTCTTGGGGTTAGCCGGATATTACAGGAGATTCATTCGGGGATTCTCCAAAATAGCGGGTCCATTGATGAACCTGACTCGCAAAGGGGTTCCATATGTTTGGGATGATGCTTGCCAATTGGCTTTCGACGAGCTGAAAGACAAGCTTACTTCAGCACCGGTCCTTGCTTTACCAAAGCCGGGTGTGGAGTACTTGGTTTACACCAATGCCTCTTTATGGGGACTTGGGGGAGTACTTCAGTAGGAGGAGAAGGATATAGCTTTTGCCTCCTGCAAGCTTATGTCGCATGAGAAGAATTACCCCACCCACGACCTAGAGTTAGCAGCGGTCGTCTTTACATTGAGGATATGGAGGCACTATTTATTGGGGGAGAAATTCTACTTGTTCATAGACCACAAGTCACTGCAGTACCTGTTCACTCAGCGAGAGCTGAATATGCCTCAGCGCAGATGGTTAGAGTTTGTGAAGGACTATTAGTTCGACATACAGTACCATCCGGGGAAGGCCAACGTAATTACTGATGCGTTGAGCCGTAGACCAATAGACGAGGTAGCGGACGTCTAGAAAGCAAAGTGGAAGGAGTTGGGTCACCAGGACGCAGTGGCTCGTTCCTTCATATCTGTTATGACAGTGACACCCGAGATTGTTACGAGGGTTATATAGGCACAGACCGCTGACCCGTTTTGCCAGGAGCAGATTGTACGACTTTTACCTGAGGGTGCTGAGTCTTATTCTGTTAGTTCTGATGGGGGTTTGAGGTTTAATGGGAGATTAGTGGTCCCAGAAGGATCAAAATTATGTCATGCAGTGATGACCTGGTCTCACGGGTCCCGATTTGCGGTACATCCTGGAGGAGATAAGATGTACCAGGATATGAGGCAGAAATACTGGTGGAGTGGGATGAAGAAGGACATTGTTGAGTTCGTGTCCAAGTGTTCTACCTTCGAGTTGGTAAAGGTGGACCATCAGAAACCGTCAGGGTTGCTTCAGCCATTGGAAATACCCGCGTGGAAGTGGGAGAGTAATTCCACGGATTTTATTACAGGGTTGCCTACATCACAGCGGGGCCACGACTCTATATGGGTGATTGTAGATCGTTTGACCAAGGTGGATTATTTTCTACCGGTGCGAATAGACTATACCGCGGGTCAGTATGCTCAGTTTTTCATTGTTGAGATTGTCAGATTACATGGGTTGCCCCTAAATATTGTGTCAGATAGAGATAAGATTTTCGTGTCACGTTCCTGGGAGAGCTTTCATGAGGCTATGGGTAATGAGTTGAGGCTGAGTTCAGCTTATCACCCACAGACAGATGGACAGACAGAGCGTACTAATCAGATGTTGGAGGATATGCTGCGCAAGTGTGTTCTTGATTTTGGAGGAGGTTGGGAGCCACATCTTCCACTGGTAGAGTTTGCTTATAATAACTCTTATCAGTTCATGATTGGCATGGCTCCATTCGAGGCTTTGTATGGCAGGCCTTGTCGTTCCACAACTTGTTGGCTCGAGGTGGGGGATAACAAGTTTCTAGGACCAGAGGTAATTCAGGAAACCTCCACGAGGATTGAGATGATCAGGAGTCGCATTCGAGTAGCCCAGGACAAGCAGAAAAGCTACGCCGATGCGAAACGGTTATTCCAGGAGTTTAATGTGGGGGACCAAGTGTTACTACGTGTATCTCCTATGAAAGGAGTGATGAGGTTCGGGAAGAAAGGGAAATTGGCCCCGAGGTACGTGGGACCATTTCCCATTATCGAGAGGATTGGGCCTGTAGCATACAGATTGGTACTGCCAAAGCATTTTCATCGCATTCATGATGTATTCCACATCTCGTCGTTGAGACGATATCTTCGGGATGATATGGCTCATGCTCACATCGCGATAGATGAGATAGACTTGCAGCCTGACAGCTCTTACGAGGAGAGATCGGTGGCTATTCTAGACCATAGCGAGAGGAGATTGAGGTCGAAGGTAGTTCCACTTGTACGGGTCCAGTGGGAGCATCATAATGTGGAGGAATCCACTTGGGAGCGTGAGGCAGATATGCGCAAGAAATACCCAGATTTATTCTTACCGAGTATGGCTTATTTTTCGAATTTCGAGAAGAAATTCCGTTATTAGGGGGTAAGTATGTAATACCCCGTATTTTTATGCTATAGTAAATTGGGGATTTATTAAATTTAATGTGAGTTAATTATTTAATATAAATCCGAAAATTAATTATGTTATAATTATTAACGTGATGAGAGTTAGTAATTATGGGAAATTTGTTGAATACTACTAATGAGCAAAGTAATATATAATATTGGTTCTATTAAATGTCACGAGTGAATAGAATGACAATTTTGGAAATTTAAGTCGGGACGCGCCGTGTCGCGTCGGGAATAAATGTTGATTAATAAAAGTGAAATATTTTTAAGTTATCTGTATGGTCATTTTGAGTGAGCCAACGTGTTCGGAAGGGTCTAGATAGCCAGAAAAGTATACTTGGGGGTTTAGTTTGGGTCTCGGAGGGTTTTTAGGCTTATTTAGCACCTCGGGAGGGCATTTTGGACATTTTGCATTTTTGGGTAATTAAACCCACGAAAATTATTAGGCTATATCAGCCATTTAGAATAGTCCTTTAGGGTTATCAGACTCAAAACTTTAGAACGCCCATAGGAGAGGGAAGGAGAAAGCTTTCCAAGCAATCCAAGGAAAAAAAGTCACCCAATTGCACCGCCGCCACCACCAACGCGTAGATCGCGCGACGGGGAACGCAACCACACAAAAATTGTCCACAAATCAGAACTCTAAAATTTGTAGCCAAGTATTTATCTTGATTATTTTTGTTAATGCATTGTTCATGTTAGTCTGGGGTGATTAGGATGAGTTCTGTAGAAGAAAACCCATGTTGGAGATAGGAAAATCGCATGTAGTAATGATTCGAATGATATTCTGGAAACCCCTTCACATGTAGAGGCTTAACCACAAATTTATGATGAATTAGGAGTACAAATTTCTGGAAAAAGACTGATTAGAACCATGTTAAAGAAATTCTAGGGTTCTTGAGATTTATATGAGTTTGGGCCTATTAATCAATGGTTATTTATGAAAAAAACTGCATGATTTACGTTGAAGATGTATAATATGGTTTATACAGTTTGCAGTACAAATTTTAGGGAGTTTGGGTGTGAAAAATCTAGATTTGATTGAGGTTAGATTATGAAACCCGTAACAGTTAATCTGCAGAATTCGCATACCTGTTTGATCGATCGATCGAACCAGGAGTGTGGATCGATCGACGCATCGATCGATCGCGCCCCTGCCATCGATCGATCGACCCCTTCTGGAAGACTCACATTTCCCCTTTGTAAATAGTTAAATTCAAATTAAATGGGTAAAAATATTTGGTCATCCTTACTAAAATAGTTTGGAAGGTAAAGGAGACCAGTATGACTTATTAATAATTATGAGACATTTAATGTAAGACGAGATGTACATTTTTGGGATATTTACATATGAGGGACGATGAAATTATGCATTAGAGGGAGAGACGGGTAAGATAGTTACGTTGGAAATTAGATGAATACCTACTGAAATTCTACACTTGGGAGGATAGAGTCCATGAGTGTTACGTAGGGAGATGGAATAATCCCTCAAATTTAAGTAAGAGACGAACCATTATAAGTGATAACTAACTAATGAGAAATAAGGATAAATGTTATAATTATGGGTTATGAGATGAACCTAAATTTGATATGGTAAAAGTAGTATATTTATATGACTATGTTTATGCATATATTATATACGTGTGAAAATCATGCCCGCGCTACTTGCTATCCCTGAGGTTACCGCGCTGGGACAGTCGTATCTCGATGGAACCTTTATGGGGGATATTGACTCGTACCCTAGAAGATAGGTATCCTTGGTACAGGCTATCTGATCGATGGTCAGATGGTCCTAAGAGACGTGAGGGTATGTACTGACCTCTTAGATACTTGGAATCTATGCTTTGCCTCAATATTGTTTGTGTATGTGTTAATACAGTTCGAGAGTGATTCCGAACTTGTATTTCCCTTAGTACGAGTGATATGGGGATTGGATAGCAGAGTATGCCCACACCATAATTTTTATATGGGGTGATGTTAGAATATATATATTATACGAGTATTTAATATATATACTAAATTCTGAAATTTGGAATTTTATACTGTGCTTATGGTAAGTAAGAAATGAATCATGACTTCAATTTGGAAATACTTGTTTTGATAAGTATAATGGGACACTGGGAAACTTTATTAGCAAATAAGGTTTAAATGAGAACTTTGTGATCAAATGAAATTATCCTCTTAAACAATTAAATTGTTCAGTTTAAATATTACGAGCAACCTAAGATAAGATAAGCCGTTGGGAAGATTAGTGCGATAGGCGTGCACATTAGAAGAGAGGTGAGAATTTCTCAAGAGAGTGCCGCACTAATATGTTGTTGCATTGGCATGTAAATATTTTTAAATACTTGATAAACAAATTTTAAATCATTTACACTATCGGGCTCTGACCCGTTTCTATTTTTCCATTCTCTCTTGTATATATATGTATATATTACAGGTGCCCAGCCACAGGGGCGTCTTGCTTAGGATCCTTTGGAAGGAACACGCTGCAGCTTAGGTGGGAGTTGCCGGCCTCTTGCTTAGACGACTTCATTGATTTGATTCCACTCCTAGCATATTTATTGAGATGGGCATGTGTCGCCCGTTTCCATTATCCAGTTGTTTTATTGGACATTGTGATTCATTTATTTATTGTATTGCCACTTTGGGATTTATTACTGTCTGGATGTTTTACGTTAAGTTTTTAATGTTGGTATTTAGTTGTTGAATGTTAAATTATTTGGATTATATGTTCCAGTATTATTGTGGTGTGATTCTTTAATATTGAATTATGTAACGTTTTATATCCTTGGTTATAAATATAATTTGGAAAGTTATGTCTAAAAAGGTTTTGACACTTAGCTTAATTAATTAGGGTGTTTAAATTAGAAAAATTATTTTTTCGACGGTGATGTTAAGAATGAACCAACTGTTCACCTTGATTTTAATTTAATAAAGGAGTGATCGCCCGGTATTTAATTAGGCGGGGTGTCACAGACACTTGGCAATGCCACGTGTAAATCATGATGATCAAATATTCCCTCACGTGAGGGAATGATATAGTCATAACAGTTTTATCCATGTGTTTCTGGTCTCTTTTGTCCTCGCATATGCTCGGACTGCTTGATCTAATCCAATGTAACCTCGGCCTAGTTGAGTACGATGTTGTTAACTTTTATGACTATTAAGCTTGCTATCATAAGTAGAATCTCGACTAAACGGGTCAGCCAAGGTTAGATAACTGTGATCACTTTTGCTATCGGTTACCTCAGAGTATGAAACTAGCCCTTGTTAAGCCCATTGGACCACCGTTGATATCGGTTATTAGTGAGGCCGAGGGTGATTCATATGAGGCTGACCTTTGTCAGGAAGACCCTTCTTCTGGCTGGTTGGACCCTTCTAGTGACTCGGTGGGGAGGTTAGACGGTAGTGCTTCTTAGAGTATGAGGGTGTACTTTGGTTATATCATATAGCATCCGTGAAATGACCCCTCATGATGCTGGAATACTCTCTTATCAAGTTTAGGTACCTCTTGTACCAAATTAAGGACTATTGTTTTAGTATGTCTCCTCGAACCCAAAATCAATCAACAAATAATGGAGGCGAACATGGTTCTAAGCCTTTGGGATACGCACATACTTAATGCACCCAAATGACATGTCGGTCCCACTAATATATAGCACATAGTGAGCCTCCATAAGTTCCACGTTATGGGGCACACATCTAGACCTCACTGGAATTGTCAAGGAGGGATCGCCCTCTGTGCGAAAACCTCCGTATAACAGGTAGCGTAGGTATGTTCTCAGACATAATAAAATCTTAACCATAGGTATTCACACAACCTATATACATATATTATTCAGAATGTATACACACAACCCAATTATGTGAACCCGTATGTAGTATATATCTCTCGCATACTCAACGTACTATCAACTACAATTATAAGATCTAATTGTATACCTTCGTATATTGCTCACTACCCTAAGGGTCCTAGTTACCCCTTGATTGATATCAGTAACTAATACACTCATACACTACTGGTAGGAATCATATGTTCACTCACCTCTCTGTGATCCGTTTCAAATCTCGCACATTCAATAACTAAGGATATACGCCCAGTCATCCCTAGCCTTAACTCGTTTCAATTTAGGTAAACCTTAACCCCACCATAGGCCTACTGACATTCACTATATCCCTCTCTATATTTTAAGAATAACCCAAAGGTCTCCCCATAGATTATACACAAATTCAGTACTTAAAAGAAAAAAAATATAAAATTTGGGCAAACCGAATCGATTCACTTTCCGAATCAACTTACCATTGGGCAAACCGATTCAAAAGTGTCAGGTCATCTTCTTCTTTACACTGTTACATTTTTCTCACCATTTTTAACTCACAAATCCTTATAAAACACACTAGACTCCAATATAATTTATCCTAACATCGTATAAGAGTATATGTATCATTTCCAATGAATCGTTAATGCTGAAAAATTAATAAATCCATAAATTTCAAGATTTCAACAAGGTTTTCTACGCAAGCCCTAGTTATTGTGCTTTTCATTCATAATCAATCATTTACCCAAATTTCTTCTATAATAATTATCACATATATTCTGATTTCGTGTCCTCTACATATGTGGATTCATTATACTTGCAATCCTATCCCCAAATCACGAGTTCGATTCATAAATTCCCAAGAACATGATCAATTTTAATTAAATCAAGAACCCTACACTACATGGTTAATATTACTCATAAAATCATGAAAGATAAACACTTTCCTTTGGTTTGAAGGTCTAATTTCATGATTATGATGATGAAGTTGGTCTTCCCTTACTTCGATCACGATTTGGGCAACGTTCGGGGTGAGAAGTGGTATGGGAAGCCTTGGTTTTCTCCTCCTCTCTCTCAAATTTATGTTTACCCTATCCTCTAACCCAAAGAGGCAGATATAGCACTTAGAATTTCGGAGTTCCCTCTACCTTAATCTCTCAAATGACCGAAATGCACTTAAACATTGTCGGGATGGTCTAAAATTGCCCCAGGACCCAAACTATACACCTGGGTACACTATTCAACTATTTTGACCCTTTCGAAATAAATCGTGACCTCAAAATTACCATCCAAGTCACTCTAAAATAATTTCCTATCTCAACCTCATGTAGTCCATACTCAACACCTGGTTGAGATATATCACCATCATGTCACTATCACCCATTATGATGTAAAATTAATTATTTACTATTCACTTATTAATTATATTCAATAAACATTAATCATTGTCTCTCCGATTAATCTTTTAAGCAACACATAATATTTAATTTCCTTAAATTACATCACGAGTGTAATTTAAAATTTTACCAATTAATTTAATTTTATATACTCAGAAATACGAGTGTTACAACCAGTCCTTTTTCTAAGAAGAAGTACAACTATCTTCTCCTATGCATTGACTACTGATAGTTGGACTGGGTGACAGTGCATAGTAAGTACCCGATGCTCAGAATTGATGACTTGTTTGATCAGTTGTGTGGTACAAAGAGATTTTTACAATATAGCTTTTCGCATGCGGTATGGACATTATGAGTTCCTGGTCATGCCTTTCAGTGTGACAAATGTCCTGACAGCATTCATGGATCTCATGAATCGCATCTATCATACATACTTAGATCAGTTCGAAGTTTTCTTTGTTAATGATAGTCTAGTATATTCAGCTTCGGATGTTGACCATGAAGAGCATTTGCGTACAACTCTTCAGGTTCTCAGGGAGAATTAATGGTATGAAAAATTTTGTAAATTCAAATTTTGGATAAACAAGGTTAAGTTCCTAGGCCATGTAATGTATGGCACGAGTATTTTCGTTGACCCATCCAAAGTCAAAGCCGTTCTTAGTTGGGACAGGAAAAAAATAGTCACTGAGATTAGAAGTTTTCTTAGTTTATCTATCTATTATCAGAGGTTTGTTCAATATTTATCCAATGTTTCTTAGACCCTTTCGCGGTTGATGAAAAATGATGTCCGCTTTGAGTGGACTGATGATTGCGAGTTAGCCTTTCAGGATTTAAAAGTTAGGCTGACCTTGACACTAATTCTCATCCTCCCTGAACTCGGTGCAGTATATTGTGATGCCTCTAAATTAGGACTCGATGTAGTACTTATCTAAGAAGGTCAGGTACTTGTGTATGCTTCACATTAGTTGAAGATATGAGAGAAATTATCCCACCTATGATCTAGAATTGGTCGCGATGGTATTTTTTTTAAAATTTCGAGGTACTATTTGTATGGTGAAAGATTCGAGGTGTTCATGGATCACAAAAGCCTAAATTACATTTTCACACAACGAGACCTCAATCTTCATCAACGAAGGTGGATCGAACTCATGGAAGATTGGGACTTCTCGTTAGAGTATCACCCCAATAAAGCCAATGTGGTAGATAATGCTCTTAGTAAAAAGTTATGTTTCTCCTTAGAATCGATGAAGTGTTACCGCAGGAAGATGTATAGTGATCTATAGGGTTGTGGACTACATATCCAATAGGGACATGATAGGGCCTACCAATAGGGAATGATGGCAAGGAGGCTTGTCCATCAAAATTTCTTGGATGCAAAGTCATGTGGTGAGGAAATTTTGCACTTCCAAAACCACATTCAAAATGTGAAAAATTTGACACTCTCATAGTGCATCGGGATGGAGGTATTTGACACAAGGGAAGGTTAATTCTCCCATTTATTGAGGAGCTTCAGGCGTAGATACTGGCAGAATTCCACTACGCTTGGTTTAGCATACATCCAGGAGAAATAAAGATGTACAAGGTTCCTTGTAGGGATTTTTGGTATTCTGGAATGAAAAGAGACGTAGCTGTGTTTGTGGCTAAGTGCTATACATGATAGCAAGTGAATTTCGAGTACAAAAAGCCACTTGGGCTATTACAACCACTCCCAATAGCTGAGTGGAAGTGGTAGCACATTACTATGAACTTTGTCAAGACATTGCCTCTGTATGAGCAGGATCATGATGCAATCTTGGTTGACATGGATCGTCTCACCAAGTCCTCACATTTTTTTATCAATGAAGATCATAGATAGTATAACGAAGTTGGATATATTGTACATACGGGATATTATTCGACTCCATGGTGTTCCTCTTACCATCCTTTCTAATAACGATCCTCAGTTTATTTCCAAATTTTAGAGAAAGGTTCAACATGAGTTAGGTACTGACCTGAATTTGAGTATAACTTATCATCCTGAGACAAATGGACAGTCAGAGCATACTGTTTAAATTCTAAAGGACTTATTGTGAGCATATGAACTAGACTTTCAGGGAAGTTGGGATGAAAACTTTCCTCTGGTGGAGTTCTCATACAACAATAGTTTCCAAGTTAGTATTAAGATGGCCAACTTCGAGGGTTTTTATAGGAGACAAAGTCATTCTCTAGTGTATTAGGCAGAAGTTGGTGAGAAACATCTCACGAACTCCGACATGATTAGGGAGATGATGGAGAAGGTCCATTTGATCCGAGAGAGACTTTTTACTGCACAGGGCAGATAGAAGAATTATACCAACAATCGCCATACACTGATAGGATTCACAATTGGAGATCATGTGCTATTGAAGGTTAGGTCCCATATCGGTAATTAGACATTTGGATAAAAAATAAAGATTTCCCCTCGGTCCATTGGTCCCTTTGATATTTTAGAGTGGATTGTGGATGTCTCCTATCGGTCGGCGCAACCCCGGCAATTGAGACCTGTTCATAATGTTTTCCATGTTTCCATGCTGAAGAATTATTTGCATGACCCTAGTCATGTTGTCAATTGACATAATATTGAGCTAGAGGAGGATATCACGTTCCCAAAGAGAACTATATCCACATTAGTTTGTGATGACAGAGTCCTACACAATTAGGTTATTCCGTTGGTGAACATTCTCTGGGAGTCTTAGGGTGTCGAATGAGCAACTTATGCAGGGGAAGCAGAGATGCGTGAAGAACACCCATATCTCTTCCCGTGACTTGACATTTATTTTAAAGATGATATCTCCTAAAGAGGGGAGAATGTAATACACGCCCCTTTGAAATGTAACTTTTATCTTTAAATACATATATTTCCATCATTATTCCATTCGTTGTCTTCAATTGTAAATGTTTTTCATGTCACATGATTTTATACTCTTATTCCTTAGACCATAAGGGAACGATTTTATTAGACGCAACGTAATTTATCAAGTGGCATTATAAGTTCTATATATTGAAAATATGTTATTATGTTTGACTCATAAATTGCGAACTTAGGGATTTTTTTGTAGAAAACAAGGTAAACCCAAAACATTAATTTCATCACAATTGATAAGACCTAAAACTACATATATAAAGCTAATTAAAAGAAAAAAAAATGAAACAAAATTATTATGGACCCAATAAACATATATCCAACATTTTTTCCTTATTTTGTTGTATTTGCTCCCAGTTAATCCTTATTTTTTTATGGTTGTCCCACCACATTAATCAGACCATGGTTGAAGATATTTTGTCTCATATGTGTGTGGGGGAATGTATCACATGGTCTTGTTTTCTTGTGTGAGTTGGAAATGAATTATAAGAGAGAGGAGAGGGCCATAGACTTGATGCCAACAAAGACATAAGATTTCTCCTCTTTCCTCTCACTCCTTAGAGTTCCCAAAACCTTAGAGTTCTACCAAACTCGTATCTAACCTTCACAACCCTCAAATACCCACCAAACCACTATCAAAGAAGCCCCAAAACACCTCAAAACCTCCATGGAATGGTGGGACATATTGTAGAGGCTTTAGAGAGGAAGTTTTGGAGCTTGGAATGGGTCTTTGGAAGATTTCTTGGAGTGAATTTGAATCTCTGCACATCCCTACAATCCATCCTCTTAATTTCAAGTTGGGTTTTACTATCAAACTTATGATTTTCAAAGTTAAAATCTATGTGTAGAAGTAAGAGAATTTCATGCTAGAATAATAGCTATTTTGCTTATTTTCTAGTTGGTTAAATTTTGCATTTCATGTTCAAAGATGATTTAAAATGTGTTTAAGGATATTTCATGTTGCTAAAGTTAGTTGAATGATCATTTATAACTTGAAAATTTAAGAATAAAGTTAGTACTGAAATACTACATCACTTGACATAAATAGTTGCAACCCAAGTATTGTGAATATTATGTTGTAGTAATTGGTAGACTTAATTTTTAAGGTGATTAAAGTATAAATATGTTGGTTTTAATATGTTTTGAGAAAATTCCTTTGACGTTATAATTAATAATAATGTTTAATGACTTAAAGATGAACTAGAATGCCCCAAAATTATGTATTTTAGTCTACACTTAACTCATGACATTAGTTGGTGAAATAATGTTAAAAATGACTAGAAGTGTTGTTAAGAACATCATAAAATGATAAAGTTGTATTATTATGATTAATACGCATTAAAGTGAGATTTTGAAGAAAATAGTGAAAATGTCATTTTTGGTAAATCTGGTGAATAGTGAGTTGTCATTAAAATACTCTTCATTTTAAAGTGGTAAAAACATTGGAAAATAAAGTGTAATAATGCATTTTTGGTCAAACTAAGTAAAGGGTAAAATGGGAAAGGTGTTCCTAACGCAGTTTTTCCTTAAATGGCCTCCTAGGTCAGGTTCGGTAAAACGTGAGAGACCTGCGTTATAAAAACAATATTTGTTAGATCTTATTTTAGGGTTTTAAAAACCCCTATCTCATTGAACCGAGAGAGCTATAGAGGGGAAATGATTGCCATATAAACAAAACCCCAATTTCAATGGTGAGAGAGGAAATGATCAATAGAAGATATAAACAAATCTAAAATGGAAAGAGAGGAAATGATCAATAACAGATATGAAAGGGTGAGAGGGTAACCATAAGTTAGTGAACAAATATAGTAATCATAAGTGAGTAAACAATTAATATCTTCAATGGGGCTCGTCATGTGGAGGAAGTAGCGCACTGATAGGAGCATTGAGATCTGTGGAGAACAAGAGAGAGATGACTGAGATTTGGGTTTGGTGGGTTCGGAACGGATAATACACACCTACTCCTTATGAGAGAGACATCAAAATGGGTCAAATACAATTTTACCCTTCATTTTTTAATTTTGATGGAGGAGGAGAATTAATTTTAATGTAGAAAAAGAGGGGGAACACAAATGGTTTAGGGCAAAATAGGGAACACAAGAATAATTCATCTCATGACATCATCGATCAATCTTATGACATACATAAGTTTCCTACTTTATTTTATATATATATATATTCTTGCGTGTATGAAAAGGAGTTTGAATATATACCCCAGCATATCAAAAGCGCATTACAAGAAAAAATACTTTCCATGACACCTTTTTCACAATATGTGGATATAATTGTCGTAAAAATACAAAATAATGACATTTTTATTGTAAAAATCGAGGAAAGTGGTATTAAGTTGAATTTCTCGATTGATAAAATAAACAAGTCTTAGATGTTTTTTAAGACGACACATAACAATTGTCGTAATTGTATTAATGACACTTATAATTAAACAATCGTGAAAATTAATTTTAAAGGCTAATATTTTTGTCGTAAAGACAAATTTTAATTCCCGCCCATAACTACAGATTTTTTGGAGCGATTACCTAAAAAACAAATAAAAAATCTAACATACAGGCGTTTGGCCTTTTAAAATCAAAACCAACCCAATTAACCCTTTTCCCAAAGTCATTTATAATCAAAACTAACCCATCCCTTTTTCGATGAGATCAAAACCAATCCTAAAGTTCATAGATAGGGGTATGGCTGTCTGACTCTAATATCTCTACACAAATATTTCGCTAATGACATTTGATAATACTTAGTTGAGGTTCGCTGAAAAACATCTAAAGAAAATTGAACAACAACTCCAGAGCGCGTTTGTCAATTTTCACCACGAACTTTGACGGCTGAAAAGTTATAAGTAACTGTGACATTAATTAAGGACAATAAAATTTCATATATCAAGTGTTTTCTTAAACCATTCTTTTATTGAACTAAATAACTTCTTAAATGTTTTGGCATTTTCAAACTTCATTGAAGAAATAAGATAAGGTATTAATTAAACACATATGTCTCCTTAGTTATTAAACATTTTTGTAAATTATAGTTAGACTTAAGGGTGCTTTTTATAATTTTTGAGCTTTAATGAAATCATTGTGATTTAAAATGACATATTTTATATTTTTTTAAATGTGTTTATATTTTCAAGTAATTTATTACCCTAAGTGATTTTCCTAAATTAATAGTGATTATTTAATTTTGCATTACCCTATGGATTTGATTTTCCTAATAGTCGTATAAATTAAAACCATTCTTTTTTTGTTTATTCGTTTTTTACCACAAAATAGATTTTGTGATAAAAATCCCTTATATAGTTAGGGATGATAATGTTGAAAACCTTGTCGGAGGATTCTTTTTTGGTAAAATGATGATCCTTTTTTGGTAAAATGATGATCCTTTTTTTGGGAAACATAATTCCTTTATTGATATACTTAAACAAAATGTTATGAGATGCTTTTACTATCATGGCATCCCATATAAGTTAATTGTGCCTTTTTATTTACATTTCATGCATTACTATTATCCATTATACATCCATCTATATTTTCATAATTAATAGTACTTTATATATAGAAAGAACTAAGGGTGCATTAAAGGGGAGATTACCTATTGAAGTACAAATAGTATTTTATATTTTACCAACACATTGAATAACATTTGTTTGGGTATCATCTATTTTAGTTCGTTGTTCAAATGTTTAAAGATGTAGTTGATTAAAATCTAAAGTCCAAATGCACACCCAAATTTTTAGCAGAAATTTTTAAAGGGAAAGAAAAGAACATATAACTTATATAAATTTGATTTAATGTTCGAATTTGATTGTTTCATTGCTTTAAGTTTTGATTTGTTAATTGCCAGGGTTTAATTTAGACAATTTGATTAATACATATATTTGATTTGTTAATCATTAATTTTTGAATGTTTGATTATTTTATATGTTTGATTTATTTAAATATGTCTTAAAGAACTCCGTAATATAAACAATTTTTTTTGTTATGCTTAGGTACTACATTAGTAAATGAGTAAAGGCCCTTTGTTGTACCTAAAAAAAATCTTGTACTTAATTTTAATTTTTTATTGCTATCAATTGTGAAAATTATAAAAGTTTAAGTTCACCCTCCCACCTTAGCTAAATATTCTAGATCCGCCCTTGTTTGCATAGAGCTATATTTTAAAATGCATCTCCCTAATTTGTTAGATTAATATTAATTTTTGTGTCTAGTGAAAAGATTAGTTATTTTATATCTGGCCTTGTTTTTGTTAATTATTTTGTTTTAAATTTTGTATCCCTTACAGCCTCATTAATACTTTCTCTTATATTTTCATTCTCAATATTTCATTTTTTCTATTTTTATAGGTGATTACTTTGGGAAGTATTGTGATACTCCTCTTCATTTATAGGTATATTTTCTTTCTTCACTTGTGTATCTTTATCTTTTATGTTTTAAAAGGGTATCTTTATGGTTGAGTGTGGGTTTTTATATTACTTATATACTCAAGTGAACCATAAATAAGACAAAAATGGCTATAATCCATTCGTGTTAATTTGTAGTCACGATGATCTAACAATATATTTTATCTAACATACCTTTGCAGATAATGACTAATCTAATAAGATCTAATAAAATGTGACTAATATAATGAGATTTTTTAGAATATAACTATATTTGAAAATAACATGACATTTTATCCATTTATTCTTGACATTTAACCTTTTTTCAATATTAGTGTTTGCTGGCGTAAACATATTACAATCTAGCAAGTGAGAACTCGAGATGGAAAAAGATTGGTTGAGATTTCCAAGTTTTTTACTATTATTATTACACGCATGCATGTGCATATACAAGTATTAGAAAAATCTAAAGTTTTATTAAATGAACACTATTAAAAAGTTCGAAAAGATTATGATTCCATGCTTTTTTTTACCATTTGTAGACATATTGAGGAGCACCAAGATAGTATGTACAAATTTATTGAATCTGCCAAGAAAAGTTCCGGAAATCCTGATATGATAATATGACCTTATAAAAAATGCAAAAAAACTTTGCAACAAGATGAGGAAGAACTATTTGAACACCAGGTGATTCGTGGCTTTGATCCTATGTACAAGAAGTGGGACTTTCACGGAGAACATTTGACTTTTTTATACTCTAATGATATATGATATTGATATTAAATTGTGAGATGTACATACACTACACCAAAAACTCTGTTTTATAGTGTTTTAAACACTTAATAATAAAACAGTAACGGTTTTAAGTAGTGATAAAATAGGGTTATAATTTTTTTATAACTTTTCAAAACACTTACAAATGGAAATTCTTAGGACATGATTTTGTAAATGTCCATCACAATTTACTATGTCATATACCACTACAACCATCGAAGAATGTTCAAGATCAAATATGCAACAAAACGGGTCCGAATATCAAGTTTCTCCAACAATCAAGCCTCCACGAAATAAACTTGGTAAAGATTGTGTTTTTAATCTTTAATTATTCACTTAGGATATTGGGATATTTTTCACAAAATATTTTCTAAGTTTTGGAGCGGAGTTTAAAAGTTTTGCATCAAAAATTTAATTTTTGGAGGCGGTGCATTTACTGAGCAAAGGATAAATAAAAAATATTATTTAATAGGCTCATTCGAATGACAACCTATTTCGTTCAAATAACATGGCATGTCGCGTGATACATCAAACAACATTGGACATCATTCGAACGACATCCAATCTCGTTTGAACAACCTGCCAACTTAAGGTTTTTATAAATATGACTCTTCAACACCATTTTTCACAAGAAGTCTCTTTGTTTTTTTCATTCTGAAAACAGTGTAAAATCGGCAGAATACTTTTGGATTCTTCTGTTAGGGTTTCATCCCCTGTTTTTCAATTCACAAAAGTCCCAATAGTTGGTGTGAATTGTTTTGGAGTTTGATAACACACTTTTTCGGTGTTCAAACCTTTGTGGAGATGATATTTTCATCATGTGGCTGAGTGTTATTGAAGAGCGCTCGAGGGTGTTTCTTTGCTGAAGATTGGATTGCGGTTCGTGTGGTGTCGTTGTGTGTGAACCATGATTGACACTAGACTTCACGTCTATGTAGGGTTGCTGAGGTAATATTATTACAGATTTTATTATATTCATTGTAAATTGCGATTGAAGTGATTATAGTGAAATAAAGGTTTCCCCTGAGGGAATTTTTCTTGAACTTTATGAGTTAGCTTTTTGTCACATGTTTTATTTATGATGGTTTGATTTCACACACACATATAGTGATTTGATTTTAAGGGTTGAATTAACTTTGATTGAAAATTGACACTAATTAAATAAGTTTGTGATTGGAATTTGCGCATCTATTCAAATCCATATCTCACACGGTTTTACAGATTGGTATTAGAGCAGGTTGTGCTAATTTATCACGTATTCCTATTTTACGCAAAATTGTGTGATATTACTTTTTTTGAAAAATCTATTTTGTGAAAAATTTGTCACAATGTTTCCAAATGATAACTTATACAATCGGTTGCCTATTTTTGACGGGTATAATTATGCTTACTTGAAAACCCGTATGAAATCCCATTTGAAAGCAATTGATGAAAGGGTTTTTGTGACACCCCGCTTATTAAAATAACAGGTGGGCAGCCCGTTACTCCAATAAAAACAGGAATCTCAAATGGTCCATTCTTAGCATCACTGTCGAATAATAATAATAATAATAATAATAATAATAATAATAATAATAATAATAATAATAATAATAATAATAATAATAATAATAATAATAATAATAATAATAATAATAATAATAATAATAATAATAATAATAATAATAATAATAATAATAATAATAATAATAATACGAGACAACCACCAAATATTTTTGAAAAGGGATGTCATATAAAATTTTGCAAATTTGATAAAAGAAATTTCCATCATCCATTTTATAACAAAAGTTTGATATATAGATATATAATAGTTTAACAATAATTCAAGAAAGCATAACAGAATAAGTTGTCGGTTAACAGACTAATACAAAAGGATTACACCAAGTACAATAGTATGACCAAAAATACTAAGCATGGGCAACACGCACGAATATATAGATGGATGATAACTAGAGTATGAAAAGAAATTTATACGTATACTACAAAAATCCTACAACATCCACAAAATGTCGTAGCCCCTTAACACTGGGAAGGAAAGTCAAAGCGGGTGCCCATGCGGCAGAGCACCTAAACATATATAAGAACCACATAAGAAGAAGAAATATAAACGAGTCAAGGCCCAGTTTGATATGATGTATATATGAATAAAATGCATAATAGTTATAAATGACCATTTTCATAAACAGGTTAACATTGCTCTTCATTTAAATTATCATTCTCACCTCTCCTCTAAGTGCACATCCTAATGCGTATAATTCAGGTTAAGTTAAACTACCCATCTACTTAATTGAAGCAACCTAACTGTATTTCACATTCCAAGTTTACCGATTTAATAAATACTCACAAGTCAATAATCATAAGGAACCATATGCAATTAAAGTTGGTTCACAGTTTTTTTAAGTCAATTAATCGTTCGTGTGAAATTCCCTTTTGGTAAGAACAGTTACCATCATATAATAATGGTTCTAAGACCATCCTTCCGAGAGTCACCGATGTGCCCCTAAATGCTATCATCTTTCAGGGCCTATCATCATGACCACCTGGGTACCCTAAATTGCTACGCATGGAAAGCGACCATATACCTTCAATAATAAGTCATAACCATACGCGAAATTACCTCGCTTCGAACAAAACAATCATACGATGTAACAACCGGTACGATGGCCTGAGGACTATCCTCGCTCTGAATTATTAACTAAGGGATTCACCTCTATCGTGTACTTCCCCTATGATAGCATTTAGAGAGGTATGTGTACATGTTCCTGCCACAAAATATTTTAAGTTAATCATACAATTCTTATTCTCGAAACCATATATACATACAAAATTTGATACAAGAGAAAATTCTTCTCATACTAGCCCCCCTTAAGGTCCAACATAACACTACCTAACTCTATATTAGTTCTACACTAGTTTACTAGATGAAATGAGACATTATACCCTTATAAATGATCCTCGAAATAAGCCCAGACACTCCCTTACTATCCTAGAGTACCACTCTCCTTATATGGGGTCATATTACTTTTTAATACATCCTAAGGGAAGGTTCCTAAGCCTTAAACACCAAAGAAAAGGAGTAGAATCAAAGTTAGAAAAAATTGGCAAAACAACAACGTTTTAGAATTGATTCACCCAAAAAGCGAATAGGTTTAGCTGAGAAAACCAACCTCCTGTCTAATCCTGAATCGATTCGACCTTAACCCAAATCAATACGGTTCCTTAGACATGTAGCCATCATTTTAGCAAATCGATTTGCTGAGGAGGGCGAATCGATTCGCCTGGGCTGAGAGGCCCAATTTTGGCTATGGGTTTGTTTTAACCCTAAATCCCCAAAACTCTTTCTTCTACCATCTAATTCGACATCATCAAACAACAACAACACCAAGTCACTCCACATGATATCTAACTAATCCAACAACTCCAATTTAAATCTAGGTCTTATATCTCAAGATTTAAATAACTAAATCATTAAAAATCTCTTAGGGTTTCAACTCGAGAGCACAAACCATAAATGAAATTTATTCAACATAATCATACGGTTTTGCAACTTTAATAACCTGCCTCAAGATGTTAGTCTCGGATTCTTCTTCGTTGAAACAATTCTGGGCTTGAAATGGAAAATCTCCTCTTTTTTCTTCTTTCTCTCAAGCTCTCACTTCTTTCTAACTTTCTAGGTTTAGAAATACACTAATGAGATATAAATGCTCTTGTAAGAGTTGAATGCCTAAATGCATTAAGTCCAATATTAAATGCTACTACATACTTAATATGACTCGTAACATCATAATTAAGTCAAAAGTACCCCAGAATCCAAAAAAACACACATGGCACTTAATTTGACCATCTCAACCGTTCCCGGACTAACCGTGCCCTCTAAACTGACATCCGGGATATTGTTCATTATTTCTCATTCCAACTTCAACGACGCAACATAATCATAATATTAAACTATATACATTCGCGAAATGTTAAATATGAAATATTCATAAATATTAATTCTTAAATTAATATTTACTTGCATTTTTTGTATTTTATATAACTAGCCCACAAGGCAATTTAATATAAAACTAATTACTCAAAAGTAAGGGGTATTACAGTTTGGTTAATTTGTGAAAGGTGTACATGTATCAATCAAGTGAATTTCATGCTGATGGGGATCAATTCAATAAAATAAAAGGAATTGGGATTGGTTTTGAAACTGTCATCGCAAATAATGCCACAAATATAAAACATGTGCCAGACTGGACTGAGGATGAGTTTAGGTAGAGCACTGATAATTCACGAGGCCTTAGTGCACTTTCTGGACACGTTACCCCGGACGAGTTTCGGCGCATTATGACGTGCACCACGTCCAAAGAAGCGTGAGATGTTTTACAACTAACCCACGAGGGCACTAATGCGGTCAAAGAGTCTAAAACTCAAAATTTGACCACTCAATCTGAGACGATCACCATTCTAGAGACTGAGTGTTTTGACGAGTTGTATGCACCTTTGTCTGATATTGTCAACACTTGCTTTAATCTTGGTGAGCCTATACCCGATGCACGAGTGGTTAAAAATATTTTAAGATCACTGTATAAACATTTTATCCCGAAAATAATTGTTTTGAATACATTGGGTAATTTGAATCGTCTGAAATTAGAAGAGTTGGTAGGAGACCTCCATATGTACGAAATTGACATGTTCTCCATCACTGTCAAACCTAAGGATAGAAGGATAACACTTAAAGCCCAATATAGGAAGGGAAATGAAGTGTCCACCAGTGATAGGAAAAAGAAAGTGAAGTTTTATGAGTCCGAGTTTGAGGATGAGTCTGATTTTGACATGGCCCTGCTTGCAAAGAATTTTAAAAAATTTCTCTAGTTTTTTAAAAAAAAATCTTCCAATAAAAAGTTTTTTGAAAAAAACATAAAGAAAGACAAGGGCAAAGAAAGAAGTGAGAAAGAGAAAGAGGGTGAGGAAAATTTTGAAAATGTGAAATGTTTTGAGTGTGAGGTCAGAGGGCATAAGTCATTTGAGTGTCCCACTAGGCTTAGGACAGAGGGCAAAAAAGTTGCTATGCCAGCGACCCTTAGTGATGGTGAGGAACATGTGAAAGATTTCAAGGATGATTCCTCACAAGGAAAGTTTGTTTACTTCTTAGCCAGTCATGAGAGAACACCTAGTTTTTCTCACAACGATGAGGACACTTCTGTACATGAGACCCCCGGGGAGGTTTTGAGTGTTTGAAGTGAGTTTGAGATAAAGTGTGAAAGTGGAGATAAAAGTGATCTCCAAAAAGCATTTAAAGGTTTATATGTTTAGACCCTTAAGACCAAAAATTTTAACAAAGGCCTAACTCTTAAGTTCAGAGATTTGGAGAGAGAGATAGAAAGTTTGAAGGTTTTTTAGGAGAAATCAAGTCAACTCGAGAAAGTGAAGGTTTCCTTGAGTGAGTAGTTGATTTCTTTAAACAGGGAGAAAAATGAACTTATAAACCGCGCGTCACAATTAGAGAAAGATCTTAAGAACACCCTAGAGTCTAAAACCACTTTGGAGAACGCATCTAAAAATGTAGGAAAGATGGTTCTCAATCCCATTTTGGGTGGTAGTGAGAGTTTAGGAATAGGTCATGAAGGAGCATCCACTTCACATGCAGCACCCATGCTGGTTCCCGAGTTTGTTATTGATCCACATGACTCTCGACCCGACCCACCTAGGCATACCGTACCTATTAGGAGAACACAAAGGAGACATAATGAGATAGGTGTACATAGGCCAGTTTATGTTTGCACACACTGCAAGAAGAGAGGACACCTAAGAGAGTTTTGTATTAAGTTCAGTTATGTGTCATGTTATGCTACCACACGTGTTCACACCCATGCACCCACTCGTGATACATTGATTCAACATAATGATAGAGAGTTTGCACATATTTGGGAGCAAGTAAAGTTTTTAGTCAAAACTTCACGCGATTTGATGGAGTTGTTTCAAAAGATGACACCATCTTTGGAAAACTCCTCCGCACCTAATGGATGAGGTTTAAATTGTTTACTAGCATAGGATGTTTTTCATGTTGACATTTTTGCCTATTGCTAGTATGCATCATTTTTCTATTTGTATTTTCTATTTTGATATATTTTTCAAAAAACCAAAAAGATTTTTTTTTTGAAAAATTTTGGAAAAACACAAAAAGATTTTCATTTTTTGAGAAAAAAAATTTAAAATCCAAAAAGAGTTTTGTATTTTGTTTTACACAGTATATGAATGAACATTTAGGATGACCGAGTCACAACATCATTCAATATCCATGTGACTGTTTGATAGTGTTTTAATATGTGTCATCATCTCATTTTGTGCTTTATAATGTTTGGAGTCATTAAGATGTAATTTTTTATTACTACCTACGTGTTTGACTCATATTTTCCTTTACTGTACACTTACATGAATTTGTTTGATTATCTTACTTGTTTATCAGATGTTGGTCAGAGTGTTGTCAATCTCAATTCTCTCTTAATATTGAACCAAATGCGATAAAACTTGACAATAGAAGTAGTGCATGTAATAACCGTTTACTGTGAGGATTTAAATGCAGCAAAATATGGTGAGTGATTCACGGGAAAGGGCTGTGAGAGTGTAAAATTGACTTGTCGTGGTAACCACCATTTAAAAGAGCTCGAAAAATAAAAGGCAATAAAAAGATAAATATGCCAAAAATGTGGGCCATTTAGTTTAGATCACCTTAAGGAAAAATAAATGTCTATTATTTATAAGGGAGATTGGATGGAAATAAATAAACGGGTTTGAACGTCTTCAAAGTGTCTTGAAAAATCATTACATAGTTTTAGACGTTATTAGTGTGGGAATCACTTTTATCTTTGATGTGCTGGTAGATTATGTCGATGTCATTTAAATTCAGCACTATTTGACACCTAAGGAAGATTTTGAGTTCATTCGTTAGGAGTATCCGGATTCATCGTGCACATATGTTATGAGATTGCATTGATATTCCTATTGAATTTGTTCACACCCATTCATTCCATTTCCATGATTTGGTTATCTTAATGTAAATTCATGGTGTGTGATTTTTGTAAAATTAGTTTTCCATTTTTGTATGAAAAACTTGAAAATTCAAAAATAGTTTATTTGCCTTGATAACAATGACAACTCCATTCTTTTTTTATTTGTTTCCTTATCTATTTTGATCAAATAAAAAAGGGGTAGAATGAATTATAGGGTGTTTTTGCATTATAGGGGAGATTTAATATATTGATTGATTTATTCTTATATCATTTCAAACTCGATGCGTCACGAGGTATTTACTTTGTCTCATGTGTTTAGGTACAATTAAATATCACTATGTTGCATAGCCTGATGAGAAAATCTTGAAGATTTGAAGATTTGATTGTGGAATCAAAGTTTGAAGACTTGACAGTTTATCTTTCCACTTTTATTCACGGGAGGGTAGATTTGTATAGGTCATTTTGATATTGATAATTCAGATGCTTTTATTTTGTACCGGCATTGACATAGGGGGAGATTTGTAAGGACATGATTTTGTAAATGTCCATCACAATTAAGTATATACTATACCGCTACAACCGTCGAAGAATGTTCAAGATCAAATACGCAACAAGACGGATCCAAATATCAAGTTTCTCCAACAATCAAGCCTCCGCGAAATAAACTTGGTAAAGATTGTGTTTTTAATCCTTAATTATTCACTTAGGTTATTTGGATATTTTTCTCAAAATATTTAATAAGTGTTGGAGAGGAGTTTTAATGTTTTTCATAAAAAAATTAATTTTTGGAGTTTTTAAGGCGGTGCATTTACTGAGCAAAGGATAAATAAAAATTATTATGTAATAAGCTCATTCGAACGATAGCCTATGTCATGCAAACAACATGGCATGTCGCATGATACATCAAATGACATTGGACATCGTTCGAACGACATCTAATCTCGTTTTTCACAAGAAGTCTCTTGATTTTTTCATTCTGCAAACGGTGTGAAATCTGCAAAACACTTTTGTCTTCTTCTTTTAGGGTTTAATCCCTTATTATTCAATTCACAAAAGTCCCAATAGTTTGTGTGAATTAGTTTGGATATTGAGAACACACTTTGCTGGTTTTCAAACCTTTGTGCAGAGGATATTTTCATCATATGACTGCGTGTCATTGAGGAGCGCTCGAGGGTGTTTCTTTATTGAATATTGGACTGCGATTTGTGTGGTGTCGTTGTTTGTGAAATATTGCTGACTCTAGACTGGGCGTCTATGTAGGGTTGCTGAGGTAATCTTATTGCAGAATTCATTATATTCATTATAAATTGCGATTGAAGTGATTATAGTGACATAAGGGCTTTGCCCTGAGGAAATTTTCCTGAAATATGTGAGTTAGTTTTTGGTTGCATGATTTAATCATGATGGTTTGATTTTCGCACACACATAGTGATTTGAGTTTAAGGGCTGAATTAATTTGGTTTGAAAATTGACACTAATTAAATAAATTTGTGATTGGAATTTGTGCATCTATTCAAATTGATATCGTACATGGTTTTACAGAAATTAGTAATGGTCCAGTGGGTTAATATTTTCGAAGGAATGTGCGCTTTAGTTAACCCATTATAAGTGTTTAAAACCGTTACTTTTTTACATTTTATAAGTGTTTAAAATCGTTACTGTTAGATATTTTATAAGTGTTTAAAACCGTTAATGTTTGACATTTTATAAGTGTTTAGAACAGTTACTATTAGATATTTTATAAGGGCTTAGAACCGTTACTGTTTGAAGTTTTTTAAGTGTTTATAACCGTTATTGTTTGGCATTTTGCTAGTGTTTAAAACCGTTAAAAATATTGATGCAAATTAGAAAAAATTAATTGATCAGCAAGGTCTCTTCCAAAGCAATTCCATTATCTGAATACAACAACCCAACATGAAGAGAATTTCGACCTATAACCACAACCCCTTACATGAGCAAAATATCAATTAAAATCCAACTCATAATTTGAAACTAAAATGAGAAACAACTTCATATATAAAGTATATCTAAAATTCATCCATTATATATAATCAAAGAAGTAGTAATAAATATTATGCAATCCAACTTCAATTGTCTAACTGAAAAGATAAAAAAGTTGTAACTAAAATCATCCAACCCAAATCAAATTTCCAAATGACCCTGATTGTCAGTCTTCCATATAAGTAGCCTCGTATCAGCAGCCTCCAAAGTGATAATATGGCATGAAACCTAAAATTTAATAGAAGGAATTAGAATTGTCTTAAATCTTATTTTTTTTTTAAAAACTAAATTAAATACTTACTTTACTTTAGAAGTGACTTTTACACCCACAAGTTTACAGTCATTGGACTTTGGCACCCATAGTTTATTGTTTCATAGTTTGCCCATTATAAATAACCCAAATATCCAAAGGCATGATCTAATTATATTCTTACTTTTGAGTGAAAAGCATAGGGTACGCAATTAAACTAAAAAGTATATTGATCATTTTCTATGATATGTAAGGGTCAACTAATAAAAATGTTAAATTGAGGACCAAAGCTCAATATATAAAAACTTTTGAGAATATCATCAGTTGCATCCTAAACTTTGGGGAGGGGGGAAGTCAAATGTCCATATCAATTACTTAAATAACAAATTTCTTACCTGATTACCATGACGTTTTAGATTCGTGTGGAGTTCAGGCAACAATTGCTCGTAAATGCCTTTTGTGGCCTCGTATATAGCTATATGCACAAGCACATCCAATCCCTAAATAAAAGAATAACAAAAAGGTTTTAAAAAATAGGAATGTCAAAAATTACTCCATTACGGTACGTTTATATATAGACCAGTCTTAGACATTAGATTCATCAATTTTCAATAAAAAACATTATGAGAAATTCATCATGTGATGTGATTTCTGAATTCGTTTTGAGATGTTTACCTCAAATTGAATGTGCTCAAAGAGTAGATTAGCTTGACATGATGCCATTGTCTCGGACCCTACCAGTTGATATATGTAACCAGTCAAATATATGGCAATACCAAAGACTAGTAATGAAATGTAAGTTGGTTTCTATGAGATTTAAAAGTGACTTTAGCATAAGAGAAAGTCTTCTTAGAATATTTAAACTGATTTTTCAATATGAAATAAATGCAATCGGCAATTAACAACTTATATTAAAAATTGAGTCATTAGTTGAATGCAATGTTTGTGGTTGTCGGTAGTTAAATTAAAATTCAGTGATATTGCTTATACTATAAATAAATTATTTACTCAATAAAGTTCCATCAAATAACCTGAATAACTATGTTCGTGGGGAAAATAAAGAACTATCTTTAACATCAACAAATTAAAATGAACCCAGTATAAGTAAACATAACTTATGGATAAATATTTACACAAATAATAAATATACAAAAGAACAAATAAATTGGTGATAAAACGTGAATTTTATTAACCCCTTTGCAATGGGAAAAATCTTAGTGACGATAACAAATTACAGGACATGCAAAAACAAAAAATAATGATGAAAACAAAAATATGTCAATAAATAAAAATCCCCGGTAATAAAAAGAAAATCCCCAATGATTCTTCTTGTTTTCTATGAGTACTTTATCTCTCTTCAAAACTTAATTAATATTACACAGCTAGCATATACACCTACAGATGGCGACATGCGTGTTTTACATGTCAGCTTTTATTTTTCATTTTTTCTCTTACTAAACATGTTAAAAAATACAGCATAAAAAAAACTGGCCAACACGACGGAATAAGAGGCTTCGCCCAGAATAAGCTAGTGTAAAATATAGCGTATCAAAATATGAATAAGAATTACTATATTATACTATTAAGATTTGTTATAACAAGAACATAGTGTAAAATACAGAGTATCAAAATATGGAAATGGACACCAAAGTGCAAACTTGAAAAACTAACTCACCCTTAAGTGCAAATAACCCTAAAAAATTAAAAATTGAAGTTGTTGAAATTATAACATTAAACTAATTACCTCAGTAAATTCAACAAAACATGGTTTGAGATCTTTCACTAGAAAGGGGGTATCTGAAACCAAAAGTAATCTAGATTTTTATCCGAGTTCCATATTGTTGAGGGATTTTTTTATGCAATTTAATGCAGCTTTCACTACTCTCACAAACCTGAAAATATGGACCTAAGAATCAATTAATATCATTATAATAGTTGAAACAAAACCATATTTAGGTAAATTCACACATTGAAATGTAGTTATTTAAATATGAGTTGTGTCTATAGTATATGTGTGCATGCGCATGTGTTAAATTGTTATTCTTTATTTTGGTGCCATTGGTGTGTCAAATCAAATACAACAAGATCAAGCAAGGGGTGAAGTGGGGTGGGTTCATATCATGTCATACATTAAAAAATTCTTAACTCTTCCATGATTCATAAAGAGTGATCTCTAGTCATTTCATGTCATATTGGGTTTGTGCAATACTTAAATCATTTAATCATCTATATCATGGATTTTCAGGTAGCAGTGATCGGAGTTGTGGGGTTGTTGGTTTTGGTTCGTTGGGTTCCGGTTACTAAATGTGGCAGGAATTCGACAGGTAGGATGGGTAGAAAATGGGTGGGGTGTATATGAGAAGTTTCAATGAAACAAACCTTGAGCCAGATTAAGAAACCTAATGATAATCCAATACAGGTAGGACCATGAAGAAAGACTAAGACGCTTAGTGAGGAAGAAGGATCAATATTTTGACCGAGACGAATGTGACTGATCTAAGTAGTCATGCTAGAATGTACTGTGCTTAAAAGTAAAAAGTTAATAACGTATCTAAACTAATGTTACCAAGAACATCGGTCTCTGTGGTATTGAACTTTAGTCATGTACCATGGGGGTAGGCTTCAGTTGTTCACTAGTTCAGATCATTGAATGATTTATAACTCTTATTAGGGTTGTTTTATTACTGTTTGAATATTTTTGTGAATACATGTACTCACTCTATTGACAAAGGGTGGAGTCGATAGAAATGTATATATTATATAATACATATAATATATTAACAAGAACACACAAACAATTCTTATGGAGTATAATTTTTTTCTCCCATTTTTCCTTTTGCTAAAATCAAAAGATAAGTTATCACTCAAAAATATCAAATATCAATGTCGAAATTCAGATCTCACGTTTGGAGATATTGAGAGAGAACCTACCATATGTGGGATCATGAATGCTCATATCGCAGTATGTAAGGGGGTGTAATGAACCCCTCACTATGAGTTAACCTTCGGCTCGTAAGGTATATTTATATTTCATCCTCTTAAAGCTACAGTTGGGTGTCAAAAACTTTGATTTGTTGGAAAATACTAGGATCACTTGTGACTCTAGTAACCTATGCCACTACAAGTGACTGAAAACTCAAACAATAAGACATCAAATTTACATACCTAAAGGCCAAATAGGGTCTTAGGCGCAGTTCGGGTTTAAATTATGATGGACTCCAAAAATAGAGTACAAAATATTCCAGCTTTTGTTATGTGGTTGAGTAATCATCCATTTATGGTAATTAACTTCAACAAACATGTTTTGAAATATGCCAACGATACACTTAATATTCCATAATGTTCTTGACTTCTAGAATGGGAGAACAGTTCAAAATAGCAAACATTATGGGAAATTGTTTAAAATCACAAACTATATATGGGGTCTTCTATCAAAACCTAGTGTTAAAAGGGATGAATCAAACAACTCCCCTTTTACATCCTCTTTTCTATATCACTTCCCCCCCATATCATTGACTCACTGAAGCTCAATCAAAATCAGTCAAGCATTATAGAATCAAAAAATAGATATTAACAAGAACACACAAACAATTCGTATGGATGTTATATGCACAATGCCATAAAGAAGCTTTTAATATTACATATAGTACAATAGATAAAAATATATTTCATGTGTATCATGTGTATTACATATAGTATACATATCATTTTTTAAATTAGTTTTGTCATGTCCATTTTGTGTAGTACTCGTATTAATGCTTCATAATAAGTGGACTACAAACCAAAGATAAACACTGACTAGTAATGATAATTGGGTGGTTATCCAATGGCTCTTCGTAGTAATATCATTAACAGAACAGAGTATGGGGTTTATGAATTGAGGGAGGGGTCAAGTACGTGATTGATTCTATAAACATAGTATAGTTTACGGAAAAATCATGAATACGCCACCATTTCTCATCCTGCTTGATTTCCTTATAAAAAAAATTTAATGTTCTTAGTTTACATGTATTTCCTTATGCCTACCACCCTACCACTCTCTGCATCATACCCCAATAATATTAAGGAATGATACATATATTTTTTATAATGAATACTTCCGTAGGGTCTCTCTATTTCATACCCCAATGGGTGATTTAATCCGTTCATTGACCCTAATGGAACGGGTATGGAATTAGAATTAACACTAATATAGGAGGGATCAAACTCATTGTTTCTTTTATTTCCACTCCCTTTGCCTCACCTTCTATCTCTTAATCTCTGATCCATGAAAGACATTAACTTAAGTCCCTCAACCTATCCACAAACTTAGTTCTAATAATAACGAGTCACCTTGTCTAAGGCTCCTAAATCCCTCAAACCTACTCCTAGACCTAAATTAATAGGTTAGAGTTACTTATTTAAATAAATAATGAATGTTTGCAATTATACATTTTGATCCATTTTCAAGTAATTCTATAGGAGTTAATTGACTTGGTAAGTTTCTAGTAATTTACAGAAGGTTGAATCTACAATATAATGATAGCATGATCAGAATGAGAATGAAAAAAATATGGATGGAGATTGTTATATCATGTGATTAGTGTCGTAGAATAATAGTAGTAAACTTACCACTATAGTGATCAAGGTAGGATTTGCCACATCTATCTTTTAGGAAAGGTATTATCCTCCCGCATAAGTTTGTACGGCCTTCGACTAGTTTCCTTTCATTTAGTGCTTGGAAAAGAATATCAAACTCTTTTTATTCAAATTTCCTTCTGAGAATATTCATGGCCTCTTCCATAAACTGAGAACGATCATTTTTACTTGGATTTTCAGACATTGTAAGACAGCACCACTAGTACAACAAAACAATGCACAGTGAATTCAGAAGAATGAAATCAAGAAAACAAGGCTAAGAATTTAAAGGGTTATTTTTTACTTTTGTTACAACTTTTATGTTACAGCCCCACTATTTTCATTCTTGAGATGTAAACACAAAACTATCTCTAAAGCTTACAAGGTGTCATAAAAGATTCTCAAATCCTTGACACTTTGTGAGCTTTAACAACATTATTTGGGATGTAACTCAGATCTTTAAAAATGTGTGGATGTAAAATAAAATCTGAAACAAAGTGGGGGTTAAATTGAAAAAGGACGACTGACAGATTAGGTGAATACTTACAGATGCATCAAATACTTTTGAAGCTACAAAGGGGGTAAAGTTCCCTTCACCGATATCTAGAGCATTTTCTATCATTAATTTATTCGTATCAAAACATTCGACATTATCTTTTTCATGAATTGGCTTTTCACCACCACTAGTCACAAAAATAATGTGATCATCGACTTTTTTGTGATTGTCAAGGAACAATTGGTAGATTTCATATTCAAACCCTGTCTTCTCCTCAAAATTCCTTGAATCTTGTATTATCTCTATCTTTTTTCCCTCTGTAATATTCATCAAAACGTTTGTTGTCTCTACCTTCTGTACCTCCATAAAATTCCTCAAATAATCTATTTTTTATCATATCTCCCATCTTGACATTTGTCAAACCTTTTGCCTTTTTTGTCTCCTTTCCTCATCTTCTTTTTCGTTTCTCCCATGTCTCCCAGCGTAACGCTCCTTAAATATTTCGTTGTTATTATCATCTCTCCCTCCTTAACATTCCTCAAATCGGTTATTATTTTTAACTTATGTCCCTCGATGATACTACTTGAGAATTTTGTTGTTTCTGTCATGACCTTTATAGTATCACACTCGCCATCTGCCTCGTCTGGCTCTTCGTACTTAACAAATTCAAATGTCCCATCAGAATTTCAAACTTTGAGTACATATGATTTCTCATGTTCCCTCAAATTCTCCAACATCATCTTATATTGAGGATCAAAATCATCTACACTATTTTTCTCTTTCTCAAAATCCTTTCAAGAGTTATGGCCCATCAAATTTCTCTTAGTCCGAGGGTCACACTCGCCATCTACCTCGTCTGGCTCTTCGTACTTAATAAATTCAGATTTCCTATCAGAATTAGTAACTTTGAGTGCATATGATTTCCTATCATCCTTCAAATTCTCCAACATCATCTTACGTTAAGGATCGAAATCATCTTCATTATTGTCCTCTTTCTCAGAATCATCCCGACTATTATGTCACATTACTATTTCATCTCGTACAACTGACCACAGTGACCATACAAACTAATCCCCCTTTTTCTCGAAGAGTACCACGTATATTTAGAGTAAGTACAAATACTAACTCTTATAAAAAATGATTAAGAGAGAACTGACCGTTAGAGTTAGATTTCAAGGCCCCTCAAGTTACTGTGAAAAAGACTTACTTATTCTATCTCAAGGCAATCCAAGTTGCTGCAACAAAGAATTGAACATTAGAATCAAATTTAAAATTCACCAATCCTTCTCTCAGCATGGTGACATAATGAAGTTTCTACAGCAATGTGTGACACCTTGACTAATCAAATATCGGGTGAGCAGTCCTTTATTAAATAAAATCAGAATATCCAGTTGGTTTATTCTTAGCATCACTGTCAAAAAACAATTTCTTATTTATTCACCTAATAATTAACTAAGTTAAGTGTCAAAACTTTTCCCATTTTAATTTACTTAAATCCATTCCAAAATACGGAATAAAATATCATCACATCACCAATGAATCAGAAGTCAACAAGAAAAAATGTAATTGGAATTAACTCTCTAGTTTAAATATCTCAATATCACCATCCAAACCAAACTGATAATAAAATTACCGATATAAAACAAATACAATATCTGAAACAAAAATGAGATAACTAAAATCCTGGGAAACCTGCCCTAAATGAGACAGGTGCTACATAAATAGGAATCAATGAAATGAAATGTCGAATCCAAGTCTGCATCTCCAAAAGCACATCAAAATATCCATACTCTAAGTTGGGCATCCCTGATGTTGGGCACCCGGTGTCATATATACAATAGAGAAGAGAATAATCCAAAAATGGAATCCTCTTGATCTCAGTCGCTTAGCATTATCCCCTTACTGTGAATTATGTTCACCTTGTCTCTGTTGTCCCTGAGCTGATGATGATCCATTGCCACTGTTTCCCCTAGTTTGGCCTTGCTGACTTGACTCAGCTCCCCACTTTCTTCCCCTACCATGAAGACGGTGGTCATGGCAGTGAAGTAATAATGCAGGATTCAATACATCTGAATAGGTCTATAGAGATAGATTTCCCAAAAAGTGCTGACGAATCCTCTATGAAAGTCCATCCCTGAACATCTGAATCTTCTTCTCTTCAGTGGGTAACTCATCTAGCACAGGATTGGTTATCATAGTAAAATCTTCTTCATACTCAGAAACTGAATTCCCCTCCTTGGTAAGGTCCAAAAGTTTCCTCCTCATTTCAGTTCGAACAGCGAAAGGAAAGTATTTGTGGTGAAATCGCACCCAAAAGTCCCAAAGAGACATCGTATCCTTCTCCTTTGCCGTTGTAGTGGACTCCCACCACTGTAGATCTTCTCCAACCATCTTAAAAGTCACTAAGATATCCTTTTGAACCTCCGTGCACTCATACATACGTATATGTCATTTGATGTCTTTCTTCCATTATCTAGCGGTGACTACATCGGAACCTCCTTGGAATTCTGGTGGATGTGCCTTTTGGAAGGCATCCCTGACATGCTCCCAACGAGTGGGAAATGCTTGAGCTGGTGCTAATGGGCCTTCCTGTCGGTGGTGGTGCTTATTGGACAATCGTTAAGGCCACATACAATGACAACAACCTCTAACGCGTTCATATTGCCCTGGGCAGGGGCGGGCTAGGGGGTTGGCTGTGCCGCACCGAGATCTCATCGTGCACGTTGAGGAGGCATCTAAAATGAGGGAGAGATGTTTTTAGCTTCATTTAAAATATCACAAAAATAGCTGAAGTCATAAATGCACAAATGGGAATACAACAATCCTAATAATAAGGCTCTATATCAAAAGACGCTAAGCAGAAAGCATAATAAGTCATACATATTCTAAGGACACTAGAACCTGATTCTCTGATACCACATGGGACACCTCGCCTAATCAAATATCGAGTGATCAATCCTTTATTAAATTAAACAAGAATACCCAATTGGTTCATTCTTAGCATCACTGTCGAAAAATAATTTCTCATTAATTCACCAAATAATTAATTAAGCTAAGTGTCAAAACTTTTCCCATTTTAATTTACTTCAATCCATTCCACAATACGGAATAAAATATCATCACATCACCACTGTATCAAAAGTCAACAATAATAAATGTAACTAGAATAAAATCTCCAGTTTAAATATCTCAATATGACCATCTAAACCAAACTGGTAATAAAAGTACCGATATAAAACAAATACAGTATCTGGAACATAAATGAAATAACTAGAATCCTAGGCAACATGCCCTAATGAGACAGGTACTACATAAATAGGAATCAATGAAATGAAACGTCTAATCCAAGTCTGTATCTCCAAAAGCACGTCAAAATGTCCATACTCTAAGCCAGGCGTCCCTAATGCTGGGCACCTGGTGTAATAGATACAATAGATAAGAGAATATGCAAGGAAATGGGTCAAAGATCGCTTGTAAAATATTTTTTAAAATAGCAAGTGCTTAACAACTGAAATTAAGCAGGTATTATGTACATGTTAGTTTCTTGGGCTCTCACTTGAGAATCTCACCTCTCATCTAGTGTGCACGCCTAATGTACCTTATTACTTTCTTGTAACACCCCGCCTAATTAAATACCGGGTGGCCAGCCCCATACCAAATTAAAACAAAATATACATTTGGCTCATTCTTAGCATCACCGTCGAAAACATTTACAACTCACCCAATACTTAATTAAGCTGATGTTAAAAACTTTCCAAATTTTAATTTAACAAAATCCATTTCTAGTTTAATAATAACACAACACATTTTATTCTACAACACTGATAACCAAATAGATAACACAAAAGAATTTAAATGCAATTGGAATAAACATTACCAAATAATATAAATCCATTACAATAATCCCAACAATATCAAATGTATTAAAAGACACGGATACAATAGCATTTGACCCCAATAGAGAAGATAGCTAAATCCTTTGGGCGTCATGTCCTAACTAAGAGAATACTGTGAATCAAAAAGATGATAGGCGTCTAAGCAAAACTCCATAAATCCATAGCCTGTCATAATCCGCTAAGGTTGACGTCCTTGCTGCTGGACACCTGATATAGAGATACAATAGAAGAGAAAATATGCAAGGAAACGGGTCAGAGCCCAAATGTGTAGATGATTTTTAAAACAGCGAGTATTTAACAAGTGCAATAATCAGGCTAACAATCTCCAAAAATAAATCACGTCTCCCAAAAATAAATTCCTCACCTCTAATCTCGAAACCTAACACGAATATCACCTAAAATTTTTTATCTCCAAAAATTACTAACCACGCAATGAACCCAAAACTCAAGCCCCGAGGGTTTCCGTATACCTAAGCTCTGAAACCAATTGTAGCACCCCGCCCACCCCGGGAGAGCAAACGGAGCGCTAATGCGATAAAATAAATCCAAATCCTCAAGTGACAAGGTATAGAGCATCTAAATAAACCCACAATAATATAAATCCACTAATCTCAATCTCTTCAATTATAACAAGTCTCTCGAATTAAAATTACAACAACTAACTTGAATAAAAATACAACTCTCCAAAGATCTATACATAAAAATAATACAAATCTTTCCCAAACAATCCTCGCTAAAATCAATATCGATAGCGCCCCAAAATCCGCACTAACCTGCCACTAAAAGAAAATATGGGGAAGTACACAATACGACAAGAAAGATGCTCAACAATTATATCAATGATGAACAAAGCGTAAGAACACGAGTACGAATATTCAAATCAAAATGAAAATCTCAAATCATTTATCAATATAATTTATCAACAACACTTATACCAGGTCACCAGGCCTCACCACATCCTTATATGCTTTATCAAGCCATAGTCCGAGAAACAGGAATTTTGGCGGGTGCCCAACATCCGTGCCATATTTAAATCTCATGACAACATTCTCAACAACAATATAATGATACCACATGAATCAAAATAATTTCAACAATTATTTTCCAGATTTCAATGAATTTATCAATTCAAATATGAGTTCAATTAACAAGAATTCAAAGAGAATGACACTCGCGAGATTTAAGGAGCATATTGTGTAAAACCCCATACCTCAAACAATGATGAGAAACCAATGATCACATCCTCAAGATCAACACAAAAGATCTACAAAAGCTCCTCCAAGAACCTCCAGCAAAATAGCCCCAAGAACACCTCTAATCTAAGGTTGGAACTCACAAATCTCAAGGGCCAATGTGTATATAAAAAGAAGAGGAATATAAAATATATTTGCTGCCAAAATTTGTGCCAAAAGTAGGTTAAAAGGGTTGCCCACGACTTCCTTTTATAATGCAAGGAAATGAAGAGTTGGAATCCAAAAGACTCCTTTAAATAAGGCAAATAAATGAAGAGTTGGAAGTCAAAACAACTCCAAGAGTTAAAAATATTTAAAAATCCTTTTATAATCCGTTTTAACTCTGATTTCGAAACCGTTTGAAATTCTCGCCTTTAAAACTAATAACCAACATATTTGAGCAATAAAAATAATTTTATCAAAAACTTTATTGTTCTTCTTTATTTTGAAAATACCCCAAAAATTACGCGGGTTATTACATTTCTCTAATTAGGTTCTTATTTATGATTCCATCCCCTATCATTTCCCCGTATTTCCCACGCAATACGTATAATTATGTTCATTTATCTTTAAGATGAATTGGGCTTTCAAGGATAAAGTATTCACTTACTCAATTCATTTTAGATTTCATTATTCATTTTTATCTACTAATTCACACAGTTGATCACATCACAATATGTATATTCATCACACTATTATATATACTAATATAGCACCTCCTAGACACAGTTGCAGTGCATGCATACTCTGTTATCATGTCTAGTTGTACCTCTTGCTGTAAAAAGTACTATTGGCCCGGCGTCTCTCTCGAACCATAAATATCATAACACACATATTTGGAGGCGAGCATACTCCCCAGTCAAATGGGTCACGCACATACCTATGCTCTCATTCAACCGTCAAAACTATCATTCTCACCGATAGCGTGTGTATAAGATCCTACGCTCAAGGTACGAATCTAAAATCCCCTAATGGGCTCATCAGGATAAGATCGACCACAACGTGAAACCTCCACCCCGATAACATGCAGCGTAAATATGCCATACACAATACAAATTATAATATAAGCATTCACCCCACCTATATGTATATAACATAAATAAGGCATATGATAATTCCATACGTAGCATATTTTTATCTCTAATATCCTACGTATTTATATATTATGACTTTACTTTTTAAAATATATTCCTGAGCCTTTCCCAACACTCGAAGGGTATCGCTCTATTCTCATATAAATTTAGTAGGTAAATATATACACCCTACATGTCCATGTCATCCCAATTATCGAATTCTCACGAATTAATATTATCATCAATTGGGTTTATTCTTTGATAATCTCTAATTCAATTTTAACCCATTTTTTCGTTTTCAAGGATTAATCCCACTCATTAATATTTTTCGGGCCTTAACTACCACCCTACTGACCTATGTCCCATTATGCTCAAATTAATTAACACTAAGCAATCTTGAAATTTAGGATTTAATCAAACCTCAAAGAAAAAAAAATCTGGGATCATCGATTGATCGATGATTTGGGTCGATCGTTCAACATTCATAGGTTGATCGATCGATAAAGCAGGTATAAGCCTACGTTTCTGCATATTTTTGCCTACGGGTTTTAACATTTTTCATCCCCAAAACCTCTACTATATGATCCCAAACTCCTTATAATTAATCCCAAATGATATAAGAAGATATGTAAATGATCTCTAACCATTAAACAACGTAAATTCGTCAAGAAATTTCAACTAAATCATATTATTTCCCTTAAAATTCATAAACCTCTTATTTCATCATTTCTCCAAGAACAACTATAAATCCCAGATTTTCTTCACCAAATGATTCCCAAATTTTTTGGATTTAAATATACATACCAAAAGAGATTAATCCTACTTAATTCTCATTTCAAGGCTTAATTAAAATCACCATATTTCACCTTTGGTTCATGCAACTTTTCATAATTTCATAACTATCATAACATGGACAATATGCATGCTAAATTTGTAATGGTTAAATCACTTTCAGTTTGGTTTTAGCTCTGAACCGTTGGGGATAATAATTCTACTAGTGTTCCTCTCTTTTGTGGCCAACTTTCGATGGCGGTGGTGGTGCGGGATGACTTTTAGCCTTTTGGTTTCCTTGAGAAGTCTCTTCCATTCCTAGAGAAGTCTCTCAATCTCCCCTAAGTCTTTTCCTCTAACTTTTGGTTAATAACTTTTAATCTTACCACCTATATACTTAGATAATAACACTAAAATTTCGTGGGTACTATTCACCTTATTCGTAAAATGACCAAAATACCGCTCTGGAGTGTCTATTTGGTTCCAAATTGCCCCGAGACCCAAATCGAACCCTCAAGTAGACTTTTTTGACTATTTGAACCCCTCCGGACACTTTTGGGGCAATCAAAATGACCATTTGGAAGACAGAAAAATAATTTACTTTTATTTCATTTAAATTTAGTCCCGACATGACTCACACGTGCGTCCCGACTTAATTATCATAATTGTCGTATTCATTACTTGAGATAACTTTATTAAATCATAATCATATGTCAAGTCATAATCATATATTAATTTTAATCACTAAGTAATATTAAACATAAATCAATCAAATATTACTTTATTCTCAAGTAATATGTAAACTCGGATTAATTTTTAATTATCCCACAATTAATCCTAATTAATCCCATTTTAAAAATCATTAAAAATACGGGCTATTACACAACGAACAACCTGAGGAGGAATATAAGTCTATAAATAATCAATGTCCCAACCTATAATGAGTTTCAAATTTATTTAATTTCAAGTTAGGCTCTTGAAACTTGGTTAAAAAATACAGGTTTCTAGTATTATTGTTCTGAGTTTTGTTATTTGTTTAACAACAAACTTTTGGGTTTCAAAATAGTTTTTGGTTCTTTAACAGGTCGTGGTGCTTTGGTTATATTTGTATGCATCATGTTTGTTCTACTAGTGCTAATACAAACATCATATAAATAATTACCTACATTTTTTAATCTCTAAAAGAAGGCACCTATGGCAAGAAGATCCAAAGAAGGCACATACATTTTCATATTTTCCAGAAGATCTACCATGTAAGCATTGTAAAGCTTATAAAGACTGCCTAAATACATGAATCCTTAAGGTTAAAATCACCAAGACCAAAATATCAATCTAGAAACCAGAATTCTCTTATCAGCCACAACAAAAAGGAGAGGAAAAAAGCTCCATAGTCTAAAGGAAAAAAAGTTCAATATCCACATGAATCAGTAGATGCTTACTATTCTATACGAACATCAGCTAGGTCTTTATACTATCCTCTAACTCTTAAAACCTCTTCCCTCCTATTTTATCCGGGCTTGGGACCGGCAATGAAACATATATATTTGCATTAGTGGAGTTAAAAGGGTTTTAGCTATTAAAGAAAATTAGTTAAAGATCAAAATATGCATATAATAACACAAAAGACATACAATCCATTATGGAAAGTTCCTAATGAACATATAAGGAAACGGCACCAAGTATAAACTATTAAAATCCATAACTATAAAGTTCATATAAAAAAAATTGTAAATCATTAAACACGCTGGACAAGTGCTTTCTGCCACACAACCCAGCTCCCAGTACCAACGTCTCTGAAATCCTCAGCTCCACCTGGTTGGCCCAAGTAAAGGCCGGCATTGAGGTCAAATATCATGTCTAGTATCATTATTACCTCTTACTCATAATCAATGGGGTGCGAGTGGATTTTTTCCCGAATAGTCGCGTCTATCGTTCCCTTAGCTATCACCTTACCATTGAAACCTTTAATCTCGCATGACACACCATCTTCTAGTACGTACCGTGTTGCATTAGATGAAGCAGAGGTTACATTTATGGAACTTTCTCCATTTGTGACTCTGTAGTGATGTTTCCCCATATTAGACTTTAGTAAATGTAACTAAATCAGCCAGTGTGTTCTATATGCCTTCCATAGATGCTTCCATTGTGTTTAATCGACCTTTCATACAATCATTGTCAGTTTTTTAGGTTCAAAGCAAAGCAAGTTCTAGCATGGAAGATTTAATAAACGATAGTGACATTGAAGACCCTACACCTCGAGTGCGTCCCCTTTTATCTATGCCAAATACATGGGATAACGCATTAGTTTCCAACGATTGGGATTGGTCAATGCCCATTTCTTTAAGCTCGGCCTTTTTTCCTTTCAGCTTCTCCTACAATATATTATGTAATCAAATATTAGAAAATCATTGAACATAACTAATCATATACTTTATACTATCAAATCATTATTGTTTATAAACACTTACCATGCTTGAAGCAATGCTATCCAGGACTGCCCCATTTTCCCTATAGGGGAAGGCTATCCACACGTCAACACGTGTGATATTGGCATTAGGATTGAAGTCGGAGTTGTCATCGTTGGGATTAGAGTTGGCATCTGGCTTATCGACCTTTTTCTTTTTCTACAAATAAGAATTCACCGATTATAAAATATTCGATTAAAAGAATACAATTCACCGATTAGAAAATATTCAATTACAAAAAAATAATTCATCGAGAAAGAATACAAAGTTTGAAAAAAAAGGTGTACTTACAAGTTTGTATCGGACTTGGGCTTGATCATTACTCCCACTAGTGTGAGTAGCCCTAATTTTAGATCTATTAGATTTACCTAATTTGCCTTTCTTTCTTGCAACTTACGTACCCTCATTCTCCATGAAATCCCTCCACTGCTCCGACTTAACATAGGGAGGTGAATTCTCCAACCTTTCTACATCTGTTGTATACTTCATGTAATATAACTTCCTTAACTTAGATTTCCATGACTTTTATTTAGAGGCCATGTTTTTGAAAGATTATTTCTTATGAGATGATGGAAGATCATATCTTTCCTGGTATGAAGAAACATTAGCTACCTTCTAGGATATTATGTAATTCATAAAGAGAAAGAACAAATAAATATATATATTATTAATGTTTTACTAGTATCTCAAACCAAACGTCATCTTTGTAGTAGACCGAAACTTTATGCCAATAATCATATGTAATTGGAACATTAGCACGAACTATCTTCCCAAATTCGAGACATATATAGACCTTTTTTCTCACCCACCACTTGATTATCCTCATCGATAGTAACTATTTCTCTTGCGTCACTACCTTTGACAGACATCGAATACTTCTTTAAAATAACTAGACCATACAAATTAATGTGCAAAGAAGGATAACAAAACAAAAAATAATAATTTAAAAAAATCATTATTTCCATTAAATACCCAACATATAAATCACTATTCAGCATCACCATGATCCCAACATGTGTATTATAAAAGGTTCTTTAACATCAATTGAAAAGTTGGTAATAACAAAATATGTAATATAAAAATGGTTGTTTCAACAAACAAGAGCCTGGGATGAATAACAAAAGATGTTTTCTTATTAACAAACTCAATTTAAGCAAACAAAACATTCAACAAATGAAAACACTAGTAAACATTTCCAAAATGCCATTTATGCCAATCAACATTTAGCAAATCCTTTAGATTGACATTATCCTCAAGAATGGACTGATACACGACCGGAACCTCAACATCGTCCACCATTGTAGTCAATCTCTTTGGAGTATGGAAAACAATGGACCATTCATCATTTCAAAAATCCTTAGCATAGAATACTTGAACTACTTCAGAGGCAAGAATGAACGGATCATCATCAATTTTCTCATTACTCTTAAGCTTACTTAATTTAACCATCCCTAACTTTGAGTGACGATTAACTTTGCAGCCATTAATCTTGTCCTCGACTTTCACCCAACCACAATAAAATACGACTATCTTGAAATACGTATAGTCCAACTCAAATATGCCACGGATAATTCCATAATACGTTGTCTTAACTACTTTATAATTGATATCTTTCCCACTTGAACTTAAATTAGTGATGTCCTTCATAAACACATTGTTATTTTGTGTTACCCGATGCTTGTCATATTCCCATGTAGAAAATTCAAACCCATTGGAACAATGCTTCTTATATGATTGTGCATCATATTTTGGCCCATTAGCTAACCGCCACAGCATTGTATCGGTTGATCCCTTTTTTAGTACCTACAAAATATAATGACAAATAATTATACTAAAATATAAAAATATATAACCAAATGTTTTCATATAGTCGACTTAAGGTCAAACCTCCTAATCAACCATGGAACAAAACCCTTTTTTTTTCCTTCATTGCACCCCCCTTTCGACACCCAAAGGTAGATTCCCAATAAATATCATACTTCCTACATCCAATAAAAAACATTTAAACATATCACGCGTGTTGACATAAATAAAAAAAATAACCAAAACTAATATTCTCACATTTCCCATTCATCCACTTCATCATGTTGTTGCAATACCAAGTTCCGGGCTTGTTCAAATTGCACCGTGGTTAACTTCACTTTTTTCCCATGTACTAAAGGTCCCTCATCATAACATTCATCGCCTTCATCAAGAAAAGATTCATGTTCTTATTTGTGATTTCCTTCACATGGGTTTGGCATGTACTCCATGCAATAAAGAGTTGATTCTTCTGCAATGTATTTCTCGGCAATGCTCCCTTCAATATACCTCTTGTTGCCAACGTACTTCTTGTAATGTTTCATGAACCTATACCTAAAAATCATAATGGAAACTAATAAATAAATATTATATCATACTATATACCTAAAAAACATTATCACATGTAATTTTCTCACCTCTAAAAAGGATACATCCATCTAAATCTGATCGGGCCACATTTTAGTGCTTCTTCGGCTAATTGTATGATGAGGGGGATTGTTACAACGAAAAATGTAGGTGGAAAATAATTCTTTAAAACAAACATAGCCTCAAAAAATGCCTTTTTAGCTAAATCAAGAACATCCCTCCTTATCAACTTAGCTCACAATACAGTGAAAAAAATGTTTAACCGTTGAATAGCAACTAACAAATCCTTATTCTTTTCATAAGCATTTTTAAGCAATACCGGAAGCAAATGTTGAATAATGCCATGATAATCATACAACTTCAGTCCCTTCAACCCAAGCGATTCTACAGTCACATTCTTACACAAGTTAGAATAAAATACCTTTGGCAATTTTAACTCATTTAAGGTACGAAAGAACCACTCTTTTTCTTATTTACCTAGAGTGAATACAACTGTAGGTTTAACATTATTTCCAGATTCATCCACGGTCAACCATAACCTTTCTTTATCCCCATCGCCTCCATATCTTTATGTGCATTAGTTTCGTCTTTTGATTTATCTTTCAAGTCCAAAATAGAGGATAAAAGATGATCGGTTACATTCTTCTCAATGTGCATAACATCTAAATTATGCTAAACATCATGCTCTTTCTAATATGTCAAATCAAATAAAATGGACCTTCGAGACCATGGGGTTGTGATATTTTTATCCGCACAATCATTTTTGTCCCTGTTTGGCTTCCTTTTCTTTTTAATTTTTTGTTTACCAATTCTCAACTTAATGCATCCTACTTTTTGTTCAATCTCAATACCAGACAACCTTTGTGGAGCTTTACAATCTTCAACATTGTTATTAATGTTATGTTTTTCCAACTTGAACTTGTGATTGCGAGGAAGGAATCTTCGATGGCCTCGGTAGCAAATTTTCTTACTATTTCCAAGATGTTCTAAGACTAATTCTTCCTCACAAATGGGATGCAACCATTAACAGTTCACCTAGACAAAGTACCATATGAAGGAAAGTCATGAATTGCAAAAAATAACATAGCTCGTAGTGTAAAATTATCTTTCACGTAGGAGTCATATGCCGTTACACCTTCAAACCATAATTGTTTCAACTCATCTACTAAAGGTTCAATATAAACGTCTATGTCCTTGCCTAGAACATTTGGCCCAAATATCAAAATTAACAACATTGAAAACTCTCTTTTCATACACAAAGACGGCTTCGTATTTAAAGGTGAAACAATGATAGGCCAATAAATATAACCGGTGCTGAGATTATCGTATGTATTAAAACCATACGTAGTTATAGAAAGATGAACATTATGTGATTCAGCAGCAAAGTCAGGCCAGTTCTTATTTATAAACTTCCAAGATTATGAATCAACGAGATGGCACATAATATTTGTAACGTATTTTGCCCGAGCATGCCAAGTCATTTCATTTGCAATCCATGGTATACTAAACAACCTCTTTAGTCTTTGAATCAATGGAAAATGCCTCATTATCTTTCGAGGTACTTTACCCTCCCCGTTTAAACTAAACTGATATCTAGGTAAGTTGCATATTGGGCATTTCTCCTTAATTGCATGTTCCTTATGATATAAGATACAATCATTATGGCATTCATGAATGATATTACAATCCATGTGAACTTCTTTAATTATGTTCTCCATATATGGATACTTTGTTGGTGTTTAATTTCCTTCGGGCAAAAACTCCTTAAATAAACCCAATATATCGCTTAAACTATTGTCTAACAAGCCATGCCTGGTCTTTATGTTATTCAATTTGATAAGAAAATACAATGTTGTGTGTTTCACGGTATATGACGGATACAATGGCTCACATTCCTTACCATGTATGTACTTGTATTTTAGCTCCTCGTGGGTTTGGGAACCATTTCACCACCTTCATCTCTACAAATGCGATATGTTGAATGATTAACTCTTCGATTAAACATTTCAAACGCATCATAAACAAATTCCCCCATCCTCGAATCTTCAGCCATGACATTATTTCATTCAACATCATCCTCGATCGAACGCTCATTCCTCTCGACATATTCCTTTTCCCCATGTAAATGATAAAATGTCTATGAATGCAAGATACAATGGCGAAACAAATAAAAATGAATACCTTCAAGGTCGAGCAATTTTCCTTTCTCACATTTACAACATGGACATGCAAACATAATTACTCCATGACCATTTTTCCTCGCAACCCCATTTATATATTGTGGCATTCCTCCATCACGTTCTTTCATCCACTCTTTATAAAGTTGTGACGACATTTTACAAGTCATACAAATTTGATGTCAAATAAATGTTAATTGATATATTTTATAAAAGTTACAAAGTGATAAAAATAACACAATTAAGTAATATAGGTTCCGGATAATGAAATGAAAATTTTATAATTGAGAAAACTATTAAATACTTCTGAAGACAAACTATTGAAGATATTAAACTCCAAAGAAAAATATCAATCGCATGATTTATTACAATAAGCCAAATTAACAACTAATTTGATCAAATTTTAGGACTCATCTCACATACACAAAATCAAATACAAAAAGCTCGAATTTGGGTGAGGCCAATGCCTCTCCAAGACACAAAACCGAGAAAAATATAGAGTTTGTACACAAATCCTAAGAGTCTATAAAAACTTAAATAAGTTTGGAAAGTATAGAGTGCGTACACATACCCTAGAAAGTAACAGATAGCCCTAAATCTTATGTTCGTAATACACAAACATATTTTCTGATTTAAACCAATCTTAGAACGAAAAATGCAATATCAACAATCAGAAAATATTTTCTACCATAAAAACGGTGACATAAAAAAGAGAAAGAAAAAAATGGACATTACTTGAGAAGAGAGAAAGAGCGACAATGTCAAGAGTTCTACCAAATCAAGTTTCTCATGGAGATTTACAAAAGAGGGAGTTCTAACGGGGATTTTGCAGCAACGTACCAAGGTAGTTCATGATCGAACCCATGTTTTTCTCTCTAGTGTTTTCATGGGAAGGGTTCTGATTACCAAAGGCGATTTTGATTTTGGTTTCGATTTTGATTTCACAACAACGTACCCACATTTTTCTCTCTAGCAGGAAAGAAGAAAATAAAATTAAGGGATGGAAAAAAAATTTAACACTTTTGGAGTCCTACTAGGGGATACATGTGATACTCACATGTTTTATAATATCTATTATGTGTTATATTAATAAATTTATATCAGTCATGAACACTTACAAATTTTATGACTGACTAAAACCGTTATATATTTTGTTAGTATTCTATACACTTAAAATCATTTCTTCAATTAGTTATGAAATAATCAATTTGGTGTAGTGATAGGATATATAGAGATTCTTATGTTCAAGATGTAGTTTTTGCAAAAGATATTTTTGAAAGCGATGATGAAAGTTTTAAACAAAATTTAAAAGATGTTGAGAATCCATTATATCCCGGGTGTATATAGTATAAAAAATGTCCATAATTACAAATTTATACCAGCATAGAGATACACATGGACTATCTAATAAAGGATTTTATGAACTTCTTGAGTCTATACATGAAATGTTGCCCAGGGATAACATTCTTCTTAAGTGTTTGTAAGAAATGAAAAAGTTTCTAAAAGAATTTGATCTTGTATATGTGAAGATAGATGCATGCATTAATAATTGTTGACAACCCCTAAACCATAAACTCCAACTAAGCTTCAAACTTTCAAGCCCAGAAAACTATGAACCTTCCAAACATAAAATCTAATCACTATCATATAAAATTTATGTTCTGATATTTGTAGGATAAACGTGTTTAGAAAAGGTTTTAGGAAATCTCTTAAACATGTATAATCTTTGTAGAAGTTTCTAGAGAAAGGTCTAAAGAAATTTTAACATCATTTGGTTTCGATTTTTTAGAAATTTTCTTGACTTTGAAATATAAAATCTAGTCCCTCTATAGTAGTTCCCCGACAAATAAGGGTAAGGTTGTAAACAACCATCGGAATCCAAGGGTAGATTAACTATCACATAAAATAGGGATCGATGAGGGTACAAGGGTATAATACCATGGCACTGCATAGAGCTGAATGGTAAAAAAATCCTAGACAATTTATCAGTCGGGCAGTCAAACCTCAAGGCTCACACATGATGAAATCTCATAGGAAACACACTAGCCACTGTTTGGTCCAAAACTAAATCCTTCACATAAAACCCAAATGACCCTTCACATGTTAAAATATTGCCATCTTATATTTGTGCTTATATAATTAAGAAACAAAAAATGATCTTAACTTTGTTTCTTTTTATATGTTTAAATCCGTATTTAAAAATTCTAAAAAATCATATAAATATGAAAATTAGTTTTTAAAATATAAAAAACTATAAAACCAAGAAATTTATAATATAAAAAGTATATAAATATAAAATAAATATAGGATGTATTAATACAAAAATATGGAATATATTAGATAAAATAGAATTAGGATTTTGTAAAATAAGAAAATTAATTTGAAATACCTTTTTAGGATTCTGTTTAGTGTGTGCAATGGGCCGAGTATTTGTGACTATTGTTGCAAAATTGAGCCAATCGTGGGATTTAGAAAGGAAACTTCCAAAAAATGTATAATTATCCTATAGACGACTATGAGAACCCTAAGATGAATTAGGCCCTTGCATTGGTGATTGAAGAGAAATTCCTCCTATAAATGAGTAAGATTCTCTTGATCCCGAGTCGGAGAAAGATAAGAAAAAGAATGAAAAGATGGATGATAAGGCTTCTAACAAAGTCTTTGATTCTATCACCAAGGTTGTTATCACCCAAATAGGTTACTTTTAGTTTATTCCCTTCCTCAAAGGTTAGTTAGAAGTCTTAAAGAGTGGAAATATCTTTTATAATGATTGGGATTACCAAGAGCATCCTCCCCTTCGCCCATGATTTGTATATGGCTAAACACACTTGACATTTGTCCTAGAAGTGTACCACCCTACCACCGTTGATACCCATAATGAAGGCCAATTCAGTCTATGAGTTGAGGCATGGTAAATTTGAGGCGAGATAAACCTTGAAGCTTAAGGTTTCCATTTCCTTATCTTGTTAATATTTTATAAGGCATTGGGTCAATATTGTATTTTTCAATCTTTCATTTTGAGTATTCATTTGAACATTTAATTATCAATGAAAAGTACCTTTATTATATATTTTGTATATTTATTTTTCTTACATATGAATAAAGTGTTCAAATTCCAAACATGGTAGAAGTAAACCTTTGCGGCTTAACAATCTCTGGAAAATGAACTGTCGGTCTCAAACAAACTTTACATACTTAAAAAATTCATATCCTTATAAGTTAATTTTCTTATAAACTTTAAGAGTACTAACTTTATAATTAGTTGGATTTTTAATGCCATAATTAACTTGGAATTGAGTAAGGTTGTGTTGATTGCTCACTTAGGAATTAATACATTAAATGTTCTTACTAACTAGTTAATTTACTATTTTTCTTAACCTTCATATTTAACTAATCAAATGTCTATACTAGTAATGTTAACCAAATTATCATGACATTGGTAGCCTGTTGATTAATTTAACTTGATTTGAATAAGTTTGATTGTTTGTTCCTGCTTAAGGTTGACTTCTCATATTTGTGTTATTTTTGCACATTCAGACTTTTTCAATGTATATTGTACTTTCTAAAGGTGATCCATTACAGACTAGTGTTACTTGTTTCAAGTAATTTTTCCCCTCTGTAGGATGAGTTGAGTTATTTGAAGTCATACCACCCATTCTTATATGGTTTTTTTCCGATTTTAGGCGAACCAACCCTTTATTAGGTTGTACTATTTCGTAGGTGGGGCTTTGCCTATTTTAGGTGGGGCGACATTGTTATAAAATGCACCATTTATTATTAGATGTTTTTCCTATTCTAGATGGACCAACCCATTCATTGATTGTACCACATGTTCTTAGGTGAGTTTTTGCTTATTTTTTTTAAGTGAGATCTATTTGTTGTAAGTTATGTACCGCCCATTATTAGGTGAGTTTTTTCATATTATAATAAGGGCTAACCAGGTATTAATCGTACTACCCATTCTTCGTCTTTTTACCTATTCGAGGCCAACCAACCTTTTTTGTTATACCACCTATTCTTAGGTGCTTTTTCACCTATAGGTTGGACCGACATTTTTAAAATCACACCACCCATTATTACATAAGTTTTGACTATTATAGGTTAACCAATCCATTCTTGAGTTGTACCAGTTACTTTTCGATGAATTTTTGCCTATTTTGGTGAAATCAACTTCTTCTAAATTATACAGCCATTCTTAGATGGGTTTTGGCACTTCTAAGAAAACCAACCTATTATTAGGTTGTACCAATGGTTTAAAGGTTCTTTTATCATTAATATTGCAATCTCAATGCAAAAACATACATATCAATGAAGTCAAACAATTGAAACTTTATTGTTAATCTCATTTTAATAATTCTTATCCAGTTGAATACTAAGCTAAGTTAAAGTAAACTTTTAATGATGAATTTCCTCAAGTTCATGCCATTCCATGGCCTAGAAACATGTGTTCCATCCAAATCCTCTATGTATATGAGTCGGTCAATTTTGTTGATGAAATTATATGCGACCCTCCTAGTTGGGTTTTGATTTTCCATCAACGGGCATTTTTGCCCCCGACTTTTGACTTTCTTGTTGTGGCGCTTGGCGAGCTCTTGTTGGTAAGATTCTAAGTGGATGAGCATTTTGTTGCTTTTAATTGGTCATCAATATGGTCGTCCTCATAAATTTCATACCAGAGTGTGGGTAGGTCAATCCTTATAGGAAGTATGGTGTAAAAGCATATTTATGTGCATATTCCCTCAAATTTTTTATTATCTTATTCTATTACACAAACCCACTTATAGTCATATTCAATGAGTTCTCTAAAAATATTCACATTCATTATTTTAAGATCGAAATTCACTAAATTTTTTCATGATAATTTTCTAAAGTATACTAAAATTTAGGACTTTTAGGGTGAAAGTAAAAGTGACTTAGATGACTTAGATTCACCTCTGGATTAATAGTCTTCTAAAATGTAAAATCTTTTAAATTTGACTTTGAGGTCTTTGATATTTCCATATACATGGTTAAATATAAAGACACCATATCCTAGTACCCTTCAGGTACCTCCTTAGGTCCCTAACACTATTCATTTCACACTCAGACGCTAAGTCATATGCTAAACCCTAACCAAGAGGCCATCAGGTGCTTCCAAGCTATGTTTGACTTTGGTAAACTATCAAAGTTGAGATTAGCTCATTTCATTTCATATCAATTCGAATACACTTTCCAATGGTCCATACCATGCATGAATTAGCCTTACGGTTCATATGTACTTGCCTTTTTATCCAACCCTTAACCTAGACATCATCAGGAACTTTCGAGCTCCGTTTAACTTTTGCAAACTATCAAAACTAATAGTATATCTTTATACTTTTATACTACTATAAATACCATTTTCTAATGGCCCATATCATGCATGAATCGGCCTTATGGTTCGAACCTACTTGCCTTTTACTACAAGACCCCATCGTAGAGGCCACTAGGCATTTTTTATCCCCATTTGACCTTTGTCAACTATCAACCTGAGAATTTCTTGATATATTTTCATATGGTTCCAAAGGTTTTGACTGTGTGCAATTCGTACTAAAGATTTGCATTTTATGCCCTTTTTCAAAAAAAAAATCCCTTTTGACCTACCCGTAGGCTCCCCAGACCCTCTGCCTATCAGCAAAAGGGTACTTTACTTCACTAGTAAGCCATGGGTATGTCGATAAGTAGGTCAGGGACTATGTCGATTGATATACCCCCAACCCTAAATTTTTGTTATTTACGGAGGTCATGACCATATTCCCAAGGACCATTTTGGAAGATCTAAAGATCCCCTGCCTCAAAATCAGTGCGCTATCTTTTCAAAAACATCATTTTTCGAACATTATATCCATTTTTCTTACATTACACTCACCCCACCTTTTCCCACCCATTTTATCACCACTTCAGCAGTACTCCACCACCATAAAAATCCGCCCACTTCACCTCAAAAGTGAGTAGCAAAGTTTCATAAAAGGTCTACTTCTACCTTATTATAGCTCATTTAATTAGTGTCATTGATCACACTTTCCTTCTTTTTTGCATAATTTTTCTTTATTCTAATTTTCTCACCCTAAATGAGATCATTTATTACTTATATGCAAAAAAATTATTTCATGACTCCGAGAAATATAAAAAGAAGGTTTAATCTTTAAACCCCAAATTAGAATTTTCTTTCCCTTTTCACACTTTCTACATTCGTGCACAGTTTCCAAAAACCTAAGGGAAATTCTAAATTTTGGTTCATGGGTTAAATACCACCCTTGCATGTTATTGAGCTACATGGACTTTGATGCATTTTTTGGGTACGTAGGCGGCCCAAATCAATCCCAAAATTCGATTCCCATTTTCTTATTTGGTTACTTTACTTATTCTCACATTTATTTGTATTGTGCGAGTAATACTCCGCCCCCATATTTTATTACTTTTCCCTCATGAGTTTTAATAATATGAAAACCTTGGGATTTGGATTAGTAGGAATGAGTTTATAGCTACAATTGAATGTTTGGGATCCTGGTTGTAATTGTTGGAAGTTTGTGGTTTAAAATTGAAGAATTTGTAGAAAAAAGGAAGAAGAATTGTTCGAATGAGAAACTGAGGTCGTTCGAAGTGAGGATCAAATGAGATTCGAACGAGGGTCATCTTCATAACAGGTTTGGCTCTCTCAAAGGTCATTAGAAGTGGGGGATCGAACGAGGTTCGATTTCACATTTGAATGAGTGGCGAATATCATTCGAACGAGGTCATTCAAATTTTTAAATCGAGTTTCGCTTTTGCACTGTCATGTTTTTTGCCCTTGGATTGTGGAGTTGTTGAAATATGGTAAGTCCAGATGAGATAAAAATGATATTTACATGTCTTAGGAAGTTTTATACAGCTTGTTTAGGGTTTAATTTGGGGATTTAGAGTTGGAAGAAGAGAGAAAGGGGTGGGTCTTCCACCATTTTTATGCATTTCTCCACCTCTCTCTACCACAAACCACCATGTCACCGCCATCCTTCCACCTAATATCACCACACTTGCAATGTCTTACACCATATTTGAACCATACATACCCAAATTCACCATGGACGAGGCGAGCTACAAATATCTAGAGATATTATTGGGGGATTTTGGAGAAGATGAAGATGGATGATTCGTGGATCTTAAAGAGGGTCTTATTGGAAATTTTATGGAGATAAGCTCGATGGAGTTAGGCAATCTCTCTGAGGCCACCTTAGTAAGTCGGAGGTTGCCATCTTCTTAGACATTTCATGCCTACCATTATTGGAGCTTCGTTTGAGGTGGACAAATCTTACTCTTAATATTAAGACGCTATTTTCTGTGTATTAGTAGTCTTGTTGTTAGATTATAAAAGTAGGATGAATTTGAATAAATGGTGGGTTTCTTGTAAATTGATATTAACCAATTTTATGGAATAAAAATGTTGGAAGAGAGTTGGTTTTGAAAATGAAACATGAATGAATATTTTAAAAAATTTCTTGAAATAAAGATTTGGGGCTTTTATGATAATGGTGTATTTCTATATGTTGATGTTAAACATTTTATGGAATAAAATGTTTGGAGAAGATATTTATCTTGCTAAAACATTTGGTGAAATAATTTTCCAAAGTTTCTTGCAAAAAGGTAGATTTTATAAAAGATGGACATTTGTTGAGTTTGAAGAAATAAAAATGTATTTTATGTATTCAAAGTGCATTTTTGAAAGTATTATGAATTTCTATAATGAAATGTATGTTTAATCCATATAATAGGATTTTTGGAGTTAAAAATCATCTTCTCATGTGTGTAAACTTGTTGTAATTTGATAACGAACATATAAACAAGTTCAAGGAAGGTTTTAATGGGTTTAAACATGAAATAAGAAAAAATATAAATTCTAGTATTCAAAATGTGCGAAAAGGAGTTGAAAGTGTGATAAGCGTAATGTTATAAGACTGCTCGTGTTAATAAAAAAAGGAAATGGTATTTTCCTATTAAAGTAGTCCTTAATTATAATTGGATTTCTTGGATAAATAAATTAAATAAATATCTAACTTGAAAAATGGTTAGAAAAGACATTGAGTAAGTGGTAATGGGTTAAAACTTTGAGAAGTTTGTAAGGACATTTTTGTCCATTATCATTTTGTATGTCTTCATCCGTTACATCATTGAAGAAAATCAAGATCGAATCGTCATAGACGGATCCGAATTTCAAAAGAAGAAAGGAATTATTTTTTCTGCACAACCGGACCGGTCCGCCCAGATTAAAAGAACCGATTTGACCCCGGACCAGAACGCCCCTCTATCGGACCGATCCGCTTGCTGAAGATCCAGTAGACCACGGATCGAATGCGAACCAAATAGGGGCTTTGAGAAAACGAACCGGTCTGACCTCCCAGACCGATCCGCATCAGAGGCAGACCGGTCCGCCTGGGATAAACTCAGTAAGATCGTGCAGAGATTTTTTAGGCTGAAAGATTTCTATTTAAACCCACTTCAGGAATTTGTTTGGAGAGACTTCTTCACACGATTTTCAGAGTTCATAAACTCAAAGTCTTCACCTTTGTGAGTTTCCAAACTCATGTTTTGATTCACACAAATTTCCAAATCATTTGTGAATCATTTTGAAACCCTAGAACACAAACTTTTTGTTGTTCGTACCCTTGTGGAGAAGACCGACCTTCTTCTTCATTACTGCCCTCCTGGAAAGGGAAACTTCTAGTCGTCGACTACAGATCTGACGCCTAAGGGTAATTATGTGTCACCCTTGTATTTCATTGTAATCTGTGTTAATCGTACTTTACAAAATTATAGTGAAATAAATGGTTTTGCCCCTTTGGGGGATTTTTCCTCACTGGTGTGCGTTTGAATGTTCTTGCATGCTTTACATCCTATTCAATCACACCTAGATGCATGTTTAGGATTTAATTGGGTTAAACTGTGTTTAATTATATAATTTCTTAATTTGAATGCATGCGCACATCTCTCAAATTGGTATCAGAGCCAGTTACACAGATTTACAGTATAATTTTCCAAAAAATTCTTCTAAGATATCAATTTTCTGAAAAATTGACTTTTGAAAATGAGTGTGTTCATAATGGAGAAGTTATATAATAAAATGCCAGTTTTTTATGGGACAAACTATGCATATTGGAAAGCCCGCATGAGATCTGCATTAAAAGTTATTGATGAACGTGTCTGGATTTTGGTAGAAAGAGGGTGGACTCCTCCCTTCGTCACTGTTGAAAATGTGATCAATTTAAAACCTATCACTTCTTGGACTGAAGAAGAATTTAAATGGTCATCATTCAATTCTAAGGGTCTAAGTGCTATTTTCGGGTCTGTCAAACCTGATGAGTTCAAACCCATAATGACGTGCACCACGTCAAAAGAGGCATGGGATGTTTTACAACTCACCCATGAAGGAACTAATGCTGTGAAAGAGTCTAAATTGCAAAATTTGACAACTCAATTTAAAGCCATCACCATGCATGAGATTGAATGTTTTGATGATTTTTATGCTAGGCTTTCTGACATTGTTAATACTAGCTTTAATCTTGGTGAACATATTCCTAATACCAGAGTTATCAAAAAGATTCTTCATTCTTTACCTAAGTGTTTTATCCCCAAAGTCACTGTGTTAAATTCTACGAGTAATTTAAACACGCTAAAATGGGAAGAACTTGTAGGAGATTTGCAAACATATGAAATTAATATGTTCCCTAAAACTGCTAGGTCTAAAGATAAGGGAATTGCACTTAATGCCAAAGAGAAAAAGAGTGAGGGGTCGGCTAGAAAGAGGGTAGATTCATCTAGAAAGAGAGAGACTGACACGCCAGATTCTGACTGTGATTTTGACTTAGATGATTTGGTTCTTTTTGCAAAAAAATTCAAGAGGATTCTCAAATTTAAGAAAAATGGCAATTTTAAAGATAAAATTTTTTTTGAGAAAAATAAGTTTGAAAAGAAAAATGAAAAAGATTTTAATGATCCTCCTAAGAAAGAAAGTGATAGATGCTTTGAGTGCGACGGTAGGGGTGCCACATGTCTGAACAGAGAGAAAGGGAAAGCGGTCCTTAATGCTACCCTTAGCGACGACAGTGAAGTCGAGTAGGTGGACTCAGGAGATGAGTCACCGCACGAGTGTAACTTCACCACATTCATGGCTAGTCCTATGAGAGTGTTGAGTACTTCTCACGACGATAAGGATGCTGCATCACAGGGACACCTCGACAGTGAGATCGATGTGAGTGAGGGGGAGGATGACTCAAGTGAGAGCGAGACTGATATTCAATGCGCCTATGCTGAGTTATATTCTGAGTCATTTAAAACTAAAAAGCGTAACAAAGCGTTAGTTCTTAAGATCACCATCTTAGAGGAAGATTTAAGAAAATCGAGAGAGAAAGAGAGAGTCCTCCACCTTCACCGCCCTGAGAGAGAGAGAATCTGTCTGTGTTAAGAAAGAGAGTTTATTTAGAGAGAGAGAGAGAGAGAGAGTAGTTTTGACAAAGAAAGAGGGTACTTGACTAAACAAGTGACTAGTCTTACGAGTGAGCTCCATTCCTCCGTGGAGACTCGAAAGAAACTAGAAGTCCTTGTTGCCCAGCTGACTCATGATCTTGAGAAAGCACGGGAAGTCAAGGTACAAATCGAGGACAGATCAGGGAAGATGGGAAAGATGCTCCTCGGCCCCTCTTTAGGTTTTTGGTGATAGGCAGGGAATAGGTTATGATGGTGCCTCCACGTCCCAAATTGCACCTGGACCAGTTCCTGAGTTTACTACGACTCCTTATGGCCATCGTCAAAATCCTCGAAGGAGAATTCGACCAAGAAAAGAAAACCAAGGTCTGCCTTTAACTGTGTTCTTTTGTACTTATTGCAAAAGAAAAGGCAACCTCAGGGAGTTTTGCTATAGCATGGGTCGGACACGACGTACTGTTGCCCCACCTCAGCATACTGATGATTTTACCAGTCTGAGAGAGGGAGTTGAGTTCTTAGCTGCCACGTCTCAGAGTTTGATGGAGGAATTTCGACGATTGTCTTTGCCATCAGTGAATGCTTCTCACATTCCAGCTAAAACCAACAACAACAAAGGTAAACAAAAGGTCACCGCTTATTGGGTACCTAAGAAAGATAAAAAGGCCTTTGTTGTTCATGTCGCTCTCAAAGAACATAATACCTCACAGTGGTATTTTGACAGTGGGTGCTCCAGACATATGACAGGTGATGCCTCATTTTTTACATCTCTTGAGGATTATCAGGATGGCAGAGTCACCTTTGGAGATGGGAGCAAGTCTAACATTATAGGACGTGGTACTGTCGAGTTACCTGGATTTCCTAAGCAAGAATATGTTTTGTACGTCAAAGGTTTGGAAGCAAACCTTCTCAGCATTAGCCAGCTGTGCGACGCTGACTTTGCCGTAAAGTTTGATCGGGACGGTTGTAAGGTCTATAATCAAGCCGGTAAACTTTTAGTGCAAGGGGTGAGGACAAAGGATAACTGCTATGGGACTGAGCCCATATCCTCACTTGTCTGCAAAAACGCCACGATCACTCCTATGGATCTGTGGCACCAATGTCTAGGTCACATAAATATTAGATATCTAACTCACTTAGATAAAAAGGACCTAGTATGTGTCTTACCATCTCTTCGAAGGCCAACTTCAACGGTTTGTGGACCCTGTCAGTTGGGAAAACAAATTCGTAGTCCCCATAGGAAGTTTCATTCCATTACCACCTCTCGTGTTCTTGAGCTTATACACATGGATCTTATGGGTCCCACTCGTACCGAGAGTCTGGGTGGTAAGAGGTATATCCTCGTGATGGTGTATGATTTCTCCAGATATTTCATCATAGGTTTTCTGAGAGAGAAATCCGATGTTGTAGAGTTTTTAACGACCAAGTGTCGTATCCTGCAAAATCAACACGGAGTCACTATTAACAGGATACGTAGTGATAACGGCACTGAATTTAAGGAAGCAAAGGTAGATTCTTATTGTGATAGCCTTGGGATCAAACATGAATTTTATTCTGTGAAGACTCCTCCGCAAAATGGGATTGTTGAGAGAAAGAATAGAACGATCCAGGAGATGGCTAGATCTATGCTTCTAGGTCGTAAAGTTTCTAGGAGATTTTGGGTGGAGGAAGTGTCTACTTCATGCCACACGGTGAATAGGGTTTATCTGCGTCCACACACACTTTAGACTCCTTATGAGTTATGGACTGGCAAGAAGTCCAACCTTGCTTATTTTCGTGTTTTTGGGAGTAAATGCTACATCCTACGGGATAGAGAGAAATTAGGAAAGTTTGACTCCCAAAGCGATGAGGGAATACTGCTGGGATATTCATCGAACAGTATAGTGTACCGAGATGTCAACCGAAAGAGCTCTAAGGTTATGGAGTAAATAAACGTCACCGTGCAAGATGACGAACCTACGAAATTTATTGACTCTAAACTTCAGTGTGAGGATGAGGATATTTCTAGCAGTGATTTATTTGTACCTCACCCACACTCTGTGGACCCTACTCCTGTGTTAGGGGACACACCCGCTTGGGTTCGCAAGAGTCAAGACCCTTCTGCCATTATTGGTGATCCCACTCTAGGAGTCAAGACTCGTCCTTAGCTAGAGAACGTTGTCAGTAATTTTTGCTACACATCCAAAGTCGAGCCCAAGAATCATAAAGAACCACTCAAGGATGAACACTGGATATCTGCTATGCAGGATGAGTTGCTTCAGTTTAAAAAGAACAATGTGTGGGAAATTGTCCCCCGACCTAGTGAGACAAATGTGATCGGTACCCGATGGATTTTCAAGAATAAAATGGATGAAAATGGTACCATAATCCGAAATAAGGCTAGGTTGGTCGCTCAAGGCTACACACAGATAGAAGGTGTAGACTTTGGGGAGACATTTGCTCCTGTTGCAAGGCTTGAGTCCTTCCGTTTACTACTCACCATCGCATGTCATCTGCGCTTCAAGTTATATCAGATGGATGTCAAGAGTGTCTTTCTGAATGTCATTCTATAGGAGGAGGTTTACTTGGAACAACCGAAAGGGTTTGAAGACCCTCAACACCCAGAGCATGTCTACTATCTGAGGAAAGCCTTGTATGGTTTGAAGCAAGCACCCCGTACTTATTACGAGAGGATTACTTCCTATCTCTTAGCCTGTAGCTTCAAGAGAGGGGGAGTTGATATGACGTTGTTCGTCAGGAGAGATGACGGTGCAATTTTGGTTGCCCAGGTCTATGTGGACGATATAGTCTTTGGATCCACGTGCTCTCAACATGCTCATTACCTTGAAGAGGAGATGAAAAGTGAGTTTGAGATGAGCATGGTTGGTGAGCTTACTTTCTTCCTTGGTCTCCAGGTTCGTTAGCTAGAGGATGGGATGTTCATCTCCCAATCCATGTATGCTAGAGACCTAGTAAATAAATTTGGTTTAGACTCCGCTAAGCATGCTCGTACACCTATGAGTACCACTAACAATATTAGTAAGGACACTTCAGGCAAGGAAGTAGAACAAACCTTATATCGGAGTATGATAGGTAGTCTTCTCTACTTGACTTCCAGTCGTCCTGGCATAGCCTTTAGTGTTGGAGTCTGTGCGCGATATCAGGCGTCCCCAAAAGAGTCACATTTACTTGCTCTAAAATGTATTATTAAATACGTGAGTGGGACTCTCTCATATAGTATTTGGTATTCCTTTGATATCGATGACCGTCTATCTGCCTATTCAGATACCGATTGGGTCGGGGATGTAGATGGTTGTAGGAGCACTTCTGGTGGGTGTTTCTATTTTGGTTCTGCTCTTGTCTCTTGGCTGAGCAAGAAGTAAAATTCCATCTCTTTGTCCACTGCGGAGGTTGAGTACATAGCTGCCGGGAGTTGTTGCATGCAACTCTTGTGGATGAAGCAAATGTTGGAGGATTATGGGATTTCACAGGACACCATGACCATTTCCTGTGATAACACGAGCGCGATATACATATCCCGCAATCGAGTCTAGCATTCGTGCACAAAGCACATCAGGATACGTGAGCACTTTATACTACAGTTAGTTGAGGAGAAGATCGTATCCCTGAGTTTCGTTCCTACCGACTGTTAATTAGCTGATATTTTCACGAAACCTTTAGATGCCCTTAGATTTGAGAGTCTTAGGAAGTCTTTGGGGATATTCACAGTTGACTGAGGGGTTGGTCTATGACTAGCATAGGATGCATTATCCTTATCATATAATCTGATGCCTATTGCTAGCTTGTATCATTAGTTTGTTTTATTTCTATTTATTTATTATTTAGTTAAAAGCAAAAATTCCAAAAAGATTTTTCTTTTTAGAAAATTTTTGAAAAATCCAAAAAGCTTTTTCTTTTTAGAAAATTTTTGAAAAATCCAAAAAGCTTTTTTTTGCACCATTTACGGATGATCATTTAAGATAGAAAATTCACAAAATTCATTCCATTTATCCATGTGACTATTTGATAGATATTTGAGACGCTGCATCATTTCATCCATGTGCTTTACATTATTTTGAAGTCTTTGAGATGTGATTGGCGATATCTTCCTACATGTTTGACTCCTATATCCTTTATTGCACACATGCACAACTTTATTTGATTATTGTATTTTTCAGACTCGATACGTCACATGGTATTTTTGCTTTTTCTCATGTGTGTAGGTACTTCGTTGATGATCTCTGAATTGCACACCCTGATGAGAAAAGCGTTAAGATTCCTGAAGATTCGAAGAGCAAATGATGAAGTCTTATTCATAAGTATCTGTCCAGTTTTGGGTTCGTGGAAGGGTAGATTTGTATAGGCATTTTGGTTGTTTGATAAATTCGGATGGTTGTTTTTTACGTATGTACCAGCATAGACATAGGGGGAGATTTGTAAGGACATTTTTGTCCATTATCACTTTGTATGTCTTAAGTCGTTACATCGTTGAAGAAAATCAAGATCGAATCGTCATCAACGGATCCGAATTTCAAAAGAAGAAAGGAATTATTTTTTTTTCACAATCGGGCCGGTCCACCCAGTTTAAAAGAACCGATCCGACCCCGAACTGGTTCGCCACTCTATCGGACCGATCCGCATGTTGAAGATCCAGTAGACCACGGATCGAATGCGAACCGAATAGGGGCTTTGAGAAAATGAAGTTGTCCGACCTCCCAGACCGGTCCGCATCAGCGGTAGACCGGTCCGCCTGGGATAAACTCAGTCAGATCGTGCAGAGATTTTTTAGGCTGAAAGATTTCTATTTAAACCTACTTCGGGGATTTGTTTGGAGATACTTCTTCACACGATTTTCAGAGTTCATAAACTCAAAGTCTTTACCTTTGTGAGTTTCCAAACTCATGTTTTGATTCACACAAATTTCCAAATCATTTGTGAATGTTTTTGAAACCTTAGAACACAATTTTTTTACTGTTCATACCCTTGTGGAGAAGACCGACCTTCTTCTTCATTGGTTCCCTCCTGGAAAGGGAAACTTCCAGCCGCCGACTACAGATTCGACGCTTGATGGTAATTCTGCGTCACCCTTGTATTTCATTGTAATCCGTGTAAATCGTACTTTACAAAATTATAGTGAAATAAATGGTTTTGCCCCTTTAGAGGATTTTTCCTCACTGGTGTGTGTTTGAATGTTCTGGCATGTTTTACATCCTATTCAATCACACTTAGATGCATGTTTAGGATTTAATTGGGTTAAACTGTGTTTAATTATATAATTTCTTAATTTGAATGCATGCGCACATCTCTAAAAGTTGGTATGTCTAACTTAATAATATTTTTGGCAGGATAACACTTATGAAATTGAAAGGAAGGACAAGCTTGGGAATAAATGGGTAAAATGATAATTTTACACAAAGTATAACATTTTTATGACATAAAAATGTTGGAAAGGGTGTTACACAAATTGGTCCTAAATGGACATGATTTTGGAATAAAATCAAAGTTAAAGTGTAAAGGACATGAAATGATAATCTTCAAAGTGAAACACAAGTTGGGTTGAAACCCCAAGTTTTGGCTTCGCTCGGGTAAAATGAAAAGAAGGAATAATGTGGATATTTGTAAAATATTAAAAATGAAACTCGGATGACACTGGGATAATTAAGAAGGGCTCGAATCCCTAGGATGAAAAAACAAAAACCACTTGCTTGAGCATATGGTGGCATCATCGGTGGTGTGGAGCCCATTAAAGTACGCAGTTTATTGGAATATTCCAGGAAAAAGATAATGGAATAAGGAACATGTCAAGAAATGGGTTGTGTGATGAAAATGTAAAAGGAACAACCTAACTTGAATTAATTAATAAATGTTCTGCTAAAGACTAAAGTGGACAAGAAATGTGTAAATTGATTAATGTCTATAAAATATAGTGTGGTTAAACGGGTGAGTTAAGCAACCTCAGAAGGTTTACCCATAATTAACATAAGGGTGTGCTCGGAAAGGTTTTCAAAAGTTAAATGAGTATTTTCTAACACGGTGTTCACATGTGTTAAAAGAGGCAATTGTCAATGTAAATACTAATGTGAATTGCTTTAAATGAAAAGGGTAACTTCGGTAAAGAAGTTATTTTTTATTTATTAAAAAGTGTTAGTTTGAGTATTTAGCCGCGTGTGTTAAATAAATGGATAGATCTCACATTAAGAAAGAAGGAGTTCTTTTGTGGATTAAGTTTAATTAAGGGATAAATTATGTTTCTGGACATGAAAATGGTTTCATGAATTATATGTGTGTGTATGTGTGTGTGTATAAGGTAGTTGCATGTACATGTAGGTATAACGTGTTAGATTCTTCTTTTTGTCGTTCGATTCTATATTTTATTTTTTATTTCTCACTGAGCATTTGGCTCAAACGCTCATCTTTGTCATGAAAGGTGGGGTACGGGTTCGTATTTTGAGAGTTTTACACATGTAAGTACTTTCTTTTATTTCACGTTAGTAGCTCTATATGCTTGGACTCCGGGGATGTTTCCCACGGGACCCTCGCGTAGTTTGATTGAAATTGGAATCGCATGCTAAAGAAGTGAAATATTAATTAAAATAAAACTGAATTAGTAACATTATGTTGATTGTGTCATTGCACTTCACACCTAGCGCTCGAAATGGACCGGTTTGACTATGGATAACCCGTAAATCCAAGTCGGGACATTACAGTACATATATATACATATACTAGTCTATATGTTCTTAGTAATCCATTGAGACATGCATATGCACTCCCTCATTGTGAATATTGATCTGGTGGTTGCTCACATAATATTTACATATTTTTTATTTTATTTTCTTTTCGAGATCCCTTTAGACATGCGTATTAACTTCATCATATTGTATTATGATCCGATGTATCACACACAATGTAGTTTTTTCTTTATATTTTTAGCGTCCTTCTCAGACATGTGTATTCCATTCTTCGCGATGGATTATGATCCAGTGAGCTTCTCACAATTCGTCTACCTTATTAGATTATTTTTTTCTCTTTATTCCTTAGGATGATCATCTTCGTCTTTTGATGTGAGTATGACGATTTATTTTCTAACCTAATTTCACATCACACATATTATACACGTTAATTATATTTTTGAGAAAAAGGAAATTTATCACAATCCATAGAGATCGAAAGGGTGGAAAGGGTTCCTAACACCTTCCCATACCGTAACTTAGTTCTCGGACCCTCGATCCATTTGGTTTTTTATGCGTCAATTCCTCTTTAATGTTGTCTATTTGGGGATAGATGCATGTTTTGCACGTTCGGAGAAAAATAGGCCAGTGAATCTCTTTTCTATGTTTTCACCCCCTTTTTGACGATGGGAAATTTATATATGTGAGATCCCACAAAGATCACGTGAGTAGCAAAAAAGAAGTCTTCCCTCCTTGATCCCTGCACGTAACCAATACTTTATCTTTACGTGAAAACTCATGTTGGAACAAATTTCCTGGATGGTTATAGTGGCGACTCCACTGGGAAACTTATTATTTTTAGAGGACTAGACATTATTTCACATGGGATTTATTTCCTTTTCTCTCCCTTTCCCTATTTATTTACATGTGTATATGTGCCTCCACTTGTATATTCTTATTACTCTAATAAAAGTTGGTATATATGTCTTGCTCATAATATGATGACCATGTATATCCCTCTCTCCATCATCATCTTTTTCTCATTACATGTATATACCACCTTTTATGTCACATGATTCATTATTTATTCACTTGTTTATAGTTATCATGTTTCACTCCACTTACTCACATTTCCACATGATCCATGTCACTTGTAGATATCCATGTTTAGTCACACTAACACACATTCCCACTAACACACACTTTGACATTACTCTTGCTTGTATATATCCACATACTTTCTCCACTTACACATATTCTCGTGTCATTCTCACTTCGCACATACCTATCACTCACTTGTGCATTTTCACATATCTCACACTTTATTTATATCATTATGCTTTGTATATGCTCCATACTTCATGTACATAAAAAACCCAGATTTTTTAAATGGGAATTTTTTAATTTAATTTTGGAAATCGGAGAAAAATTAAATTTTGGATTTTATAAATTTTATAATTTAAAATGTTGGTTTTTATATTTGAAAAATAAATTTTCAAACGGAATTGGAATCGGAATTAAAATGGAGTTTTAATTGAATTTTTATTATATAGAAGAGTCCTAAAAACATAAAACTCTCTAAGAGTCCTCCAAACATAAAACTCTCTAGAAAAAAATATTTAGAAATATTGGATGGTCCGATCGAGATGACAATTTTTGTACGGTTCCCTCTCATCTTCAGCTAATTCGTCCTCGAATTTCATTTAATTCTAAAGGTTAGATCGTCCCGAATAAAGTTTTTAGTGTTTGTATCTCATTAAAACTCTTTTTCTTAATCAAACTCTTAATCCTTTATATATCACCACTAATTCGTGGATGAACTTTTCAAATCACTTTTTCTCAAATTTTTCAACTAGAAGACCTCTCCAAAATTATTCCCTTTCATCTACAAACTTTAGCCCCAAACTTAATCAAGTGTTTGACTCGATATTTGAAGTCTTAAATGGTGTTTTCCCAAGATTGTTCAAGAACGACTCTTTGCTAATTAGTTGAGAGGAATCCAACCGTCTATTCAGAATTTACAAATGATTTATACCTGCGCTTGAATACTCTATTCCTTTCCGTTAGTATTATGCATTTTAAGTGTTGCCTAAACCTAAATTTCATGCTTTTCTTAAAATCAATTAGAAATTTAATTAGAGAAAGTGGACACATAAAACTTGGGCCTATTTTTATGAAATCTTTTAATATGAATAATATTCATAACCTTTGGGTACGTAGGATTTATGTGAGAATTTTGGGTTTTGTTTGTGTAGGTTGCAAGTAGAAAAATCCTTGTTTTGGAATCAATGGATTTGGAAGCGTTTAACTCACGTTAATTGTGTTGAGATAATGAAATTTGTAATATGACGATTTAATGAGGAATTTCAGTGTTTATTCTAAAAAAAAATGGGATCAATTTTAGTGAAGTTAAGATTTTATTGAATTGGGCTATCTTGCGTAGTTTTGTACGATGATTATTTTGCTTGTTTGTGTGGCTTGTTGGTATTATAATATTGTCATTGTGACGACGGGTTGTTGGTCATTTTTTCTCTCCCTATATTTTCTAGGATACCTTCTAGGTATGGGACTAGTGAGGGTAGATTATCGCATTTTTATCATTTTGGGGGTGGGCTGATTTTCGGTATTTTATCGTTGTTAGGCTAGCATAGGAATGAGACTAGGTAGAGATTTAAGTTAGAAATTCATCATATACATGAGGCAGGACATATTGATAACTTGGTGACCCTTAGGTATGGGACTAAGGGGTATTTTGAGGATCTCACATCGATAATAAGGGTGGGGTTTTTGGTTAACTGTGAATTGAGAAATTGAGAATTCATGCCTAAGACAAAAAAAAATGGGTATTAAAATTGGTGATGACATAATGTGTCAGGGACCGACAGTTTAACCGGGTCAACTTGGGCGATTTATGTCGTGTCGTGTGTGGAACCTTGTCATATTGCGGGGGAATCGACAGTTTAAACGGATTTTGGTTGGCTATTGATAAGTGGAAGTGTGACATTTTGGTGAATTATCACCAAGGCGGGAGGACCGTTATAATGATTTTTTGTGAATTATCACCCGAGGCGGGAGGAGCGCCATACCTAATAATTATTGAAGTAAGAACATAAATAATTGCGAAATTGATAACTTGGGTTAATTTAAGTAAATTAACACCGTGGGACTATGGGATAACTAAAATCATATTGGTGTGCTTTTTGAAATGGGGATTTCTGAGGGTAGTTAGTGATTTATAGTTATCGCGTTTAATTATATCGTTTAATTAAAGTACTTTATTATGGTATTTATTGCGTATAATACTATTGTCTGGGTTCATGGACCCTATTTGAGGGGAGTAGTGTGTATTCATGCTCGGGGTTCTGACCTCGTGCGTTGATTAATATTTTCAAGTTTTAGTGCTGGAGTTATTGCACAGGATTTTTGGAGATTATCTGGGAGGCGCAGCCGGAGTATTTTAGTTGAGCTTAGTAGTGTAGACTAGTTTTCCATTCCTTTGAATTTGTATTAAGACTCAGTTTATAATTTTGGTGGGCCATTTGGTTCCACAGTTGTACGGTTTTATTCAGATATTCTTAGTAGAATGGTATTCAATGTTATATTATTAGGGATTGGATTTATTCGAAGTCTAGTACGTGATGGATATTTTATCGTTCAGTTGGTTATTATCATTTGGAATTGAATCAATTATTGATCTCATGGATGGATTATTTATCATCTCATATTTGTTTCATGCTAAGAGTGGTATTTATTTACTCACACCCGACTTAGTTTTGGTGGCGGCCGACGCTAGAATTGAGCGGGGTGTGACATTTTACTCTCCATGTCTAGCCCCCTTTATCACATGTTACGCGTGTATATTTCATGATCTACCTCATACTTAGTAGCAATACTTATCTCGCTTAGCATACATAAAATACTAATTAAGACTCGTGCATTTTTCACACTTGAGAACTATATTTTAACTAAAATTTGTCCCTTACCAGGGGATCACTTCGTGATAGGTGTTGGTCCAATGAGACACGGTTAACCTAAGTGATATGATTCTCACCCTCTATTGATTGAACATATTTGAAGTATATAGAACGGTTCCCCATATATTGTAACGCTTAATAAAAATCATTACATGAGGTATATAGCAGGGAAATCATTCACATGCGTCAAGTGAATCGAATTGTCTCTCACACGTACCGTCTCCACGAGGTATATTGTGAGGCAATTCACATACATTCAGATATATCAAATGACTTATTTACATGTATCGATATATGATTTCCCTTATAGGTGAGAGATGCATCATGGAATTCATTCCAAATGGGCAAACCTATTCATTAACCTCCCAATGCATCAACTTCATATTGGCATCTACCCTAAAAAACTCATAACCAGTTTGCCAATTTTTATAAAACTATACCAAAATTTTAGGTCATCTTAACACCTGAATTTTGCATTGTTTTTCCCATTTTTAAAACATGACCTTGTGTGTGAGTCTATAAACATGTCAAATAGTGTTTTGTATTGCATACCCTAACATTTTACAGGCTCGATGCATGCCCGTCATTTCAGTTGCACTCTAGAAAAAACATAATACAAGTAAAGCCTAATAATAATAACTACACTAGGGATTTCCTTTTCTCCCTTTTTCAAAATACTAAAAAAACAAATTCTCCCCTTTTTAAAAAAATATAACCAAAATATTCCTTTTTCCATTTGAATAAACACAAAAATCCTTTTCCTCTCAGGTGCAATCACATATCCTAGTTTTGGTCTGGCTCCCCATTGTATCAGGTCCTCCATCAAGCCACCTTGGAGCTCTACCACCTCATATTCTACCTTTACAAATTTTAATATTCCCTCCTAAGACTCTTTGCGAAAAATCTCAACCAGAATGCCAATGTTCAACGAGACCTAATGGCAGTCCTCACTCAGCTCAATGCCAAAATAGATAATCTCCTGGAAGAGGTCCAAGAAATGTTTAGACTCCTAAATCTCTCGAGCCTAACGCCATCTTCCATCATGGCATAGGTCCATAAGCTCCAGAATAGATGTGGGTTTTAGAAGAGTACTAACATGTCCCGCATGACTAATAGTCTACCACCAGCTCAATTTTCAATGCCAAACTTTTCCTAATTAGGGGTAATTTTTTAGTGCCTATTCCCATCGGCCTAAAGGAAAAGATTTGGATATGGTTAAATAATACCTCGGGTAATTATCTTATAAGTTCGACCAAGTCAACATCTTAGGGAATTACGTGGATTACATATGTATCCCTATCCTAAAGCTCGATTTCCAGAGAAGTTCAAAATGCTAGATATAAAAAAGTTTGGAGGCAACAAACATCCCATCGTACACCTACTTAGCTATCATCGTTCTATGACCCTCCTTGGAGCATATGAAGAAATAATGGCATAAATTTTCCAACAGACTCTTAAAGAAAGTGATCTCCGATAGTTCTTATCACTAGAAGAATCCAAAGCTAATAATTGGGAGGACATGGCACAAGAATTCATGGCCCAGTAACGAGGAGTTATAGGTCACCCACTATGATCTTGAGCTACTCAAATAGAACCCTAGTGAATCATTTTGAAGTTTTATCAAACGATGGAGAGGAAAGGTTGCTACCATGACAAATCTACCATCCAAGGAAGAGCAAGTGAGTATTGTGAAAAAAAAAATATTATCGCATATCAAAGCCTCTATGGGAAGATAGTACTACCCCCCATTTTATATCCTTCTGGGGGGTAGGGGACGATTGAAGGAGGGTTTGTTAGAGAGAAATAAGATCCTGATCCAAAGAGGATAATCGAGTAGTTCATCCCTCAAAAGTATGATAATATGGCCAGTACCTCGGTCTCAACCATTAACAACATATCTCAATATGCTACCTCGTGTACACAAAAAATCGCCCCATTTCAGTTAAAAGAGAATACACTGAACTGGATAGCCCCTTATCAAAAGTTTATTAATCTCTCCTATTCTGAAATCTCATCAACCCTCTATAACCTTGACCATTACCAAACCCACTTCCATAGAATTTCAAGCACGATGCCTTTTATGAATCCCATTAATTCACCGAGCACACCATGAATAAATGTTTTCACTGAAGAATGTCATTAAAAGTTTTATCGATAAGGGGCCATTGCCCCTTTAGCTAATTTAAAGCCCAATACCACTCAAACCCTCTTCTAGCACATTGCACCAGTGTGAATGCCATTCTTTTAGAAGTAAATTTAGAGTTTGACCCTTCCACCATAATGAAGCCCATTAAAATACCCAATCCATCTACTAGCTCACCTAAAACCCTCAAGGTTTGACCCTATTTGATTTTACATCTATGAAATGCATTCAACCAAGATTTATCCTACCTAATGAGGGCCTTCATAGCAATTTGAACCCGCCCAAAAATAGGAAGTATAGAGACACCAACCATCTTGAATCAACTTCGAAACCTAGCATAAAACTACCACAAGGAATGATTATCAAAAAGGGTGTGAATATATCAACAATATGTACATGAAAACCCGATAATGGGCCTAATAGTCAGATTATTGGATTGCGTCAGCGAAGGAGTTCATTTTGCACAATATTATGCAAGTCTTGTCTAATGAATTTGTTAATAAGAAATAAATATGCACGGCCTTCGAATTGCTCACCATCCCGAAGTGGTGATAGGTCCTTTTGTGTTATAGTTGTTGTTGCAAATACTAATCAATTAAAAATCCTTTTTGAACCTACAAATACATAAACATATGTATGGCAACTAAGGGGTATCAATCCAACTTATTAATATAGACAAGAGTAAAATAAAGATTCAAATGATTTTTAATACATTGGTTAAAGGGAAATTTATTTTGACTAATTATGTGCTAATATTAAAACTAAACTAATAAATAAAAATTAAAATAAAAGATTAATGGGTTGAAAAAATGTGAGAACAAATAAGGGATGAAACTTTACCACATAGATTAATTATAGCTCATAAACTCATAATTTGTCTCTCAGAATATAAATTCCTAACACAATTCTCTAAAAAGAAACATAAATATCAATAAAAAACCACACTACACAAACCTAAATTACCCTACAAATATGAACTAGGAATTATGTATACTATCTACAAATATTGGATCTTAATAATGAATACCAAAAGCCCCTTTTAAAGGTCGAAACATAGGTTTGGGGCATGTTTGGAATATCATAAAAGGTTGGATTAACAAATTAAACAATAAAAAAAGGGTATGGGCAAGGGAATTATTTTAATAAGAGTCTGAGCTGTCGATTTAAAAGATATGGGAATATAATTAAAATTTTGGTTTCTTTTAAAAAATAAATAAAAAAGAAATGAAGAAGAATTGACGTTTGATGGAGAAAATAAAAAAGAAATAAAAAATTGGAGTTAAAAATATAATAATGGAAAGAATCTCGATTGGCTGAAGGAAATCTCATGCACATAGGGCAAGTGGGATGGGGTCAGATTCAATGTTTTTGGGGATGCCACTTGGTGCTCCCAAATGGGGACATGCAGTGCCTTAAGGGTTTTTAGCAAAACCGAGGTGAAACCCCCACCCCAATAATGAGATTCAAACACTTGACCTTGGACTCGAGAAAAATAAGCCTTACCACCGAACCATATATTTTAAACAATCTGGAAAACATTTACAATTTATCTTGTATTAATGCAACAACCGTGCAATTCACCCCAGTGATGCGCTCATACTCACGCTTAGCCATTCCATACTGTCCTTTACCAGGTTTAGTGTTAGGACATGATTTCATTAACGTCTATTTTAGAATGTAGGAAATTTTATAAGTGTCCTAGATCACAGCATATATATCTTATACCGCTACACTCATCACGTCTACACGATCATCCATGATGACCTCGATCCGAATCCAAAGTTTTCAGGCACCCGTCATTTTCATACATGCGTAGTGAAACATCACCAAGCAACGTGCAACGTACATCTTCAACATTCCCACTAGTCCACTCAAAATTATGCTACAATATTTAATTAGGAGTTCTTAATGTTTACATATTTATTTGGGAATTTTTTGTAAACTGTTTTTCAGTGAAATGTTTTCCTACGCGAAAAGAATTTTTTCTAAGTGTTGAGATGTACATAATTTGACGTTCACGTCATTCGAACGACATTGTACTATCGTTAAAATGACATAACGATCTCGCGTGAAGTCATTCAAATGACATTGCAATTCCTTTGAGCGACGTCCCTGTTTTGTTCAAGTGACTGCGCCTCCTCAATTTTCTTATAAATACTAGTTTTCTGCACTCACGGTCACAACTCCTTTTCTGTAGAAACTGTGGCAATATAAGACTTTGTTTTTGAGAATTTTAAACATCTTTTAATTCACCACATTGTCCCAATTTCATATGTGAATCATTTCAACCCTTGATTACTTATTCTACTCATTTGGACTACTCTTGTGGAGAAGAAAGTTGATTCTCCACTGCTGACTATTGGAGCTTTTGCAAGATCTCTTGTCGACGACAACGAACCGACACCTGCGGATATTCGTGTGTCAATATGTACTTATTTGTATATGTAAGTGTTACAAGATATAGTGAAATAACAAAGGGTTTTTCGCCTTTGGGGGATTTTCCTCATTTTTGTGATTGTATGCATGCTTGATTTTATTTAATTAGTCTATCACAATTAATTACAAGAGTTAGGATTTTTGGGCTTAAAATTGGAATTTAATTAAACAAGTTTGATCATTGATTGTTGGCACACTCTCAAATTGGTATTAGAGCCAATTACAAAATTACACCATGTAATTTTTCCAAAAAAAAATTCTGGACATCAATTTTGTTTTAAAAATTAATTTTTGAAAAAGCGCAATTTCTATGGAAAACTTGTATGATCGAATGCTAATTTTTTACGGGTTAAATTATGGTTATTGGAAAACCTGTATGAAATCTCACTTAAAGGCCATTGATGAACATATCTGGGCTGTGTGTGAAAGAGGGTGGACTCCTCCCACTATCACCATAGAAAACGCAACTAATTTAAAAGTTATCACTAATTGGACAAAGGAAGAATTTAAATGGAGCACATATAACTCACGTGGGCTTAGTGCAATTTTTGGCTCCGTCACCCTAGAGGAGTTTTGATGTATTATGGTGTGCATGAAAATTTATCCTCCCGGATGAGGGAAAAAAACATTTCTTGAGATGCGCCCATGAAACAATCTCCACACGCACACATAAACATACTCTGATTTCATGCAAGTTTTTCTAATAACATATATATGATCAAATCAAGAAAAACTTTATTATCTAACTAATCATATTTTAATACATGCGGAAATTAAAATCAAATAAATCTGATTTAATTAAAAGTCAAATTAATAACAATCTGATTTATTACGTTGCAATCCAATATATCAAACATGAAGAATTATTCCAATTCAAGTAATTAAATCATGTAACAATTTTAATTCTAAATCATACAAAGAATAAGATGAGGATAAGAAGATAACAAGTATGATTTTTAACGTGGTAAAAACCCAAACTCGAGAAAACATCCACGACTCCCTCTACGGAGTAAACCAAAAATTTCACTAAAAAGAATTATCGGTTACAAGCTATATAACAAACTAAACACACAAACAGACCTATACAAGTTTAGGAATGTACCCTATGGTATCGTATCCTTCTAACTTATCTGCAGTTCTGATTGTTGTAATTGTTCCCTCAACTTCGTAACTCCGTTCTTCTTATTTAGCAAATTCCAACTCAGTCAAAACTGATCTCTCAACAACATACTAGTTGTGCAAAACGTGTAAGTGAATATGTTATAAATGCAAACCATGCAAGAACTTAATTCAAATCACAAGAATATAAGTTTTCTTCAAAAACTTAACAAAAATATATTTGTAATCAAGCAAATAAGTTTTCTATAAAAACTTAAGAAAATTTCATTTTCCATTAAGACCAATTAAGTTTTCTACAAAAACTTACAAAATAAATTTTCAATCAAAAATCTTATAAACATTCTTTATAAGAAATACATACAACACTTATCATGAACACACAATAATATTATTCAATCATTTAAGAAATATGTGTTCTCAATCTCTCAGAAATATAACATTCAATTTTATGAGGAAAGTGTTTTTCAAATTCTTTCACAAATATGAGAAAACATATCTTTAAAAAGATTTTCAATAAACATGCAAGATCCAGAGAAATTCTGATTTAAACATCATACAGCATCTAACACAAAATCAGAATATTTAGATCATAAAAATATTCAATAAAATTCGGATCTAAAAATCTAAGGAATTCTAGTTTTTGTAAAAAATTATTTCAGCATGAAAGCACTTAAATTCTCTCTACAATAACACAATATTTCAATCTCTAACATATGAGATGATGTGCAAGATCATTGAGAATTTAAAAACAAAAACAGAATAAAGAGGAAGTAGAATGAACACAATGTGTGAAAATAATACTTTCTTCTCTCTTAGACATCTCTCTCTAATTCTCTATATTTTTCTCTAAAAATATTAAACCCTCTTGTGTTTCTCACTCTAGAAAATATATTCTGAATAGCTAACACAAATAAACTCTCAAATGAAGTTTATATAGGTGAGAAAACAATATTCTAGAAACATTTGAATCAAGGGTCCAAATTAAAATTTATTAATCAAAGGTTCAGATTAATTCGAGTTAAAACTAATTAACAACTTACACTGATGCCACAAACTCAGTCGGTTATAAAAGATTCAAGAACCTAAAACCATTTTCTTGAAAACCTAAAACCACTAAAGAAACAAACAAGGCTAGTATAGGGTTTTAGTGTAACAAACTTTCCAACGGATATAATCTGGACAGGTGGCACAGTCTCCAAACAAACTTTCTTAATACAGCTGGCAAGGTCTCCAAATAAACCAATGAGATCTAATGGGTAACTGACAGTTAAAAGAAATAACTGTGCAAGTGGATACAAAAACGATCCTATCAACTGTTAAAGGGACTAACTTAATCTAACAATTAAAAATGAACAGTTGGCATACATCTTACTCGTAATAAATCAATTGGTCAAATATATGTAGCAAATCCAAATCTCATGACAAATCGCTAACATGTATTGAACTAAAATAAAGCTGGTCAAATACACATGTGCGAATCAAATTGCGTACAGCAAAAGGATATGATCGAAACCATGCACCAGGTCCAAGGCTTGGTTAAATCAATAAGCAGGGTCCAAGTCAACATATGGTCAAATCGGATAAGGTCTCTTTAAAAGTCATTTCCTATGACAAGTCAAGTCACTTTAAAAGTGACGAAATAGTAGACTTAGCCGAAACACTGTACTATTAAGTCTTAATGGGTTAAGGCACTTAAAGTATAAAGGTCAAATCATAAAGGACGATTAAGGTTTAAAAAATAAAACGCTTGGATACAATCGGACACGCAGGTCTAAGCTATGGGAAAATCTACTAAGGTAGGGATGACACCTAAGGCTTAGGGATCACAGACCTGCTATAGCTTATGCATGCCTTGTTTACTAGACAAGGGCCACGCAAACTATCTGTACACTGGTACACAATAGGTACACGCCTAAGGCTACATTTCTAGCCTAATCAGCTAAGGCTATATAGCTCATGGATTAAAGCTATACGATCAAATCACTGGTACAAAAGAAGGTTCTTAAGGTATGAGACTACCTAGTCTCTTAATTATACAAAATGTACTAACACTGGTATGTACGAAACCAACTTATAGGTTTAAAAAAATAAACCTTAGGTTACTAAATGGTCCAAAGATTCTAATATCAAGCCTAAGATCTAAATGGACAAAACAGGTCTATACTACCAAAACCAAAAAGGACGAAACCTATATAGGATAAAACACCAATGACACTATGAGAGCGTAAAAAATGTACTATGGCATGACAAGACAAGGTTTTAAACCAACTAAGGTACAAAACAGTGTACTAGCAAGGCAGGTCCTATTCGGCAAGTTCTATTAGCTAACAGGAAAACGCCACGCATACATCAAACATATAATAAACAAACTCGGCCCAAAAAAATTGTACTAAACAAAAAATTGTTTAACAAGAAATTCAATTTAAACAAAATTATATATATATATATACATATATTTTTAATGAAAAATTAATTTTCTTAATAAATTCGGAAAATTACTTTAAAAAAATAAGAACTTTATTTAAAACAAGTCTTACACCAATCTTATTAAAAAAATTATTTTCAAAAAAATATTATAATTTCTTTTAAAAAAAGTGTTTAGACTCATAATTAATTAGTCACACAATTAAAAAACATAGATCAAGAAATATGCATGTGTTCCTAATGTGTCAAGTGCAAATGTGCAACATACATGAATACCTTTACTCAAATATGTCGTTGAATAGAGTCGAGGCATGTTGAGTCGTCGAGTAACGTCATAAGATGTACCAAGGATAAGGCTCACACTAAAAATATGTTTTGACATAATATCCAAATTAGTTGAAATGCCTAAATAATGTAGACTCAAGTAGGTCAAATATTTAGGGTGTTTCATTGCACCACGTCTAAAGAAGCATGGGATGTTTTACAACTTACCCATGAAGGCATTAATGCAGTCAAATAATAAAAATTGCAAAATTTAACTACACAATTTAAAACAATCACCATGCTTGAATATGATTGTTTTGATGAATTATATGCATGCTTATCTGATAATGTAAACACTAGTTTTAATCTAGGTGAATACGTTCCTGATGCTAAAGTAGTTAAGAAGATTCTGAGATCACTACCTAAGCGTTTTATCCCTAAAGTCACTGTGCTAAATTCAATAGAAAATTTGAGTATTCTGAAATTAGAAGAATTGGTAGGAGACCTCTAGATTTATTAAATTGACATGTTTCCTAACACGATAAAATCAAAAGATAAAGGGGTAGCACTTAAAGCCCAAGCTAGGAAGAATGACGGGTCAGTAAGAAAGAAAGGTGAGTCGACTAGGAGAAAAGAGGAAGAGACGTCAGATTCGGAGTTTGATTTTGATTTAGACGATTTTCCTTTGTTTGTGAAAAATTTCCAGAAATTTCTCAAATTAAAGAAAAATGGAAATATCAAAGATATAAAAATTTTGAGAAAAATAAGTTTGAAAACAAAAATGATAAAGATAAAAATTACATGCCTAATAAAGACAAGGAGAGATGTTATGAGTGTGATGGTAGAGGTCATAAAGGATTTGAGTGTCCTACTAGGTTGAAATGTCAAGGCAAAGGCAAAGGCAAAGATGCTTTAAATGCTACCCTTAGTGATGATAGTGAGGTCGAGTTGGTGGATTCTGGATATGAGTCACTGCATGAATGTAACTTCACCGAATTCATGGATAGTCATGTGGGTATTGACATTACACCTCATGACGATGAGGATGCTACTTCACAGGGATACCTCAACAGTGAAAGCGATGTGAGTGGGGGGTGTTTCTAGTGAGAGCGAGAGTGACCTACGATGCGCGTATACTGATTTATATACTGATTCTTTTAAAACTAAAAAACATAGCAAAGCATTAGATCTTAGGATTGTTTCCTTAGAGAAATATTTAGGACAGAAGAGAGTGGAGAGTCCTCCACTAGAAGTTCCTTAAGAGAGAAAGATAATTTGCATTGAGAGAGAGAGAGAGAGAGAGAGAGAGAGAGAGAGAGAGAGAGAGAGAGTTTTTTAGAGAAAGAGAAAGGGGACTTGACCAGGCAAGTGGCTAGTTTTACGAGTGATATCCATACCTCTGTGGACACTCAGAAGAAACTTGAAGCCCTTGTATCCCAACTTACTCATAACCTTGAGAGAGCTAGGGAGGTCAAGGTAAAGATAGAGGATAGATATAGAAAGATGGGAAAGATGCTCCTCGCCCCTGTTTTAGGGTTTAGTTAAAGGCATGGAATAGATTTTGATGGTGCTTCCACGTACCATGAGACATCTGAACCAATTCTTGAGTTTCCTACGAATCCATATGGCCATCACCCAAAGCCCCAAAAAAGAGTTTGGCAAAGAAAAGCAAACCAAGGTCATTCTAAGACTATGTACTTTTGCACCTATTGCAAAAGAAAAGGACACCTTAGGGAGTTTTGTTATAGTGAGGGTCAGACACGACGTACTTTTGCTCAGTCATGTGCCACCAGCAATTTTTCGAGTCTTAGAGAGCAATTTGAGTTTCTAGTCGCCACAACTCAGATTTTAGTGGAAGAGTTCCAACAAATTTATTTGTCATGTGCAGATACTTCAAAAATACCAACTAGAACCAACAATGACAAGGGCAAATAGAAGGTTACTACCTCTTAGGTACCTAAGCACGACGCAAAAGCCCTTGATGTTCATGTTGCTCTTAAAGAAAATAATACCTCTCAGTGGTACTTTTATAGTGGGTGCTCTAGACACATGACTGGTGACGTTTCCTTTTTTACCTACCTAGAGGATCATAAGGAAGGTAAAGTCACGTTTGGAGATAGGAGAAAGTCTAGCATAGTAAGGTGAGGTACAGTAGAGATACTAGGATTTCCTAAGCTAGAGGATATTTTATACGTCAAAGGTTTGAAAGTGAACCTTCTTAGCATTAGCCAGATGTGCAACGCCGACTTTGTAGTAAAGTTTGATCTGAATGAGTGCAATGTTTATGATCAGGCCGGTAAACTTTTATTCCAATGGGTGAGGACTAAAGATAATTTCTATGGGATTATGCCCTAGTCCTCATTTGTCTACAACAGCGCATTGATCACTCATATGGATCTATGGCATCAACATCTAGGTCATGTGAACTTCAGAGATTTGGAGAGATTAACTAAAAAGGACAAAGTGCGTGGCTTGACATCACTTGGAAAGCTGACTTTCACAGCTTGTGGACCCTGTCAGTTGGCAAACAAAGTCTGTAGCCCCCATATGAAGTTGAATTCTATTACCACTTCAAAAGTGCAAGAGTTGATACACATGGATCTCATGGGTCCTACTCGTACTGAGAGTTTGGGTGGTAAGAGTTATATCCTCATGATGGTAGTTGATTTCTCTCATTACTCAATTGTAGGTTTTTTGAGAGAGAAATCCGATGACGTAAAATTTCTTACAACTAAGTGTCGTGTCCTAAAAAATCAACATGATGTCTCTATTAATAGGATGCGTAGTGACAACGGCGCCAAATTTAAGGAAGCTAAATTATATCTTTACTATGATAGCCTCATGATCAAACATGAATTTTTGGATGTGAAGACTTCTCACAAAAATGGGATTGTTGAGAGGAAGAATCGGATGACTTAGGAGATGGCTAGATCTATGCTTTTAGGTCATAGAGTTGTTAGGATATTTTAGGCAGAGGCGGTGTCTACTGCACACAATACGGTGAATAGGGTTTAACTTCACCCACACACTTAAGATTCCCTATGAATTGTGGACTAGAAAAAAGCCCAACATTTCATATTTTCGTGTCTTTGGGAGTAAATGCTACATCCTACGGGATAGAGAGAAATTAGGAAAGTTTGACTCTCGGAGCGATGAGGGAATATTATTAGGGTATTCATCGACTAGTAGAGCATATCGAGTTTTTGACCTAAGTATCTCTAAGGTTATTGAGTTAATAAACATCATCGTACAAGATCACGCACCGTTGACGTTTGTTGATTCTAACCTTTTGTGTGAGGAGGACGCCCTTCCTGCCGATGATCCCATTATTCCTCCCACACCCAGGGTGGACCCTTCTCCTATCTTAGGGGACACACCTGCTTGGGTTCGCAAGAGTCATGATCCTACTTCCATTTTATGAGATCCCACCTTCGGGGTCAAGACTCGTGCTCAGATAAAAAATGTGGTTAGCTTTGTTTTCTACACATCTAAAGTCAAGCCCAATAACATCAAAGAAAACTCAAAGATGAACACAGGCTATCTGCTATGTAGGATGAGTTACTTTAGTTTAGAAAGAATGATGTCTGGGATCTAGTACCCCGAGCTAGTGAGAAGAATGTGATAGGTACCAAGTGGATCTACAAGAATAAGATGGATGAGAATGGTACCATTATCCAAAACAAGGCTAGGTTGGTCACTGAGGGATACACACAGATAGAGGGTGTATACTTTGACGAGACATTTGCTCTTATTTTAAGGCTTAAGTTTTCCCGCTTACTACTCGCAATTGCATGTCATCTGCGCTTCAAGTTATACTAGATGGATGTCAAGACTTCCTTTCTAAATGGCAATTTACATGAAAAAGTTTATGTGGAACAACCAAAATGGTTTGAAGACCCTAAGCACCCTAATCATGTCTATTTTCTAAGAAAATCCCTTTATGGTTTGAAGCAAGCACCTCGCGCTTGGTACGAGAGGCTTACTTCCTATCTCTTAGCCAGTAGCTTCATGAGAAGGGGAGTTGATAAGACATTATCTGTTAGGAGAGGAGACGGTCCTATTTTGGTTGCCCAAGTCTATGTGGATGACATATTCTTTGGATCCACGTGTTCCCGACATGATCATGACTTTGAGAATAATATGAAGAGTGAGTTTGATATGAGTATAGTTCGTGAGCTTACATTCTCCCTTGGTCTCCTTGTTCGTCAGCTAGAGGATAGGATGTTTATCTCCTAATCCAAGTACGATATAGACCTTGTGAAGAAATTTAGTTTAGACTTTGCTAAGTATGCACGTACCCCGATGAGTACCTCAACTAAGCTTATCAATGACACTTTAGGTAAGGATGTAGAGCAAACTTTGGATCGGAGTATGATAGGTAGTCTTGTCAACTTGATTGCTAGTCATCCTGACATAGCCTTTAGAGTTGGAGTCTGTGCACGATATTGGCAATCCCCAAAAGAGTCACACTTACTCGTTCTTAAATGTATTATGAAATACGTGAGTGGGACTCTCTTATTTGTCATTCGTACTTTAATGCCAATGACCGTTTATCCTCCTATTCGAAAGTTGATTAGGCCAGGGATTCGAATGGATATGGGAGAACTTCTGGTGGGTGGTTCATCTTTAGGTTTGCTCTTCTCTCTTAATTGAGCAAGAAGCAAAACTCCATCTCTTTGTCCTCTCCGGAGACTGAGTACATAGTCGTCAGGAGTTATTGCATGCAACTTTTGTGAATGAAGAAGATGCTGAAGGATTATGGGATATCATAGGACACCATGACTATTTCATGTGATAACACGAGCGAGATACACATATCCTGCAATCCAATCCAACATTTGCGCACAAAACACATTAGGATAGATGAGCAATTTATCCGTGAGCTGGTAGAAGAGAAATTTGTATCCTTGAGTTTTGTTTCTACCGACATCCAGTTAGCCCATATTTTGACAAAGACTTTAGACGCCCTTAGATTCGAGAGTCTTAGGAAGTCTTTAGGAATTTGCACAATTGACTGAGGGATGCTTACCATGTCTAGAGTAGGATGCATTTTCATGTTCATATCATATGATTCCTATCTCTAGATTGTATAATTTGCATAATTTTTATTGTTTTGTTTCTTTCTTATTTTTGGAAAAACTCAAAAAGATTTTCTTTTTTTTTAATTGAAAAATCCAAAAAGATTTAGACTTTCATAAAATTTTTGAAAAGGCCAAAAACATTTTATTTCTATAATTTTTTTTGAAAAACAGAAAAAGAGTTTTGTCTTTTTTTTACACCATTTATGGATGAACATTTAAGATAGCCATGGTCAAAACTTCATTCCATATACGACGTGATTGTTTGATAGTGTTTTGAAATGCTACATTGTTTCAACCATGTGCTTTATAATGTACGGAGTCATTAAGATGTGATTAGTGGCATATTCTACCTGTTTGGCTTCTTGTCTCCTTTAATGCACACATGCACAGTTTTATTTGAGTATTGCGCTTGTCTATCACATGTTGGTTTGAGTGTCTCCATCTCAATTCTGTCTATACAACAAACCAAGTGCGATAAAACAAGAATAATGAACGTATTTCATGTAAGAACCAATGCCTGTAAGGATTTGCTTTAAATTTCAAAAACGGGGAAGGGCTACGAAAGGTACTCATATATCCTTTGCAATTAAGCCACCATTTAAAATCGGATCGAAAAAAGTGTGTCATTGTAAAATGTAGCCAAGGTCCAAACGAGGTTGAAATGAGCCCGAAAAAAAATTAGGGCAATAAAAAGATATATAAGCCAAAAGTGGGCCATTAGGTTTAGATCACCTCATTAGAAAAATAAAAGATTTATTATTTATGAGGGTGTTTGGTTGGAAATTTAAATCAACGGATTTACACGTCCTGACAAAATCTTGAAAAAGCATTGCATAGTCTTTCGTGGTGTGATTTTTGTTTATATTTTTATTTTTGGAAAAATTTAAAACTTCAAAAAGAGAAATTTTTGATACCTTGTGACATTCTTCATTTGCAAAGCTTTGTGTTCTTCATAATTGTCTATTTGGAGACATCATAAAAGGGAGAGAAATAATTGTGGGGGAGAATTTTTGTTGCATGTTTCAATTGATAATGATTTGTTTAAGCTCAATTGATATTGATTTTTTGCTTATAAAAAATTTTCAAACTATTTCATGTCACGGGTATTGTTTCTTGTCCCATATGTGTAGGTAAAAAAAAATTGGGGATTATTTTTGCACACCCTGATGATAACAAAGAAAGATTGAAGAAGTTGAAGAATTGAAGATGTTGCAATTTTTTTTAAGACATGTCATTTAGTATTTCCAATTTTTGGGTTTAATGAGTATATTATATTGTATTTCGTTTGTTTTGAGTTTGGGTAGCATAATTCGGATTGTTTTTATGTATGTACCGGCATAGACATAGGGGGAGATTTGTAAGGACAAGATTTTATAAATGTTCATTTTGAAATCTAGGAAATTTCTAAGTGTCTTAGATCACAGCATATATTTCTTATACCACTATACTCGGCATGTCAACATGATCATCCATGACGACATCAATCTGAATCTAAAGTTTTAATGCACCCATCACCTTCATACATGCGTAGCGCAACATCACCAACCATCGTGCAACGTGCACCTTCAACATTGCCACTACTCCACTCAAAATTATGGTAAAATGTTTAATTAGGAGTTTTTAATGTTTACATATTTATTTGGGAAATTTTTATAAAGTGTTTTTTAGTACCTGAAATGTTTTCGTACGTGATAAGAATTTTTTTTAAGTGTTGAGGCGAACAGTATTTGATGTTCACGACGTTCGAACGATATTGTACCATCATTCAAGCGACATAACCATCTCGCGCGAAGTCATTCAAATGACATCGTAAGTCATTCGAGCAACGTCCCCGTTTTGTTCGAGAGGCTGCACAACCACAATTTTCTTATAAATACCAGTTTTTGGACTCATGTTTTCCAAGTTTTACAACTCCGTTTTCTACAGAAACAACTGCAATTTAAGACTTCATTTTTGAGAATTTTAAACATCTTTTGATTCACCACATTGTCCCAAATTCACATGTGAATCATTTAAACCCTTCATTACTTATTGTACTCATCTGGAGTACTCTTGCGGAGAAGAAGGTTGGTTCTCCATTGCTAATGATTGGATCTCTTGCGGCATCTCTTGTAGACGAAAATGAACCGACGCCTGCAGGTATTCATATGTCAAGCTATATTTCTCTGTATTTATAAATGTTACAAGATATAATGAAATAAAAAAAGGTTTTGCCCTTTTGGGGGATTTTTCCTCATTCTTGTTATTGTATGCATGCTTGATTTTATTTAATTAGTCTAACACAATTAATTGAAAGAGTTAGGACTTAAAATAGGAATTTAATTAAACAAGTTTGATCATTGTTTGCTAGCTCACTCTCATTTAGAGACTAATTAACAATGTTTTATTCCTTAGTCTCATTTTTATCTTTTAAATTAGGTTGCCCATTGAGAGTGTGAGTGCGTTCAAATAAAGAGATTATTTAATTAAACTCAGTTTTTCAATTAAATCCTAAAACATGCATCTAGGTGTGATTGAAGACAATATGATAATGCAAGAACAGTCAATCACAAACAAAACACACAAGTCAGGAAAAATCCCCCAAAGGGGAAAAACCTTTTATTTTCACTATAATTGGTAAATAACGATTTACACGGATTACAATGAAAACAAGAGTGACATACGAAATACCCTCAGGTGTCGGTTTTGATGTCGTCGGTTGGAATTCCCGTAAGAACTCTAGGCGGGTAGCAATAAAGAAGAGACGGCTTCTCCACAAGTTACTCTAGATGAGTAAAAATGATCCTCTTGAAGGTTTAAAGATTCACATACATATATGGGAGTGGTTATCTGAGTAAACAAGGTATAAAACCTTAAAATGTGAAGTTTATTTTCTGGGTTGTGAAATGCAAAAACTTGTGCAAAAAGACTTGGAAAATCGTGTAGAATGCACCCAAATATTTATATGAAAATCGAGGCGGTGACGTCGCTCGAACGAGATAGGCATGTTGCTCGAACGAAGGACATGTGTTGCTTGAACGATATCACGCGACATGCTTATCTCGCTCGAATGACAGTGTAATGTCATTTGAATGAGCTCGTCGACCGAGGCATGTCCACTTCTACACTTAGAAAATTTTCTTCTTTTGTTAAAAACAAATCAGACTTTGAAAAAATATTTTTTTTTAAAAATCCCTAATATTTATGCAAATATGAATAACTCCAATAAATCATTTTACCAATTACACGAAGTGGAGTAGTGGGAATGAGTTGAGCAGCACGTCGCATGTACCATGATGCACGTGTGAAGATAGTGGATGCATGGATTCGAATCAAGTCCGTCGAGGATAATCGTGTTGACGTGTCGAATGTAGCAATATCCAACATACATATTGTGATATAGGAGAAATAGAAAATTGCTAGATTCTACCCCGGACATTTATAAAAAAAATCTTACAAATATCCCCCTATGTCTATCCCGGTACATACATAAAAAAATCCGAATTATGCTATCTTAATAAAGCAACTGTCATACAAGATAATATCCCCATTAAACCCTCAAATTGAGAATACTAGTTGACATGTCGTCAATCAAAATTCAACATCTTCAAAGCATCAACTTTTCAAAAACACTCAAAGCTTTTCTCATCAGGCTGTGCAATCCAATAATAATCAATTTTGTACCTACACACATGAGATAAAGCAAATACCCATGACAAGAAACTGTTTGAAATATAATGATATGGAAAAATCAAAGATCGATTAAGCTTAAGCAAATCATTGATAAATCAATCAAACACCAAACACTTCTCCCCCATAATTCATTCTCCCCCTTTTTATGATGTCCCCAAACAGACAGGTATGAGAAGCACAAATAAATGTAAATGGAGAATGTCAAACGGTAATAAAATTCTATTTTTTGAATTTTTCAAAAGTTTTACACAAAATATACAACAAAGAATCACACCATGAACAAACACAAAAACAACCAAGTCGATGATAGCGAAAATGTAGGTGCGTGATCAAATTTGATAAGGAAATCAATGCATACAAACATAATATATGTGCACGATGAATATCGGATACTCCTAACGAATGAACTCAACATCTTCCTTAGGTGTAAAAAGATGGAAATATGAGACATTGACTCAATCATATCAGCAAATCAAAGCTCAAAGTTATTTCCACACCAATAACATCCAAAATGATTTAAAGCTTTTTCAAGACTTTCAAGGAAGTGCAAACCCGTTTAAATTCTCCAACCAAACACCCTCAGATTTATATTTTGAGTAGAGGTGATCTAAATTCTCAAACATTGGAGAATTTATGGTGAAACATAATGGCCCATATATGGCATGAATTGCTTTTTATTACCTTTAAATTTTTTTGGGCTCTTTTAACCTCTTTGGACCCCGGACATTTAGAAAATTCCTCAATTTTGTAGGTCCAATTAAAATGGCGACTTAATCGCAAAGAATAAATGATAACCTTTCGTAGCCTTTCACCGTTGATAAAATACCACACAATCTCACCAACTGGGATTTATATGCATTCCAATCTTGTCAAGTTTTATCTCATAAGGTTCGTTGTATAGACATAATTGAGATGGAAACACTCAAGCCAATATGTGATAGACAAGTGCAATGATCAAATAAAGTTGTTCATGTGTGCAATAAAAGAGATAAGGAGACAAACATGTAGAAAGATATCACTAATCATATCTCAAAGACTCAAAATAATGTAAAGCACATGGATGCAATGATGTAGCGTCTCAAATCACTATCAAACAGTTACGTGGACAAATGGAAGTGAAGTTGTGACTCGGCTGTCGTAAAAATTCATCCAAAAAAAGGTGTAAACAAAATACAAAAATCTTTTTGTGCTTTTCTAAAATTTTTATAAAAAGAAAATCTTTTTGGATTTTTTCAAAAAAAATATAAAAATCAAAAATAAGAAAACATACTAGTGGTACATGCTAGCGATAGGTAAAAGAGACATCATGTAAATCACCCTACACTAGCAACCATGTCAAGACCTCAACCGCAAAGAGCGGTGGAGTTTTCCAAAGATGGTGACATCTTTTGAACCAACTCCATCAGATCATGTGTAGTCTTGATCAAAAACTTCACTTGTTCTCAAATATGAGCAAACTCTCTAGCATTATGTGCTAGCAAAGTATCATGAGTGGGTGTATGTGCGTGAACATGTGAAGTGGTATGATATGGCACAAACCCCAACTTAGAACAAAACTCCCTAAGATGTCCTCGCTTCTTGCAGTGGGAGCAAACATAAACCGGTCTAGGAATTAATTTTTCAAGAATTTTGGGATGAGATTTCCTAGACGGGCACACATGAGACTCACTCACCAAAGTGGAGATAGGCTCGGGCGCATTAAAAGTAGTGAATTCACCATCATGACCTTTTTCGACATACTCACCATCATTCGAAATGAGATAGGGAACCATCTTATCAACCTTCTCAGATGTGTTCTCTAATGAGACTTGGACCTCCCGTGCTTGTTCGAGATCATCCTCGTAATGGGATACACATGTCATTAGACTATACACCGTGTTGGTCAAGAAACATTTTTCCCTTTTTAGCCCATCATTCTCTTCCTACAACTCATAAATTCTAAGACCTAGGCTCCTATTCGACCTTTTTGTTTTTGTGGTCTCGATAAATAACTTTATAAAAGCTTATCGGATCACACTCTTATCTCCATTCTCATCTTCATTATCTCTTAGGGTAGTGGGCATGACAACTTCCTTTCCCACTCTCCTAAGTCTAGTGGGACACTTAACTTTCTTGTGCCCTTTCCCATCGCACTTAAAACAACTTATCTTCTCAAGGTTTTTCTCTCTTTCTCTAAACTGACTTTCTCTCTCAACATAGGCAGACTCTTTCTCTCTCAAGGTAGTGCAGGTGGAGGACTCTCTCTCGCTCTCTTTTTCTAAATCTCCCTCTAAAGCGGTGATCCTAATAACTAACGCTTTGTTATGCTTTTTGGTTTTAAATGACTCAGAATATAACTCAACGTAGGCGCGTTGGAGATCACTCTCGCTCTCACTTGCATCATCCTTCCCCTCACTCACTTCGTCCTCACTATCGAGGTGTCCCTGTGAAGCCGCATCCTCATTGTCGTGAGGAGCACTAGAGTTACTCACATGACTAGCCATGAATGCAGTGAAGTTACACTCATGCGGTGACTCATCTCCAGAGTTCACCGACTCGACCTCACTGTCGTCACTAAGGGTAGTATTAAGGAAAACTTTGCCCTTTTCTTTGGCAAGTCTTTTCATTCTAGTAGCACACTCAAAATCTCTATGACCCTTACCGTTGCACTCATAACATCTCTCACTGTCTTTCTTAGGAGGGTCTTTAAAATCTTTTTCATTTTTCTTTTCAAACTTATTTTTCTCAAAATTCTTTTTATCTTTGAAATTTCCATTTTTCTTGAAATTGAGAATTTTCTTGAATTGTTTTGCAAACAAGGCCAAATCATCTAAATCAAGGTCACACTTGGAATCAGATGTTTCTTTCTCCCTTTTTCTAGATAACTCTACTCTCTTTCTTTCCGACCCCTCACTCTTCCTCTCCTAGGAATTAAGTGCAATTCCTTTAATTTTTAGTTTAACAGACTAAGGAAACATGTCAATTTCAAAGGTTTGTAAGTTTCTAACCAAATCCTCTAATTTAAACGAGTTTAAATTACCCATAGAATTTAGCATAGCGACTTTAGGGATAAAACGCTTAGGCAGTGAAATTAGAATCTTTTTAACAACTCTATAATTAAGAATGTGTTCACCAAGATTAAAGCTACTGTTTACAATATTAGATAATCTAGCATATAATTCATCAAAACATTCGGACTCAAGCGTGGTGATAGTTTCAAATTTAGTTGTTAAATTTTGGAGTTTAAACTCTTTCACAGCATTAGTTCCTTCATGGGCAAGTTGTAAAGCATCTCATGCCTCTTTTGACGTCGTACACGTCATTATCCATCAGAACTCGTCAGGTATGACGGATCCAAAAATAGCACTAAGACCCTTAAATTTAAAAGATGACCATTTAAATTCTTCTTCAGTCCATGCAGTCACAGATTTTAAATTAGTCACATTATCAATAGTGATGCAGGGAGGAGTCCACCTCTTTCAACCAAAATCCAAACTCTTTCATCAATGGCTTTTAAAGAAGATTTCATGCGGGCTTTCCAGTAAGCATAATTTGTCCCATAAAAAACTGGCATTTTATTATATAATTTCTCCATTTTGAACACGACCTTTTTCAAAAATCAATTTTTCAGAAAATTGATATCTTAGAAAAAAAATTGTGGAAAATTACACGGTATAATTGTGTAATTGGCTCTGATACCAATTTGAGAGTGCACGTGCGTTCAAACAAAGATATTATTTAATTAAACTCAGTTTTTCAATTAAATCCTAAAACATGCATCCAGGTGTGATTGAAGACAATATGATCATGCAATAACAGTAAATCACAAACAAAACACATAAGTGAGGAAACATCACCCAAAGGGGAAAAACCTTTTATTTTCACTATAATTTGTAAATAACGATTTACACGGATTACAATGAAAATAATAGTGACATATGAAATACCCTCAAGTGTCGGTTCCGATATCGTTGGCTGGAATCTCCCGCAAGAACTCCAGGTGGGCAGCAATAAAGAAGAGACGGCTTCTCCACAAGTTACTTTAGATGAGTAAAAACGATCATCTTGAAGGTTTAAAGATTCACATACATATATGGAAGTGGTTATGTGAATAAACAAGGTATAAAACCTTAAAACATGAAGTCTATTTTTTTGGATGTGAAATGTAGAAACTTGTGCAAAAAAGACTTGGAAAATCGTGTATAATGCACCCAGATATTTATAAAAAAATTGAGGCAGCGATGTCGCTCGAACGAGATAGGCATGTTGCTCGAACTAAGGACACATGTCACTCGAATGATATCACGGGACATGCTTATCTCGCTCGGACGATACTGTAATGTCGTTTGAACGAGCTCATCGATCGAGGCAAGTTCGCTTCTACACTTAGAAAAATTTCTTCTTTTGTTAAAAATAAATCAGACTTCGAAAAAATATTTTTTTTTAAATCCCAAATATTTATGCAAATATAAATAACTCCAATAAATAATTTTACCAATTACGCGAAGTGGAGTAGTGGGAATGAGTTGAGCATCACGTCGCATGTAGCATGATGCATGTGTGAAGATGGTCGATGCATGGATTCGGATCAAGGTCATCGAGGATGATCATGTTGGCGTGCCGAATGTAGCGATATCCGACATACATACTGTGATCTAGGAGAAATAGAAAATTCCTAGATTCTACCTCGGACATTTATAAAACTATGTCCTTACACCCATTGTATACTCTTTAAGCCCAACCATATTAATATCACTATCTTTTCTCAAAATCTTTCAAATATCTCCATACCTTATCAAGCTTCTCACCGCCGGTTATTTAACCATATGCCCTGTTAGTTATAGTGGGTCTTTTATCCCAGGGCTGTAGGAACTTCTTAATTATTATTGGTGTCATCCCATCCTTATTAACGTGTTTTTCATATTTTTGCCAATTTCCACATTGTATAAGGGTGTTCCAAGCCTACCCAATATATATTTTGGGGCGAGGGACCCTCAAGGCCCTCCCCCTCAACCTCCAAAAATTTTGGGGGGCGAGGGACCCTAAACTCCCCCCACCCCACCCTCGGCTTTAAAAAAATATTGAGGCGAGGGACCCTTAAGGCCCTCCCCCTCAGCTTCCAAAAACTTTCGGGGCGAGGAACCCTCAAGTCCCTCCCCCTCAGCTTCCAGAATATTTTGGGGCAAGGGACCCTCATGGCCCGCCCCCTCAACTTTCAAAAAATGTTAAGGCGAGGGACCTTTAAGGCCCTCCCATCAACTTCTAGAAAATATTGGGGCGAGAAACCCTCAAGGACCTTCCCCTCAGCTTCCAAAAAATATTGGGGGAGGGACCCTCAAGGCCCTCCCCCTCAACTTCCGAAAAAATGTAATACCCCTTACTTTTGAGTAATTATTTTTATATAAAATTTCCACGTGGGTTACTTATATAAAATAAAGAAAAGCGAAGTAAATATTAATTTAAGAAATTTAAGAGTTAATATTTATGAGTATTGCATATTTACTATTATATGAGTGTAAATAGTGTAATATTATGTTATGACGTGTCATTGTGCTTTAAGCGACGGTTATGGTTTATAGTCCAATCGGGTTATTATTAGAAAATTAATATGACGTTGGAATAGGAAATAATGAACGATATCCCGAGTGTCAGTTTAGAGGGCACAGTTAGTTCGGGAAAGGTTGAGATAGTCAAAATAAGTGTCGGGTGTGTTTTTGGATTCCGAGGTACTTTTGGTTGGTTATGCCTTAAATATGTTGTTACGCGTCATATTAAGTATGTAGTAGCATTTCATGTTAGACTTAGTGTATTTGAGCTAGACTAGATATTTAGTCTTGCCAGAGAAATTAAAGCTCATTAGTGTTTTAACTTAGAAAGTAGAGAGAAGGGAGAGCTTGGGAGAAAGAAGAGAAAAGAGGGAGATTTGGTGATTTGAGCTTGAAATCGTTACAACGAGAAGAAATCTGAGGCTTAAGTCTTGAGGCAAGTTAATAAACTTGTATAAACTTATGATTTTGTTGAATAAAGTGTATATATAGTTAGTGTTATTGAGTTTAAACCACAACTGGATTTTGATTATTTTGTTGTTTAAATCCTAAAGTATAAGATCTTGACTTGATTTGAATGAATTGTATTAGTTAGATATCATGTGGAGTAGTTTGTAGATGATGTTGGTTGATGATGTTGGGTTTAGATGGAAGAAAAAGGGTTTTGTTAATTTAGGGTTCTTATTAACCTATAGTCAAAATTGGATTGTCTGACCCAGGCAAATCGATTCGGTAAAATGCTAGGATACAGGTCTGAACTCGCGAATCGATTTGGGAAGGCTGAATCAATTCGTCAAGTTAACAGGAAGTTTAGTTCTTTCTATCGAATCAATTCTTCTGGGGCAAATCAATTCGCTAACAATGGCGAATCAATTCGTCCAGGGCGAATAGATTTGAAAATAGTATTGTCTTATCAAATTTTTCTAACTTTGATTTTATTCCTTTTATTTTGAGTTTGAAGCTTAGAAACCTTCTCATATGATGTATTAAAGAGTAATATGGTCTCACATAAGGGGAGTGATACCCTAGGATAGTAAGGGGGCGTACGGGCTTATTTCAGGGACTAGTTACGGGAGCACAATGTCTCATTTCATTTAGTAAACGAGTGTAAGACTATGATGGAGTTGGGTAGTGTCATTTTGGACCTTCGGGGGCTAGTATGAGAGTATTTATATCTTGTAGCCTAATTTGTAATGCACATATGGTTTAGGATATAAGAATTGTATGTTTAATTAAAATATCTTGTGACTATGGCACATATGTACATACCTCTCTAAATGCTATCATAAGGGAAGTTACGCGAAAGAGGTGAATCCCCTGGATAATAATGCAGGGAGAGTATAGTTCGCAGGCCATAGAACCGGTTGTTACATTGTGTAATTATTTTATTCGAAGTGAAGTTATTTTGAGTAGGGTTATGTCTCACTATCGAAGGTATATGGACGTTTCTCATGCATTATGGTTTAGGGTACCTAGGTGGTCATGAAAAAAGGCCCGGATGATGATAGAAATTAGGGGTGCATCTAGTGGGGTAACTCCCAGAAGGATGGTCTTAGAACTGTTACTATATGACATTAACTATTCTTACGAAAATGACATTTTAATATGTATGATTAAATGAAATTGTGTATTAACTTTGATTACATGTGATCCTCCGGGCATAAATAACTTAACAGGATAAATAAATGAGAAATTGGTAGACTGGAAGATATTGTGTTTGTTGATTGTTATGCATTTTATTCACTTATAAATCATATCAAAACGGGCCCTGGCCCGTTTAAATTTTGTTCTTCTTGTGTGGTTTTTGTTTATGCCAAGGTGTCCCGCCGTAAGGGCGCCCGTTGTGATTTTTCCTTCCAGTGTCCAAGGAGCTACGACATATTGTGGATGTTGTAGGATTTTTGTACTAGACGCATCAACCCCTTTTGGATATTCAAATTATGATTTGTCTGTATATTCAGGCATGTTTCCCAAGTTTATTATTCGTATCTACTGTTATACTTGGTGTAGCCTTTCTGTATCAGTCTATTAACCGACAACTTATTCGGTTATGTTTTGTAAAATTGTAATTAAATTGTTAGTTGTATATGGTTTTATTGGCATCCGTTTTAAACAAATATTGGGTGGTTATATGGTATTATCTTTTATGCGAAAGTGATGCTAATAATGGACCATTTAAGATTCGTGTTTTTATTGGAGTAGCGGGCTGGCCACCTCTTATTTTAATAAGCGGGGTGTTATAAATGGTATCAGAGCATTAGGTTCTAGAATCCTTAGGATCTATACGGACTTATCACATCCTACCGTAGCATTCTTTGATATAGAGCCCTAGTATTAAGACTATTTTGTGTACGCGCATCTACGATTTCCCTGCAAGGATAAATTGTTTAAACTGTATATTGATTCAGTTGCTTTTTATCTCAGATGTCGCCTAGACAAATTCACCCGACAAGGGTAAATCGAGTTGAAGATGATGTAGAGCCCCCACCACCGCAAGGAACTATGAATGCGATGAGGTGGATAATATTATAGCCCATGCAGTAAACGCTGCAATGAATGCTATGGCACAACAATTCCCACACGCTCAACAACCGACACCACCGGTGGCCGTGTGGGAAAGAGTTAGAGAATCCTTCCTGAAAGGTTACCCTCCATAAATTTAGGGTGGTTCTAATGTGACTATGGAAAATCAATATAAGAAGGATACTCAACACCATCTTTGAATGGTGGAATGTAGCGGGGTACGAAAACATATTCTCACCAACATTAAACTAGTGGGAGCAGCTCTCCAATGGTAGGAGTCGGTGACCACTCCGAAACAAAGGGATATCATGACTATCTCAAAATTTTGGATTCTGTTTGATCGAAACTACTTTCCTCCAGCAATCCAGAAGGAGGTGAGGAGGAAGCTTCAGGATGTTTCTCAAGTGGAGCAAAAGGTGGCAGAATTGTTACAACCCACGTAATTTTGGGTGTATTTTCAAAATATAGAGGAAAATAAATTTTGTGATTAAATTATTTTTATTGCTAAAAAATGTTGGATTTTACTTTTAAAGTCGAGAATTTCAAACGGTTTCGAAATCGGAGTTAAAATGAATTTTATATAATTTCTTAAATATGTGTCCCTTATAAATTTTTAAGCCGAACTGACAGATTTCCTGGGCGATCGATCGATCGATCGACGCAGAAATCGTGTGCGGCAAGTATTTTGAGGAGTTGTGTTTTAATTCAAACTCTTATATTTTTACCTTATTTGGGTGACTATTTTGGAACAGACTTTTGGCACAAAAATACCCAGAAAACATATTTGTTTTTTCTCTCTTTTTATACACAAACAGTAACCTTTAATTTATGCACTCAACCCTAGGTTTTTGGAGGTGTTCTTGGGCTTGTTTTAGTGTTGATCTTGGAGGAGTTTTTTGATGATTTTGGGAGATGATATTGATGGAGTAATCTGATTTCTGGGCATATTTATGTTGGTTTCTTTTGGTGGTTTAAGGTATGGGATTTCACACAATATGCTCCTTAATCTCACGAGTGTTATTCCCTTTGATTTCATGTGATTATTGACTCATATTTGAATTTCTAAATTCATTAGAATTCTGGAAAATGTTTGTTAAAATATAATTTTGATTCATGTGGTATTGTATTTGTGTTGAGCATGTTGTCATGAGATTTTGCCAAATTTCTCTAACTTTAATTCTACTCCTTTTCTTTTGAGGTTGAAGAATAGGAACCTTCTCATATGATGTATTAAAGAGTATTATGGTCTCACATAAGGGGAGTGATACCCTAAGATAGTAAGGGGTGTCCGGGCTTATTTCAGGGACTAGTTACGAGAGCACAATGTCTTATTTCATTTAGTAAACGAGTGTAAGACTATGGTGGAGTTGGGTATTGTCGTTTTGGATCTTCGGAGGCTAGTATGAGAGTATTTATACCTTGTATCCTAATTTGTTATGAACATATGGTTTCGGATATAAGAATTGTATGTTTAACTAAAATATCTTGTGTCTATGGCACATATGTACGTACCTCTCTAAATGTTATCATGAAGGAAGTTACGCGAAAGAGGTGAATCCCCTGGCTAATAATGCTGGGAGAGTATAGTCCTCAGGCCATAGCACAGGTTTTTACATTGTATAATTGTTTTATTTGAAGTGAAGTAATTCCGAGTATGGTATGTCTCACTATCGAAGGTATATGGCCGCTTCCCATGCATTGTGATTTAGGGTACCCATGTGGTCATGAAAATAGGCCCTGAAAGATGATAGCAATTAGGGGCGTATCTAGTGGGGTAACTCCCGGAAGGATGGTCTTAGAACTGTTACCCTATGAAATTAACTATTCTTATGGAAATGACATTTTAATATGTATGATTAAATGAAACTGTGAATTAACTTTGATTGCATATGATCCTTCGGGCATAAATAACTTAAGAGGATAAATAAATGAGAAATTGTTAGACTAGCAGATATTGTGTATGGTGACTATTATGCATTTTATGCACTTGTAAATCATATCAAACCGATCCCTAACCGGTTTATATTTTATTCTTCTTGTGTGGTTATTATTTATGCCAAGGTGTCCCGTCGCACGGGCGCCCGTTCTGATCTTTCCTTCCAGTGTCCAAGGAGCTACGCCATATTGTGGATGTTGTAGGATTTTTATACTAGACGCATCAACCTCTTTTGGATATTCTAGTTATGATCCATCTGTATATTTGGGCGTGTTGCTCAAGTTTATTATTCATATCTATTGTTATACTTGGTGTAACCTTTCTATGTCAGTCTGTTAATCGACAGCTTATTCGGTTATGTTTTGAAAAATTGTAATTAAACAGTTAGTTGCATATATATTAAACTTTTGTTATAAATTGGATGGTCGAAACTTCTTTTATGAAATTGAAAATTTTATTGTCTTCCGTTTAAAAAAATATATAGGATGGTTGTATGGTATTATCTTTTATGAAAGAGTGATGCTAAGAATGGACCATTTAAGATTCCTATTATTATTCGAGTAGCGGGTTGGCCACCTCTTATTTTAATGAGCGGGGTGTCACAAAAATGTTTGGGTGAGAGACCTTCAAGGCCCTCCCCCTCAACTTCCAGAAAATGTTGGAGCGAGGGATCCTCAAGGTCCTCCCCCTCAGCTTCCTTAAAATCTTAGATGAGGAACCTCAAGGTCCTACCCCTCAACTTCCAGAAAACAAACCATGGATGAGGGAGGGGCTACCATGAGCAACCCATCATCATGAAAAGTCATTCTTTTAAGGAACAAAATCACTAACACTTACTTTCTTGTACAGGTAGCCTAGTTGAGCAGGCAGGGCTAAAATCGCCCAGCCACCCTGATAGACTTTTGATATCTACCCACTATCAGTCTAATCATTACTATAAAACCATAATTAGGATAATATCATACTCATATAACACATCACTAAAACGAGTAATCTCAATAAAGTATATACCACTAATAATACACCCATTCATTCTCCACGAATAACACTAAAGATAACCCTGCTATGCCAAAGAAATCATTCGTACAATAATAAAATTGTCGATATATGCACTAAACTCATCTCACATGAGAATCTAGCAATAATCAAAATGTAGTGACTCGTTCATGTCACATGAAATACGCCTCGTCCTCTGAGGATAAAACTCATACTTTTACCTTGCCAATCTCCCTGGATGCTCAAATAGTTTCCCGAACATAGCACGCCTATCCAAACTAAACTGAAAACTACATTAACCATTGCCCTTGCTGGGCACCATACCTCTGTCCTTTTACTTGCTTCGGGAAAAAAATTAACGCATGTGGTTTTACTCTCCACAAAATACCTCTACACATAATCCACTTATATCCGATCATACTGACCATGTTAGGGTTATCCTTCTCTCAAACTTTGGTAGTCTCTATCCTGATGTCTACCCCCATTGTTACCTTAGATTTGTTGGCCCTAAGGAACATGCCACTGGTTTCAGTAGCCCTTAATGAATTCACCATCGTTTGGTAAGAATTTAGTTGTTCGAATCATTTAAATGGGTCCCGTGATGGGTCCCCTGATGGGTCTCCCCTTGTGGTGCTTCACTACCACCATTTCACCCAGTCTTATTCTCTGACTAAATTCTTAGATTCTTTTAGCTTCCCACACAAATAAGCATTAACATCTCCATTGACAAAACACGACATTGTCACCCTCTGGATCGGCCGTCCAGCATAATTCCCGTTAAGTGTTTTTACCTTTTCTTACGAGTCGATCTCCCACTTGAAATCCTCTTCTCCATTTGTATCTACTTCCTCCGGTACAAGATTTGCTAAAACCTTAAATTCATTTTCACAAATGAACCTATGTACGGACCTCCTATAATGAGTTCAAAACAACGTTCACATCTTGTCCTGAACATCTGATGAAGGAATTTATAGTCAAACCGTACCTAAGATCCTTCCATCGACATAACATTCCACTTCTAAACGTGGTGGTTGACTCTCACCATTATAACTATGCTCTTATGATCTAAGAAAAAAAATTACCCCAAATTTTCACTTCCAATTAACCACACTCCATCATATGCCCAAGACTTTAGATATTTTACCTCCATTGGCTAACACACATAATCTCCGCATTTCTAGAATTTCCACCGATGGTTCTCTTCAATGTTTTGTCTAACTCTCTCCCAATCCAAGCACATTGGATGAGTCTAATTTGGCACCACTCTATGCTATAGCGGTACTTGAAAATCATATGTTGTGCCCTAGACATCTTTTTCGTCCTGGCTTCCCGTGCCATAATAAGGGTGACCTTAACTACGGCCATCTTTCTTGAATATACCCTATAACCTCAACTGAGCTCTGCCTTCTATTGTCCTCCCAGCGGCCCTTGCCTGTTATACTTCATTGTTCATCTCACGAACACACCCGAATGAAAATAAGATTTACTAATATATATGTTATAGGAGGAGAATGAAATCTCACCATAGAAATCAACAATCCTAAACATAGTGCTCTATATCAAATAAAGTTATGCTGGAAGCAAAACAAGTCGCACAAATCCTAAAGGACACTAGAACCTGATGCTCTAATACCACCTATGACACCCCACCTAATTAAATACCAGGTGATCAGTCATTTATTAAATTAAATCAAAGTGTCCGGTTGGTTCATTCTTAATTCTTAGCATCACTGCCGAAAAACAATTTTCTTTATTTATTACCTAATAAATAATTAAGCTAAGTGTCAAAACAATTATTTTGATAGATTAAGATCCATTGTTGTGAATCTATATATACAAACCATTTTATGAACACAGATAATACTATTGATTACCAAACCATCCAAGTGGAGTAAACAGTCTAGATTAATCATTTCAAATAAAATATCCCAAATCTAAGGACAATGTAATAATTAAAATAATCCCAACGAAAACAGAATACTGAAATAAATAAAGAGTACACAATCTCTCTGAGCTAAATGGAAACTGGAAAGGGGCAACACTTGTCTTATCTAATAATGACTACATGAAAAGCTGAGGTGACAAGGATGAGAGCGTCTACATGAAAAGACCTTCAACTCCCACACTAGCTACAGCACGTCAACCGTCCAAAGATCTAAGTCTGACGCCCCTGTGGCTGGGCACCTGTAATACATATATGTATATACAAGAGAAACAGAAGATGACAAGAAACGGTTCAGAGCCCGAGTGTAAAGTAGCTAAAAAAATAAGTTTAGCAACTATATAAAATGCTTACCATTTGATATTATATTCATGTTAGTGCCTCAACACTCACTCGAGAATTCTCACCTCTAAACTAATGTGCACGCCTAACTTATTACTGAATTACACTAGAGGAAGCTAAATAAATTAACTAGTCTAACCCATTCTCCCTTTATCAATCCTAATTCATGTGACCGCATAACTATAATTTATACATGATAATTTTTCTTATGAATTTACCAAGTCGGATATGTACATCACAATATAGCTTTAAGTTCTCAGACACTTAATTTGTTTAATATCAATTATTCAATTTATCTACTTACAAGCACAGTAGATGAACCAGAAGTATATATATTTATCACTCATATAATATAATATATATATATATATATATATATATATATATACTAATCCAAAACCCCACATAAAATCTATGGTTCTATCATACTTTGCTATCAAGTCCATGTACCTCTCGTACAAATGAGGGAAATACTAGTTTGGACCCACTCTCGAACTGTATTAACACAAAATACACATATTGGAGGCGAAGTATAGTTCGAAGTCTCTAAGAGGTCAGTACATACCCTCACGTCTCTTAGGACCATCTGACTATCATTCTCAGATAGCCTGTAGCAAGGATACTATGTTTTTGGGTACAAGTCAATATCCCCCAAAAGGGTCCCATTGAGATAAGAATGTCTCGGTGCGAAAACTTCCGTAATGGCAAGTAGCGCGGGTATGATTACACATAGATATTCACATCCTCTATATATATATACATGCACTCATATATAAATTCACATTATTCAGCTAGGTACGCTCACGACCGATATCATATTCTAACCATACGTGGCACATAGCTCCCGAGTCCTACATATAATTAATTCATTCTTTTATTTTCTCAATTACTGCAAGTTCTTAAGTACTCCTCATCTCTCGAAGTATTTCATCTTAATAAGTATAAAATCGGTAGGTGTACACTCGCTACCCTATTAGTCTAAGTCACTCTTAATTCCAACAAAACTTGATTTAACATACACACGATCTTATCCTCATTTTATACCCTCGTGACCCCACGGCTAAATCTCATATAAGAATCGTACTACCCGAACTTTATCTACAATCCTACAGGTTCTTCCCAAGTCCCACCATGTTATTTAAGTTATGTCTAAGGGTCCTTATATATTAGGGTTGGGTAATCATTAAAAAGGAAACAAGATTCAATTTCCAGGAGGAGTCGATCGATCGATGGTAATGGTCGATCGATTGATCCAGTCAATCGATCAACATTCTTGAGTCGATCGATCAATCGAACGGGTATTGGTACATTCCTCATAATTTTATCGGACGGGTTTCATCAATTTTCACCTTCAAATCCTCCATTTATTTGTCCCAAACTCCCAAACAACCAAACCATAAGTTATACTAACCTAAGTGCATGATTTCTAACGTAAAACAATTACCAATTCCTCAAGGGTCATCAATTAAAGGGATTAATTCATATCCTCAATGTTATTCCATATTTTAACCTCTTTTGGGAATCAATTTCGTAATTAATCTCCCACATATATCAAGATAGATGTCCTAACATGGTATCTACTTAAAATTTAAATATAAATCTTCCATATAACATTATATTTTGCATGGGAACAAGAAAACATATCTCCTATACTAGCATGGATGTATTGTCAACTCAAGAACAACAAGTTAGATACATACCTCAAGAATATAAGTCTGAATCTATGAGATTTGATGATGTGGTTGTGTCCTCCTTCCTCCGATCTACACTCCCGCGGTGTTTGTGGTGAAAATGGTGCAACTATGGTGGCTCTAGCCTTGGGGAGATCCTCACCTTTCTCCTCTAATGGCCTCTGTGAATATGTAGGTTCAAACCCTATAAGACAACCTCTAACTCCTGATATACTTCTCTAATTTTCCTAGGTAATTAAATCCCAAAAATAAAAATTACCAAAATGCCCTCCCGGGATGCCGGTTTGGCCTAAAAAACCCCGGGACCCAAACTAAACCCCCGGATACACTTTTCTGACTATATCAACCCTACCGGATACATTGGCGCACTCAAAATGACCATAAGGGCTACATATAAATAATTTACTTTTTATTCCATTAAATTAGTCCCGATATGACTGACACGCGCGTCCCGACCTAATTTCCGTAACTGTCGTATTTTTCACTCACGACAACTTTAATATTTTTATAATCATATTTTACTTTACTCACTAAGCAATATTCAACATAATTATCACCAAATAATACTAACTCTCATCACGCTAGTAATTATTTAATTAAATCCGAATTAATTATAAATAAATTTACTCCATTTAAATTAATTAATCCCAATCCCATAATTAAAGTAAAATACGTTCAAAAAATGTGGTATTATAGAATACTAGTCGAAAGACCAACTCAAATGACAAACCAAGAGGTTGCTCACCAGAAATGAACTTTCTTTATAAAAATGATTTTTAGAGAAGGGGATCCCCAAACCCCCTTCTAAGGAGAAATAGTTTTAGAAGAGGTGGTCCTTGAGGACTCCCCTCTCAAGTCCACAAAGTTGTACCACAAGTTAATGATTTAAAAGATAATTACCAAATCAGATATTTTGTCTCCATTAGTAGACATTTTTTCTTTTAGACTTTGGCTCACACCAGGTGGCACCTGTCAGATAGGGAAAGTGGTTGTGCACAGGTAGGGGCAAATGGTACATTTCAGACCTTGTCCCTCACCCTCTCAATTTTGACGCCCAAAAGTTCCAACTCAACCCTAGTGCCCAAGTATAAATAGGACCCTGGGCAAGGTCAAATAACAATCATAACTCAAGTTACATTGTTACTCTGTCAAAATTACACCAGAACCTCCTAGTATTCTCTTCATGATCTCTCTCTAGTGCTAATTGCCTTATTCTTTCACTCCACGCTGACAACCATCATTCTCAAGAGTTTATCTTGGGAAAAGTTGCTATTGTTGTTGTGAAGTTCATCTTCTTGTAGGGAGTGAGTTCAATCTTGAGTTCCATTCTTACCAAAAGGATAAGGTTTTACCAGAAGCTGCTCCAAAATTTCTTGAGAACCTTGAAGATAGTGTTCATTGAAGTGGGCCTCGCCTTACCCTTTCTAGTTATTCATAGACCCCAGTACAGCTACCCCCTACATTTGGCGACTTTACTGGGGAGGTATCCTCGCTTTCATGGACAAAGAAGGTTTGAACGTTTCTAAGAAGCTAGTTTTTTATGACATTCCACCTGGGAATGGGACTTAAAGTGACCAGACCCTCAGGAGGATGTGGTGGTGATCGGAGCAATGACACCTGCTCCTCTAGGAGGGCAGGCTAGCTCACCTATAGCATCTCAGATGATAGGTATGAGTCTTATGAGCATGTTTTTTTACTTCTTAAAGCAAAACAATGTAGGCCTATCAAGTTTGGGTCAAGGTTGTATAACACCCGGAGGTGCCCCCTTTAGAGGGACAGTCGCCCCAGTAGTAATTCCAATATAGATGATTCCACCATGAAGGGTGGTGCTAAAGCAGATTGTGGCACCATCAATCTCACCAGCATCCAAGGGCATGAGTTTGGAGGAATCACCCTCCAAAGCAGTTACTATGGAGGAGGTAAGGAAGCTCCTCTCCTCCTATTGGGGGGGTCCTCATCTATATCAGGAGTTCCAAATCCCTTACCCACAGGAGGTAAATGAGAATCCATACCCAAAGCAATATATCCCACCAAAGTTTATCAAGTTCAGTAGAAAAGGGGAGAATCCAAGAGAGCACGTGAAGAGGTTTATTGAATATCTGGGAGTGAATGTAAACGACATAAATCTAAGGCTGAGAGAGTTCTCTAAGACCCTCACAAGAAAGTCCTACACATGGTACTCCCATTTGGCACCCAATAGTATCCCTACTTGGGAAGAGATACAGAGACAGTTCCTACAGAAGTTCTTCATAGCGGAGAATGAATTCACACAGAGACACTTGGCGCAAGAGGTTCAAAAGCTAGGTGAGGAGTTAATGCAGTATATCAAATGTTTTTGTGAGAAGGCACTCGATGTCCATGAGGATGTAGCAGAGGTAAGGTTGCTTCAAATATGTGTCGAGGGTCTCTTGGAGGAATACAAGTTGCATTTGATCAATGAAACCAGATATGGAACTTTTAGAGAGTTTACTAGGGTTGCCAGCAATATAGCCATGATAATCAAGCCAAGGACCTCGAATTGGAGGACGCAAGTGCCACCGACGTCTGGAAGATTTTGAGACTATAGGAGACAAGTAGTCAACTATGTGGATGGAAATCCTAAAGGAAAGAAGGGAAGCTCTGGATCCAATAACAATAGCCCAGGTAATAAGAGGAGGTTTGGGGAAGATACCCCACCGTCGCTACCTTGTAGCGTAGCAAAAGATATGGATTGTAATCGTACCTTGGTACGAGAGGGGGTAGCAAGTCCTCCTAACTTAAATGGGGAAACCCCAATAGTAGTTGATAAAGTCAACCCTAAATATTGCAAGCTACACTAGCGAATATAACACTCCACCAACGGACTGTTACTACTTAAGGAGGATCATTGGTGAGAAGGTGTCTAGTGGTACTTTGTAGATACCTACTATAGATGTCAATGAAAATCCACTTCTAAAATATCACTTTAGCATTACCAACATGGTAGTGGCACATGATAAAGAAGCAGCTTAAGAGTTGATGGAGTGGGAAAGTGGTGAAGAAATTGTGAAGGGTTGGAAAAGTTATCATTGAGTAGCAAGAAGAGAACTGAGCTAGAAAGGAAATGTGAAGAGTGATTTTTCACTCCCGACTAAGAAGATCTTGGGAGTGGGGAGGATGAGAAAGTAAATTCCCTAGAAGGCACAGTGGATGTCATCCTGACTCTGGATGGGGGGGACATCTGAAGCAAAATATGTTTATAATGCCCAAACGTATGAAGTGGACTTAGATTCCGAATGTGAAGTTATAGCAAGGAGTCCTAAGTTCCAATAGTTCTGTGAAATATGACACTAGAATAGTCATCACAAGGAAAGTCTTAGAAGTCGTGCAGCAACGCGGAGACCTCTTACTAAATTGGTAGCGACCAATTTGGAGGTTGATCAAGAGGTATACTTCTGAAGTGGTATTCTTCAAAGCAGATAGGCAGGTACCTTACATCCACAACCACCCATTATATGTCATAGCTATGATCAATGGAGTATCATTCGCCAGAGCATTAATGGACGGAGGAGCATCTATTAACATTATGACAATTAGTACATTTTATGATATAGGAATTGATCAAGAGAAGATAGTGTCTGTACCATTAATGATTTCAGGGTTTGACAGTGCTGGAACGCAATCTCTCGGATATGTGAATGTGGGAATAAAGTTAGGATATTTCACTTCCCACATCAAGTTCCATGTGATCAATGCTAATACCAGTTACCAGTTATACTCATTGGGAGGGTATGGATTCATACCCATGGCATAGTAACCTCCACCTACCATAAGTGTGCAAAGGCTAACATCCGAGGAATAGATATTATCATCAAAGCAAGGGCCCATCTAGAGGATGCAGCATTCTACACAAAACTGGACATGGAAAGAAAGAATTTTGCAAGAAAGCTAGAAGGGAAGCAAGTGGTTGGAGGAGGTGCCTAGATAAATAAATATGTCCATGACCGTTTCCGTGGAAGGGTGATCCTCCACATAGAAAAGGGTAAGAGGAAAGTGGAAGAGGCGATCAAACTTCCTCGAACTTGTAAAAAAGTGGTCTTACCCGATGGGAAAATTATTTACCTTTTATAACGGTTTGTGAGGGCGTGATTCTAGGATGAGAACACCGACCCGGTGCCAGAATGTTTTGTTATTTATGAGCCCCATATCATTGAGCATGTTAAGGAACTAGAGTAAGTTCCAGAATGCATGTATGACAGACTTAGAGAGCAGCTACAAAAGTTAAAGGATATCAATCTTGGGGTAGAAGGGGGTGAAGGTAGACCCATTCTCATCTCTAAGAGTCTGGACCCAAAACATAAGGAATAGATCATTGTTTTTCTCAAAGAGTTCACCAACGTGTTTGTCGGGAAATAAACGGAGATGCCAAGAATAGATCCAGATGTGATCTCTCATAGATTGAATGTTCTTCCCAATGCTCTTCCAGTAAGGAAAGACACCCTCACTACAAGAAAAATGGTCATTTATGTCAGTTTTAGAAATTTTCAAAACTGACATATAAAGCCCTGACATAAATGTTCATAAAACTGACATAAATAAGATCGCATTTATCTCAGTTTTTAAGAACAGGCATAAAAACTATGATATTCAACAAGTTTTCAATCACATTTTCATAAAAAACTGACATAAATAAGATCACATTTATATCAGTTTTAATAATTTTATGAGAGTTTTTGCAAAACTGACATAAATGTTAATATAATTTTTTTAAAATCATTAATCCATCAATAGACAACTATTATTTGAGGTAAAATCAACCCTTGAAAATATATGATAACCAAGGTCATAAATATCACTAACTTGATATACATCAAGATACTTAGAATCAAAACATGTTGATGTGAGCTACATCATATCTAAAAACTAGCTATCCAAAAATAGCTAACGTCTAGTTACCTACGTGACAATATCCTAAATAGTGATGATACACCACAATATCCAAAAACTATTATTGCGAATTACATCATAAGAACCACAATCCAAAATAATACTCAAGCTAGGGCGTTGTCGAACGTAATACTCAATCAAACTTGTTCTCGACTCTATACAACCCTGAATGAGTAACCCTCCAATCAAATATAATCAACATAGTTTTCATCAAAACACAATCATCTCAACACATTGACATTATAACATAATAAATACAATTACCCGAAAATACCTAATATATATAATCTGTAATGAACTCAATGAACTCCATTTGAACTTCATTTAGATCATTCAAAGTGTAGGTCACTTTATCGAACAATCTTCTCATCTAAAAAATTGAAGATAGAATTGAATTTATTATTATGGTATCTAATAGTTAATAACTAAACAATATTTTATATAATAGGACAAAAAGAGAGCATTGATAACATGCCTTTGTTTCCAAAGGTATGGAAGGATCCTGCATGAAGTACTTTATGAACTTCAACACAAAATATCCGCGATGAAGAGTAGCAAGGGCATTGGGCACTATTTAACATAAAACATTATTACTGAACAAATAATAAAAGAGTAGAAGTCGAAAAGATTTTTTATACAACACAAACAATTGTAAAAACTATAAAAAATATTGGGCAAAATCTCCTCTCTTTATAGGACTCTCCACCCCGTTCAAAAAATATAAAACACTCCAACAACAAAACTAATAGTTCATAACAATACCAGTTACCCGTAAAGGCATAAAATATATAACCAACAAAAAATGTAAGATATATTGAATTGAAACTTCACTAATGGTCTTAGAATTCCAAATTACTAAAGTGACTATTGATGATTAAACGTTAAGTGGTATCATAAGCAAGTCATATACAATAATACGAGGTCCTGCTATATTATATATAACAATGCTATATATATGTTATATATTTATAATAACAACAACTGATATATATATATATATATATATATATATATATATATATGTTATATATTTATAATAACAACAACTGATATATATATATATATATATATATAGCAGTTGTTATCAATATAATAAGGGGTAAAAATTATGCACTATTCATATAATTTTTTATGGAATGTTTCAATTATGTTTGAGTCACCTATTAGTTGCTTCAGCTACACATGCTTTAAGTTCATTTTTATTTAGTATGTTTTTAATTTAACAAACTTTATAATTATATATTATTTTCACATACATTTTTGAAGATACTGTTACATGTCTGGAATTAAATATCAAACATTGTCAATTGACAATTGACAATAAGCTAAACATGTCTGACATTTTTTAAATTAAATAGCAAACATTGTCAATTGTCTCCTTGGAATACTATGGTAGATACTGTTACATGTCTGGAAAATTGAAGATGGATATAAAAATTGATGGATGGGTTTCTTATCTATAATTTTATCATCTCTTTCGAAAGTGTTCATCGTTGTCCACTAATATTGTTTTAATTTTTATTAAGATACATTTGGTCCCTACAACCAATTCAGTATATCTGCTATTCTCCATAAATAGGTTGCAGCAATGCAGAATCTGATTCTTATTTTTTAATTCTTCCGTCACATTGTTATAATTAATTTTTACATTAAAAAAATAGTTTAGCTTATTGTGCTCTAAGAAGTAGTTTTACCTAAGAGGTATATTGAAATTCAATATAGTTTAGCCTACTTTGTTTCCACAATGTTGAAATTACCCCATCCGTCTTTTATGTACACTGGCCTCCAAATGAGATATTTCAGGCACTTTGTTTTCTAACTTTTAGTTATTTGCTTGTTGCTTTTTTGTTTCAGATTTGTTGGCAAAGAAAGGGAGGAATTCATTCTAATTCATTATGGATTATAGAGTTATGAATATTATAAGATTTGGTATTGAATAATATTCTATTACACGACTAAAGATCTTGCGGATACGGTGATAATGTAGTCATGTTGTCCCACTATGAGTATAATAACAGGTGACGAATTCTCATCTTTTGGGTTTCACAACCTAGCAGATAATAAAGATATCTACATCATGGAGACTATTAACAGCTGATGGCAATTGGGTGATGGGCTTCGAGGAAAATCAAAAGTATTCAAGGATCACAAGTGGCCAATGGCCGATTCCAAATTGGCATACCAAACAAGGACAAAGGGCGAGCGAAGGAACAATCTTGATCTCTCAAAGGGCTCAGTTGAAATAAGGCCTGGGGATAATTATGTCAACAAAAGCTCTCTCATCAGTGGTATATACAACATGAATGATATGAATGTTATTTATCAAAAGAATAGTGCAAATATTATAGGGAATATGATGGCTGGTAACAAGTATAGTGGTAGCAACAACAACAACAACAACAAGGAGCAGGACAATAATGGCAACAATAATGAAAATGTAAGTTAGGTGTTGATAAAAGGTTTAAGACCTTTCCTACAACAGAGACGCTCCCGAGAAATGAGGTTCTCGGTGGATACATCTATGTATGCAATGGTGATATGATGAAAGAGGATTTAAAATGGCAGCTATTTGGTTTACCGTTGTGATACAGAGACTCTGTTCGAGCAATAACACCAGGCTTACCTTTGTTTCTTTACAACTATACAACTCATCAATTGCATGACATCTTTGAGGCAGTGACTTTTGGGGGTTCTAGAATCGATCCAATGGCTTGGGAATAAAAAAAGTGCAAATGGAAGTCGAGGTTCCCTGCTCAGGTAAGGATCTGCGTCAGGGAACTCTGCAAATCCTTGGAGGAGGTGTCGACAATCGTTTCTTTCTCACCTTGGTATATTGCAATGCTTTGCACACTTTAAGGTTTGATTTTTCTTACATCTTGAGGGTTCAAATAAGCCATCTGAAAATCAAACATGTTTTACTCATTATAATTTTCTAAAAGTTGAGATCATTTACAAGTTTCTCCTAATTTTTCGGCATGTAATATGTTTTTTATTCTCAATTATCATTTATGGGTATGTTAAGAGTTCCATATTATCAAAAATGAAAATTTATTTATGGTTTGACAGGTTAAAAAGATCATCTATGGATAGTATAAGAGAAATACAGAGGGAGAACACTTAACGAAGCTATTGTCGACCGGATAGGTTGAATCCTTTACATCTTACATTGTTGAGAAAATGGTATTTGTCCTAATTTCAATGTGAGTTATTGACAACACTGTTGTAGGTGAAAACGACCGACTAAATAAAGTCCCACTGGTGCAGTTGGTAAGAATCGAAATAAGTCTTCCACCCCTCCGTTTACAAGATACGCTAAAAGTGGCTCATGAATTGAACATTATGCACCATGAAGTCAGATGACCTCAAGGTGAAGTCTTTTGCGAGTACACTTTTTGTTAATTTAAATTAAAATGTTCTTAATTTGTCACTTAAAAGTATCCATTGCAGGGAACATTTTTTGTTATTGTTGTAGGAGGGGCTTAATGATGAGCCTTTCATTAAATTATTAAATGAGATTGGAGATGATTAAAATTGACAAAAGTCCATGTGTTTATGAGACTGGAGTATTATTATGCGCGTCGAATATATCACGCGTATTTGTGTATTATTTACGTATTAACTAGGCAATATTCTAGTATTGAGAGTTTTGACATATGTTATGGGACACATGCCACTTAAAATAGGACATGTGTTACCACGGGTTATTTTTCATGTGGCGACACACTTGGGTTGGTTTTGCTATAAATAAGCCTCACCCCCATACATTTGAAAAAGATCTTCTTGGGAGAGAAGAGTGATTTCTTGTCTTATGAGTTTTTAGAGAGAGTTTTAGAAAAGAGTTTTGGAGAAGAGTTTTTGAGATGAGTTTCTCCACCTTTCACCTCTCGAGTTCCACCATAATGAGTTTTTCGGCGAATAGTACGAAGCCACAAACTACGCTAACTTTGATTCCGAGCGTAACGGATACGTAGGCGCAAAAAAAGTTGCTCAAGTCAAACATGTGCCAAAATTCGATATTTCCCCAAAATTAGACTACTCTCTTACATTTGGTGACTCTGCTAGGGAGGTATTCACGAATTTTTATCGTGTAACGCCTCATTCGCGATCGGGTGAGTGGTTGGAGATGAAAAAAAAGGAGTTGGTGAAGCAACTTCTTCCCCAACGATCATAACGGAAATGATGAGCGTGTTATCAGATAAGAAATTCAATCTTTCTATTTAATGAGCTCTCGTATAATATTCGGTTGTTAACTGAGGTTTCTATTTTTGAAAGTATGCTTTAAATATTTATGTCTTGGTAAGATTTCAGATAAACTGTGTTTGCATAGAGTTTATTTATAAAACTCGAGTATATTTTTGTACCTAAGAGACTAAAAGGAAAAAGAGTTATCATCCGTAATTTTTATGCTGATGGGAACCTCAAATTATCTCTACGAAAAAAGAAAAAAAATGATGACCATTCGTCTTGAACTATCCACAATGAGGTGACCCAGTAAAAAGAAAAAAAATGGATGTAATGAAGAGACATTCTTGAAAAGATAATGATGTACCTAGATTAAATTAATTGATGGACTGCAACAATTTAATTGTGTTTCGTAACTGAACAACCTAAAAGGTAGAAAGTACTGACTAAAAGCAAATAAGTCATGTCTTGTTGTGGGTAAATAGTAAAATAGTGCAAGTTGATAATATTTATCATTATGATATACTGGGATATTTTCAAAATCACATGGTCATACAGTACATTAACAGGTCAGGCCACATGGGTAGGCTCGTGTTTGGCTGTCACAGATTGATTAGAAAATGTGCAGTACAGTTATGGGTAACCCTTTATAATTTGACTACAACAGTAGAATAGATTTTATTAGATTTTCCATAGCAAGTGAGACTTCGGCAATAGTACACTATTTGGTAAAGATAAATCTTTGAGATTTACACTATTTCAGCAATTTTCTCGCTAGTGATTTTTTTTTTCGAGTTAAAAAATCGAAGAACCTTTGAGATTTCCCATACCCTTGCTCCGAAGAACCTTACCTCCGGTAGAAATCAATGGAGATTTTCTCCGATGAACCCCTTCCCGATGAGCCATAAGTTAAGCCAAATCACTTTTCGAAATAACTTGAACAAATACCTTCAACCCATAACTGACGGAGCTTTGCTCCGGTGAATCCCTTTCTGACGAAGCTCGAACTGAACCATAGCGCCTGGTTCGAAGAAACTCAAAACCTTATCCAACAAAACTGAGATATAAAACTGGTCCACCAAAAATTGAAATGGGCGCACCTGAGATTTGATTGAGTTTGTGTCAAACGAGTTACCATAGATTTCAGTAGGGGTGAATAATACACCGTGGGATCTTGAAATATGACGAACCTCCATGGGACGAACCATCGTGGGATCTTGGAATACTAAATATCAGCGTGGGAGCTTAAAAATCCGATGAACCTCATGTAAAAATGGTCGGAGCTTACTTCTAGGAACATCTACCGATGAAGCTCCAACTGGAAAGAAAAACCGTCAAATCGAAGCACCTGTTCAAAAACAACTCAAAGCCTGATCACCATATGGGTGATCTGATCTTCTTCGTGGGTAGGGTAGAATCGGCATATAGGTTTGAGGTCCTTCATTTTATGATTTTGCTTAGAATGTTCTTTTATTTGGGGTTTGAGGTCCATCTGAAAGTCCAAATGTGACCTAATCATAAGTGTGGTCAATGACACCACTTATGGTCCCTCGCATTTAAAAAAAGGGGGGGTATGTTGAATATGGTTCAACTATGATTTAAGTGTAAAAGATCCAGATATTATTTAACCATTATAGCTTATGGTTCCTCAGACATGGCACATGTTGGGATGTTTCCTTCGTTATCACACGTGTCAAATCAAATTGATGTCATAAAAAAATAATGAATATGCTTAATAAGTATGGTCTCCCATACAAAATTAGAAAATATTCAGATGTTTACATGATTGATAATATGAGCATGATACCATTAAATAAAAAAAAGCGAGTCACTACGGAAGTAGTTGGTTGCGTGAATGTACCACGTCTTTTTTTTTTAAATTTGATGAAGCCTTGAAAAAAAAAATGACAGATCTTGTGAGTACAAAATAGGGAGCCAATGTTAAAGAAGGAGATCCCTCGTGTTTTGTCTTTATTTATGGTTTTCATTTCAGGAAGAGGATTTGCCCAGCTTGCACGGGAAGGATTTTAAAAAGAGGCCCACATTCCAAATCGAAAGGTTATTTGATAGTCCAAGCTATTTGGACATGCGTGTTTCCTCAATTATAACATCTGTTGGAACGAAATAGGTGTGCCAAAAACATTTATGCGTATATATTTAGAAAATAAATGGATAAAACTTTTATTTTGAATAGGTTTTATCCAAGAGACCTGAATGGAGTTTCGTGGTAAATACATATACAATTTTTCATAAGTATATTTCTCAAAAAAATTGTGAACTATTAATAGTACAACGAGACAAGTGTAGCAATTTTTTGGCCGATGCACCGCAAATCCCGTGATTGTTGGGAAGGTTTTTTTTTTAGAAATTTTATTTAAGAAATTTCGTCCAATTATTTATGATTAATAGTGACTTTTTGCGATACAATCAAGTTATCAATATCAAATTTCAGAATGAAGAAAAAATTCTCGGGATAAATTGTTCTTGCCAAGCACATTAGTATATGGGTAAGTATATAACGACTCACTGCATCTATGTTGGCACATTATAAAGCATGATTTAGTTTGGTTACACTTTATCTCTGTAAATATACATGAGATGAAGCTGAGAACTTAAACGCATATGTACTTTCTTGATTATAAAGCATGGTACAAACGTGTATTTTATTTTGATATATGTAACATTGCCATATGGTACTACCAAAATTGATATGCTAAATTCATGAGTTATGCTAATGATTTGAGAAGTTTTAAAATCATTAAATCTGGTATATAGTTTTTTTTAGATAGAGGAAGCGTAATGAATCTTCGTTTGGGTATTTTATCACACTTGTAAACATTATCCTATGTTTGTACAACATATTCATACATTATGGTACATTTATGAAATATTTGAGTATGTTTTACAAAGGAAGATTTACCTAAAGATTATATGTACCCTCAAATTTAATGTGGCGTGTATTAAAATAATATTAAGAGTTTTTGCATGATACACTTACGAGTAGGGGTGGTTATGATTCATTACACAAATATCCCCGGACTTTATTCATTTTTTAATTTTATTACATAAAATAAAATAAAATAAAATAAAAGGGGTATGATAAGAATTGTACTTGGATATTTACTGAGCTTTACTAACATTTGCAATATTGTATAATTGGGTCAGAAAGATATTATTTTGCAGAGGCTTCTGAATGAGCAGATATGAAGTGACATTGACATCAAGCCATTATTCAAAGATATGGTAGTTTGAGATATACCCCGTGAAATGTAATGATTAGGTTGCTTTCATTTTTTGGGTGGGCATTGTAAATGATATATGTAATTTATTTTATTTTATCTTGAGATAAAAATAAAATAAATGGGGAAAATGGATATTAGGGTGTAACATAGCTTGAAGTGTAAAGTTTTTCGACATCCTCCGCAATAAGGTTAGATTGATGAACCTTCAGAGTATAGTAACATCCAAGCAGGTCGTTACAAAAGCTTCTTCAACTTCTTTTGCAAACAGTTTAGACGGATTAAATAGCTGTCACTCAGAGGTTGACAAAGTCGTAGCCATCCTTCAGATATGACATCATATTACAAGAACTTTGCAAGTATTGTGGTAAGTCTTCTTCAGAAGTGTATTATATTCCGAAAAAAACTTGATGAAATTGGTAAGTGGTTGAACCACGATCGTTGTAACTTGACTCGTCCGGAGAAGTTGGTCATCGATGCAAACAAACAAAGGACCATGCTCGGTTTGTCATTCGACAGGTATGGGCTCTCGTCATGAAAAAGTGATACAGAAGAATGAGTTTAAACGAAAAATTTTAACAAGTAGTTATTATTGTTAAGTCACCGTTATGGGTGTCACCATTATTGATGGAGTTTTACAAAAATCTTAACAAGTGTTTTCATTGTTAAGTCACTGTTACTGGTTGAGTTTAACGAAAAATCTTAACAAGTGGTTATTATTGTTAAGTCACCGTTATGGGTGTCACTGTTATTAGTGGAGTTTTACAAAAAATCTTAAACAAGTGTTTTCATTGTTAAGTCACCGTTACTGGTGGAGTTTAATGAAAAATATTAACAATTAGTTATTATTGTTAAGTCACCGTTATGGGTGTCATCGTTATTGGTGGAGTTTTACAAAAATCTTAACAAGTGTTTTCATTGTTAAGTCACCGTTACTGGTGGAGTTTAACAAAAAATCTTAACAAGTGGTTATTATTGTTAAGTCACCATTATAGGTGTCATCGTTATTGGTGGAGTTTTATAAAAAATCTTAAACAAGTGTTTTCATTATTAACTCACCGTTATTGGTGGAGTTTGATAAAAATCGTAACAAGTGTTTTCATTGTTAAGTCATCGTTATAGGTGGAGTTTATGAAAAATCTTAACAAGTGTTTTCATTGTTAAGTCACCGTTATGGGAGTCACCGTTATAGGTGGAGTTTAAGAAAAATCTTAACTAGTGTTTTCATTGTTAAGTCACCGTTATGGGTGTCACCGTTATTGGTGGAGTTTTACAAAAATCTTAACCAGTGTTTTCATTATTAAGTCAACGTTATAGGTGGAGTTTATGAAAAATCTTAACAAGTGTTTTCATTATTAAGTCACCGTTATGGGTGTCACCGATATAGGTGGAATTTACGAAAAATCTTAAACAAGTGTTTTCATTGTTAAGTCACCGATATAGGTGGAGTTTATGAAAAATCTTAACAAGTGTTTTCATTGTTAAGTCACCTATATAGGTGAAGTTTATGAAAAATCTTAACAAGTGTTTTCACTGTTAAGTCACCGATATAGGTGGAGTTTACAAAAAATCTTAACAAGTGTTTTCATCGTTAAATCATCGATATAGGTGGAGTTTACGAAAAATCTTAATAAAATGTGTTTTCATTGTTAAGTCACCTCTAACGGTGGAGTTTGGGAAAAACCTTAACAAGTATGTTTTTATTGTTAAGTCACCTTTAACGGTGGAGTTTACGAAAAATCCTAACAAGTGTGTGTTCATCATTATGTCACCTCGTAGGAGTGAGTTTGCGAAAAATACTAAAGAGTGGTAATTTGATCGAGTCAATAATACATACATGCAAAAGAACCCTCATCGTGATTAAAAAAAGTCAAAAAACATGTGCATGCACTAAAAGATTAATCGAGAACGAAGAAGTAGTTATTATGTAAACCATAATAATACTTTCACCAAGCTTAGCTGAGAATGATAAAAGAGAACGATGAAGCAGTTATTATGAAAACCATAATAATACTTCCACCAAACTTGAGAACGACGAAGTAGTAATTATGTAAACCATAATAATACTTCCACCAAGCTTGGTTGAGAATGATAAAAGAGAATGATGAAGTAGTTATTATGTGTTCATGATAATACTTTTTACCAAAGCAGAGTTACAAACAATCACAGTAAAATCGTGGAGGCATGTTCATTTAAGTAGGAATGGAGGCAACACTTATAGTATATCATTCCTATGAAAATAATGATAACGAGGTCCTTCGTAATAACCTATGAGATCAAAGCCTTAAAATGAGATTTAAGGTATGAAATATGAGATTGCATTATATCATAAAATGTGAGATATGAGGTAAAAGTACATCATCAAGATGAAATGAGATATGAGATTATTACCCACGATACACAGGTCGATCAAACATATGAAAACTGACTAAAGTTGTGTCGTACATACAGTTGATATATTTCAGACATGTATCAATATATCAACGATCTGTACGAGGGGGAAAATGTAGGAGGGGCTTAATGATAAACCTTTCATTAAATTATTAAATGAGATTAGAGATGATTAAAATTGACAAAAGTCCATGTGTTTATGCAACTGGGGTATTATTATGCGCGTCGGACATATCACGCGTATTTGTGTATTATTTACGTATTAACTAGACAATATTCTAGTATTAAGAGTTATGACATATGTTATGGGACACATGCCACTTAAAATAGGACATGTGTCACCACGGGTTATTTGACATGTGGCGACCCACTTGGGTTGGTTTTGCTATAAATAAGCCTCACCCCCATACATTTGAAAAAGATCTTCTTGGGAGAGAAGAGTGATTTCTTGTCTTATGAGTTTTTAGAGAGAGTTTTAGAAAAGAGTTTTGGAGAAGAGTTTTTGAGATGAGTTTCTCCACCTTTCACCTCTCGAGTTCCACCATAATATGTTTTTCGATGAATAGTACGAACCCACGACCTACGTTGACTTTGATTTTGAGTGTAACGGATACGTAGGCGCAACCAAAGTTGCTCAAGTCAAACACGTGCTAAAATCCAATATTTCCCCAAAATTAGACAACTCTCTTACAAATGTAAATGTAATGAAAAAATTTTGTTCTATGCTTTGTACATATCAGTGGATGTCCCTTTTCATCTACATGATTCACATGTTGTAAACATCTAAATTTTGTTCTATCTTTGTACATATCCATTATTAATTGGTTGGTATGTGTCTTAAGGGTCCACATTATTTAATTAGTTACTAAATGTATACAAATATATAATGTTCAGGATGGACTATTTGTATGGTTGAGTAGTTTTGGTTTCTTAAACATAGTCCAATAAATAGAGGAAATTCTTGCCAAATTTTCTAAATCGTGTACACATTTGTGTTTTAAAATAAATTCTATGATTATAAGTCTTAATCGATGCATTTTTTTGGAAGTGTTAGGCGTGCCTTTTAAGCACGGGCATACCATGCTCTCTCTCTCTCTATATATATATATATATATATATATATATAGAAATATTAGTACAGTATTAGTATTCCGTTGATTTTATAGTATCAGGTCCATTTCGACTTACTCTTATAGTCTGTTGATTCGAATCATAGGTAATATTATTGATATCAGATCCATTTCAATTTTTATGCTTACATAACACACACAAAGGTATTGAATAATGAATTTGAACTGCGAGTTTGATCGCTTATATACATTATCTATGAACTCTATTGAGTGATAGTTTTAAAACAAATATATTTTTTTAGCATATGATTCGTCCATGTCCACGGTATCAAATTAATTAACTCTGTTTTGGTCCTGCTTGAATGTTAGTACCTTAGGTATCAAATCATTCAAATTATTGTACTAATTAGTGTTAATCTATGGTATTCAGCTCTGTCTTATTGTCCTTTATCTACAAAGTTTAAGAACTATTGTATGTGAGTTTAAGGTATATTTGTATCACACACATGCTACAAAGCTTAAGGTATGTAAAACTCACCTTTATTTATAGGTTTCCATACTTTAAATTTACACTTTGTTTTAATTTATATAATAGAAGCCATAAGATTAATTTTACCTTAATACAACTCCACGATGCATTCTTCCTTTTCCCATCGATGTTCATTGTGTTAATCCCACTACATGTAAAGAAAATTCAAAGACGTGTATTAGGATATCGCAATAATAATGTACTCATAATGCATGTCAAACAAAATTGAAAATTATAGTATACTCATGTAGTGATATACATCTTATCCTTGTCACTCGGTACCGTATTCAATGAATCCAACCAATAAATAATTCTTGTGGACAAATCAATGACAATCAATACCCAATGGAACCTGTAAAATGAATATTATAATAATTATATAGTACAGAATGTGATAAAGATTTGTTTATTCGTGTGGAAAAAAATAATTTAACTACTTACATATCCTTGAGATTGTAAGGAATGAAACAAATATGACTTTTTTTTGCATTCCCCAACCTTTTTCCAATAGGTCGAGTTAAACCAAATTTTTTTGTACCATTAAAAGACTCGTGATTGAAGAATTGAAACTCTTCTCAGGAGCACTGAAACTTATCATACAAGAACCTGTAAAAGTAATTAACTAAATTAGTCACTACGCATTTTAAATAACACGACTGAATCAAGTTATACCTCATGTATGGAACAATGTACGTTACATCTAATGGCTTCAATGCACAAAATTGCAACAAATCGTTCTTAAAAACATAGCATTGACCCTTATCTTCTCCAAAAATCTCTTTCTCTAATGGAACCATTATTTGGTTTGTCTTCATTATAAATAAATTATGGGTGAAGGCGGTTATCAAATCTCAATCAACATTCTTTTTTACTACATCACATCTACTTTCACCGAAGATATCCTTCCCTTTCTCATGGCCTTCTTTTTTCCCAACTTCCATTTCATTCTGCATTGAATCATGTGATATGTCAGAAAGCAATGTCATTCATATCATGAACACAAACTTATAAGTAAATATAAAAACTGATGGTTTACCTCAAATCCCAACAAAACTAACTCTTTGGGCCAAGCAACATATGACCCAATAGCCTCTTTCACAAAATACATTTCACACGGAACAGGTGTCGGGAGGATTTCACTAGAAGAAATAACGTTAGAAATGGAAACCCGAACATTATTTTCTCCCAATGCTATATTATGAATTTTCTCGTTCGGTCCATTCCTATAGAACACGATCCCCTCGGCAATGATGTTAGTTTTATTGCCAATAGCCAACCTACATTCACTAACCTAAATTACGAAAAATAATCATATTAAAATTTAGCAATGTATTAAAATTAAGCAATTTATTGGCCCCAACCAAGTAAAACTACATAAAATTTAGTACCCTACTGATCCAACAAAGTAAAACTACATAGTTATCACCATCGAGAAAAGTGATACCATTACCTTTGAAGAAGATGCTTGTTTCATACTTTTATCACTAGCTATCGAAGAAGGTTTTTTACTTTTCACAGTAGCTAATGATTGAGGTAGTAACTTTTCACTATGTGTCACACCACTATCTTTGAACTATGCCAAAAAAACAGAAAAACAAATTGCAATTACAACAAAAATTATAAAACCTTAATGGTATGCATTTGTATAATTATTGATATGCCCCAAGTGTCACCTCGGCTCAGGGACACCAACCTCGGTCGATATTATGGCCAACGCTGGAAAATCCTTGGGTCAGTAACCAGCACCCTCGGCCATATGAGGGTCATCCCTAGCCGACATCTCTACCAACCCCTTCAGGGGAAGACTGCATGAATCAGGGGGGCCGATATTTCGAGTGATCACCCGGGTGATGACAACCTCGGTTGAGGCTAGGCCGAGGTTACAAGGAACCACACTACTACCAAGGGCGACCTCATTAATAATTCAGCCGATGTACCAGGCACATGCCGTCTTAACCTCAGCCCTGGACGACTTCGATTCCTTACCTCGGCTTCACTTAAGCCGAGACCTTCATGGCTTATCCCAGATTGAATGAGCAGCATGACCTTACCAACCTCGGACTCATCTAGGTCGAGGTTATGATCAAGCACAGGTCGAGCACTTATTGACATGTGGATACGGACACGTAGACACAAATCAGTTATAAAAAATCATTCCCCTCATGTGGAGGGAATATTTCATCATCATTCTCTACATGTGACAGTGACAGATGTCTTCATCTAATTGGCTAGATCAAAATACACATGCTCATTGCATGCATAGGGGGTACATTACACCCTCTAGGTACTATATATAGAGGTCATCCTCTACCTTGCAAAGGATCCGAAGTTAACAACCCTAGCTAAAACTCTGTTCAAATACACAGTAGAGAGAGAAATCTTGAGAGATTGTATCTATGGCCATTAGAGCCCTCATACATTGATACACATCATACACTTGCACAGTGGACGTAGGACTGATTGGCTGAACCACTTATATTCCGGTGTGAACCGTCTTCTCCTCACCTCCTTCTACTGTATATATATACATACACTCATATGCTGCCATTGTTAACATTGAATTGAGCTCACAAACACCTTGAAGGGTGGTGCTGTTTCCAGCATCATCATTTTGGCACCGTCTATGGGAACGAGAAGCTGTCTCTTCCTCTTCTTCAGCTTAACCTCACCGAAGACTCTGGTGGTGAACTAGGCACCACCCCTTGCGTGGAGTTATTTCACCATTGAAAGAGTTCCTTTAAGGTATTAAGCTCACCTGCTACTTAAGCTCTTTATTGATTAACACATGGCACCAGAATTACCACCACATCTTCTGTCTCCTGGTGGGGGAGGGCCTAGCTCCAGTCAGGCACCGCCTCAGTTCGAAATGGCGGAGGTAGTTGCAGCTTTGAGGTCTTTGGCTGCAACGCAACGAGCTATGTAGGAGAAGTTTGCACAGCTCAGCCAAACTATTATGAGGCCACCTGGAGTCTCACCGGAGATGATCACTTCGGCGGCTGTCTAGCCTCATCCTGACGCTAGGGGACCACCCCAGGCACCAATGAAGGACCAGGTTGCCCCCCAGCGGAGGAGGGATGTTGCTGACCCTAGGCGCTTATGCTTGGGGAGGCAAGGAAACCCTTGCCCGGAGGACAGGTATGACGATCTAAAGGCAAAAGAGGTTCCAGAAGATTGCTGGGAGCCATATGAGGTATCAAATAATACGGTACATCCTCTTCAGCAGAGCCAAGGATGTATCGGCCGAAGAGGTGAAGAGGCCTAATAACGAGGATCAGATTTTGATCAATTTAGCAAAGGGTCAGTCTTTGAGAGGTTGGGCCTAGTGAATGACCTAAGACAGAGGTTATCCAGGTCGAGAAGTGTTGTCGGCTCGCAAAGAGGAGACAGACCAAGTCAGCCTGACCAAGGTTGACCCTGTGAAAGAAGGGGCAGAGACCAAGAAGAAGTCAACAGCCGACGTTGAGCTGCGGCAGGGGAACCCTCAATCCATCCCTTGGAGGTGGCTAGGGACAACCTCGGCCAGGCCGATGGCAGGAGACCATGGAATGACTCTATGCAGTGTCTTGAGGAGAAGATAGGAGACCTCATCAAAAGTAAGGACCCATTGGAAAGGGGCTACTCAGAAGGCTCTCCATTTATGGCTAATATAGTGAGCTTCCCGACTCCTGCTAAGTTCAAACCCCCCATGGTGTCTCCCAAGTCTGATGGTAGCACCAACCCTGTACGCCACATTGAGATGTATCAGTCAGCGGTGGACATCTACTTGATACCGGATGAGATGAAGTGTAGGGCCTTCTCTGGGACCTTGATAGGAGTAGCACACAGCTAGTTTACTTCTCTTCTGAAGAATTCTATTAAGAATTTCAAGGGATTGGTTGAACGATTCATTCATAACTTCTGCTTTGGGGTAAGACCTCAAAAGAATACCACTCACCTACTGTATGTCAAGCAAGGCAAGGTCAAGAGCCTAAGAAACTACATCACCAGGTTCAATGAAGAAAAACTGGAGGTTGAAGATTACGAAGAGAATATAACCACGACCGCCCTCATAGGAGGTCTTTAGAAAGGAAAGTTATGGTGGAAACTTGCGGAAGACCCTCCCAGGTCCATGGCTGAGCTACTGGCAACTACTGGGAAAGTCATGAATGCCGAAGAGGTAATGGATGCCAAGTATGAGGATGAGAATCATGATAGTAGTGGGAAGTCCCAGAGAAAGAAAGATGGAAAGAAGAGGTCAGCCGATAACAAGTTTGCTCACTATACTCCTCTAACTGTGAGCTGTGAGCATATCCTCAATGAGATCAAGAATGACGGGACTCTGAGGTGGCCAGAGAAACTGAAGGCCCCACCACATAAGAGGAATAAAAACTTGTGGTGTGAGTTCCACCAGAACCATGGCCATATCACAGACAGATGCTTCGTCTTGAAGGATGAGATTAAAAAGATGTTAAAATACGGAAAGTTGAGGAAGTACGTTGATGGTGAGACATCTAAAGGGGGAAGAGATGACCCTAGGAAGAGACGAAATGACAGATGCCGTGACGATGTCCCAGTTAGAAGAGACAATGATTCAGAAGGTGATGATGAAGACGGTCCTAACCTCCCGCCGAAAGATGACAACACCCCGGTGAAAAGGGTTGGTATGATCTCCTTTGGTGTTGACACCATATGTGGAGGACTTATAGGATGTGGCTCTGAAGTGGATGACAGGAAAGCTCACGTGGCAGAGGCCAAACATGAGGTTGTCAATCTAACGTCTTCCGATGCAGTGCAGAAGAGAAAGAAGGTGGACATGGACACCCTTATAGTTGGGTTCTCCCGACTCGACTTCAAAGGTATCTTAGCCCCCCATGATGACCCTTTGGTAATAACAACAAGGGTGCATGGGTGCGAGGTGCAGAGGATCCTTGTGGATGGGGGGAGTTCAGCAGACGTGATGTTTTAGCCTTGCTTCAAGAGACTAGGTCTTAGCAGAGCTAGGTTGGTACCCTATCATCATCCTTTGATGGGATTCAGCGGCAAAAAGGTCCACCCATTGGGCATGTATGAAATGGACATTCGGATGGGTGACGAGTGTCCTAAGAGGTTGACCCGAAAGATAAATTTTTTCATGATGGACGAAAACGTCTTCTCGGCCTACAACCTCATCATAGGAAGAGTGGCTCTTAAGGAGTTTGAAGCTGTGCCGTCAATGGTCCACCAAATGCTAAAATTCTTGACCCCCTATGGGGTAGGGGAAGTGCAAGGTGACCAGACCATAGCACGAGAATGTTACTTCAACTCGACTGAAGAGAGAGAGGCCTATAAGAGGGAAATTACCACCTATAGCATTGATACATTGGACCTGAGAGATGAAACAAAGTTGAAGAAGGGAGAGGCCACAAAAGAGGTAGAATCCATCATCCTCAATGAGGACGAGCCAGAAAAAACCATTCAGGTCGGTAAAGCCCTAAAAACAGAAATCAAAGAAGAGCTGATAAACTTCCTCAGGAAGAGGCAAAGTGTCTTCGCTTTGAGTCACGCGGACATGCCCGGCATCAACCCCGAGGTTTTGAGTCATAAGCTCAACGTGACCAAAGATGCCAGGCCTATCAAACAAAGATGAAGAGTTTACTCCAGGGAGAAGTACGAAGTCATCCAGGAAGAGGTCAAAAAATTGGAAGAGGCTAAGTTTATAAGAGAAGTCTTATATCCGAAGTGGTTATCGAATGCAGTCATCGTGCCCAAAGCAAATGGGAAGTGGAGAATGTGTGTTGATTTCACTGACCTGAACAAGTCTTGCCCAAAAGACAGTTATCCCTTACCTTGGATAGATCAGATGGTAGATGCTACTGTAGGACATGAGCTCATGAGCTTCATGGATGCGTATTCTGGCTATAACCAGATCTTCATGGATGCGAAAGACTCAGAGAAAATAGCCTTCATTACTAACAAAGGGATGTACCGTTACAAAGTGATGCCCTTCGGTCTAAAAAATGTAGGGGCAACATACCAACGTCTTGTGAATAAGATGTTTGAAGATCAAATAGGCAAGACTATGGAAGTGTATGTAGACGATATGCTGACGAAGAGCTTAAAAGCTTGCACTCATGTGGCAGACCTCGAAAAGACCTTCGATACTATGGACTTATACAGGATGAAGCTCAACCTAGAGAAGTGTGTCTTCGGGGTAGGAGCTGGGAAGTTCCTGGGATTCATTGTCAATCAAAGAGGAATTGAACAAACCATGAGAAAATCAAGGCTTTGCTTGATATGAAGACACCGAGGAGTATCAAAGACGGGCAAAGACTCACGGGGAGAGTGGCTACACTTAACAAATTTGTTTCCAGGGCAACGGACAAGTTTCTTCAGTTGTTTAAAGTTCTTAGAAAGGCCTTTCAGTGGGACGAAGAGTGCGAAGAAGTATTCAACCAACTCAAGTCTTACCTTGGGTCTCCCTTGCGATTATCTCGGCCATAGTAGGGGAGAAATTATATGTGTATCTAGCAGTCTCTGAATCGTCTATCAGTGCAGCCATAGTGTGGGAAGACGTTGGAATCCAAAGGCGTGTGTATTTTAACAGTAAAGCCCTTTAAGGGTCTGAACAAAACTACCCTCGTATGGAAAAGCTGGCCTACGCCCTGATTCATGCTTCAAGAAAGATGAAGCCCTACTTCCAAGCCCACTCCATGGTTGTCCTCACTGACTCCCCACTAAGACAGGTCCTGCATAAACCTGAGAAATCTGGAAGGTTGATGACTTGGGCCATTGAGTTGGGTGAGTATGAACTTAACTACCAACCTAAGACAGCCATCAAGGGGTAGGCCCTCGCAGACTTTGTTACTGAGTTCACTTGGGAGGAGGACGAGGCAAAGAATGACCTAGAGGGCACTGAAGGGAAAAACAACAGTGTCTTTTGAGATCAGGAAGAGACGACACCAGATGTCTTTCGAGGGCAGGAAGAGGTGGCACCGAACGCATTCCGAGGCCAGGAGGAGGTCATACCCAAAAAGATCAGGGGAAAAATAGCAAAGAATGAGGAGGATCGGTACCTCTTCAAGCAAGGAATCATGTCAGAGGGGGCCTTCTCATCAGATATAGACATTTGGAATCTCTTTGTTAATGGTTCCTCTTGTGATAGTGGAAGCGGTGCCGGGCTAATACTTTCAGCTCCAGATGGTGCCAACATTGAATACGCTTTGAGATTGAACTTCCAGGCATCTAACAACGAGTCAGAGTATGAGGCCATGATAGCAGGACTCTCATTGGTAAAGACTCTGGGAGTAAGACGACTCCTACTTCATAGCGACTCGAGGTTAGTTGTCAATCAAGTGTTGGGAGTCTATAAAGCCAAAGATGAAAGGATGGCTAAGTACCTTAAGAAGTTGAGAACGATGTTATAATATTTCGAAGAGACGAAACTAAAGAGAGTACCTCGATAAAGTAACAGCCATGCAGACGCATTGGCAAGGTTGGCCTCGACGACGAAGACAGACGTCAGAAGGATAGTTCCGGTCGAGGTCTTAGGAAAAGCGACCATTGAGGAAGAAGAGGTATATAACCCTTGTCTCAATTTGAACCTAGGAGACTCATGGATGGACCCCCTCGTCGGATATATCAAAGAGGGAGAGCTGCCCGAATCCAAGCTAGAGAGGAGGAAATTGAGATATAGGGCTGCCAAGTTCTTGATAGTAGGAGACGTCTTGTACAAGAAGGTATTTCTGTTGCCTCTCCTCAGATGTGTGCATCCCACCGAAGTTCCTCGGGTCTTACAGGAAGTTCATGAGGGTTCTTGCTCCAGTCACATAAGAGGAAGACCCTTGGCCAAGAGAATCAATACACAGGGATACTGGTGGCCAACCTTGGCCAAAGATGCTGCAAGTTACGTGAAGAGGTGTGATAAATGTCAGATATTCACCTCTATTCCTCATCAACCTCATCAACCTATGACGTCAATCACCTCTCCATGGCCATTTGCAGTATGGGGAATTGACTTAGTAGGACCCCTACCAAGAGCTGCCAACAGTGACCGATTCTTGATAGTCGTCATTGACTACTTCTCAAAATGGGTGGAGGCAGAGCCGATGATAACGATCACAGAATAGAAGACCTTCCAATTTATTTGGAGGAACATCATATGCAGACATGGCCTCCCTAACACTCTCATCTCAGATAATGGAACACAATTCAAGAACTCCTCTTTAGAGAAGTATTGTGTAAGAGTTGGAATAAAGCAGTTCTTCTCATCCCCTGGCCGACCTCAGGCAAACGGTCAGACCGAGGTCACAAACAGAACAATCCTCGACGGAATCAAGAAGAGGTTAGAAGAAGCGAAGGTAAGATGGACTGAAGAGGTTTACGTTGTGCTATGGGCTTACAAGACCACGACAAGGACACCTACGGGAGAAACCCTGTTCATGCTTGCACATGGCTCAGAGGCCGTCATACCAACAAAAGTGGGACTCCCTACTCACAGGGTTCAGACATATGACCCTGATAAAAATAGGGAAGAGAGGAGACTAGGCCTAGATCTGATTGAAGATAGAAGAGAAGACGCGGAGATCAGACAAGCAGCTTACCAGCAGAGAGCAGCGAAATTCTACAATCAGAGGGTGAAGCCAAGACCCATCACCGTGGGAGACCTAGTGTGGAAGAAGACCTTATAGAAAACAAACAAGCTCCACCCAAACTGGCATGGTCCCTACAAAGTGACAGAAGAGGTTGTACCTGGAACCTACAAGCTAGAAAACCTTGAAGGGGAACCTTTTTCTAACCCATGGAATGCTGATCACCTAAAGAAGTATTACATATGATGTTGCAAAGAGTTAATGAAAATGTACCATCTTATTAGGAAGAGGTTATTAATGAGAGATCAGTTTCCCTGTCAATTCTTGCTTCATTGTGATCTAATGGTAGAAATTATGAGGATAACACCTTAGGTGATGACCTCAGACCCTTATAACATCACTCAGTGGTGATAAGGTCTGAGGTCAGACACCATACTTGGATGACCTCAGACCCTTAACATCATTAATTTGGTGAGATTAATTATGAGGATAACACCTTAGGTGATGACCTTAGACCCTTATAACATCACTCAGTGGTGACAAGGTCTGAGGTCAGACACCATACTTGGATGACCTCAGACCTTTAACATCATTAATTTGGTGAGATTAAGTATGAGGATATCACCTTAGGTGATGACCTCAGACCCTTATAACATCAATCAGTGGTGACAAGGTCTGAGGTCAAACACCATACTTGGATGACCTCAGACCCTTAACATCATTAATTTGGTGAGATTAATTATGAGGATAACATCTTAGGTGATGACCTCAGACCCATATAACATCACTCAGTGGTGACAAGGTCTGAGGTCAGACACCATACTTGGATGACCTAAGACCCTTAACATCATTAATTTGGTGAGATTAATTATGAGGATAACATCTCAGGTGATGACCTCAGACCCTTATAACATCACTCAATGGTGACAAGGTCTAAGGTCGAACACCATACTTGGATGGCCTCAGACCCTTAACATCATTAATTTGGTGAGATTAATTATGAGGATAATAGCTTAGGTAATGACCTCAGACCCTTATAACATCACTCAGTGGTGATAAGGTCTGAGGTCAGACACCATACTTGGATGACCTCAAACCCTTAACATCATTAGTTTCGTGAGATTAATTATGAAGGTGACCTCCTAGTTGATGACCTCAGACCTTATGACACCACTGTGGTGACAAGGTCTGAGGTAAGACTATTGATTAAGTTTAAGCAGACATCATTGCGATAAGACTTCATAATTAAAACGTCGCATGATAAACATTCAACAAAATAAATGAAGTGAAAAACCCTCCTCAGAGGTTGCCATTCCAATTGTAAAAATACAAAGATACAAGTTTCATATGTTCTTCAGAGATTACAAACAGTCAGGGGTTACAAAATAAAGCTTCACAATTACGCCTAAGGATTAGAGGGGAGAGTGCTGGCATCCTCGACTTGATTTTCTTAGCCAATGTTTGTCACCTCGACCCCATCTTCTTTGTGGTCAACACCTAGCTCAGTGAAGTCCAGTGTGGCAGTCTCTGCAGGTGCAGCAACCTCCTCTTCAACCTCCTGAAGTGCTTGGGCAAACTGAGGGTCAGCAAAACCCAGGCCTACGAAGTCAAAGGCCTTCATACTCCCTACCTCCTTCTCTTTGGCAACTTCCCATTTGATAGTAGCTTTAATACCTCTTTCAAGTTACTCAAAGCCAAAGCTCATGAACTCATCTGAGGCTTTATAATCAGTAAGTATCCCCTTAGAAGCGTCATTAAGGGCTGCCTTCACCACAGAGTCGACCTTCTGCTGGAGGACATCATCCTTTGCCTCCAGAGCCACAACATCATCCTTCTTAAGTTTGGAGACCTCTTTCTCCAACCCCTTTACCTTCTTCTCAGACCCCTCTAATGTAGACTTCAGACGTTCTATCTCTGCATTCAGTGAATTATGTACTTTCTCAGCCTCTTGACCCTTCTGGATGAGGGGCATCTTCCTCAGAGTCCAATTGGCTAGATGATGCATTGCAGCCAGACCCTGCAAAACATATGATCGTGTGAATAAGTTGAAAATCAAATAAGAGGTTACACTTGGAAACTACAAAGAAATATGAAGTCATACTTGAATGGACCTGTGGAGGCCGAACTCAACCAGCAGGGGTGCGTCCATGGAACGGTAAAAACATTTATCTGCCTCGGTCATAGAAGAGCCGATAGCATCCAAAGCCTGTAGACTGTGGCCTATGATGCTGTCATTGATCTTCAATTGCTCTATACGAGCCGCCAACACTTCTGCAGAGGATATGGGGATAGGAGAATCCCCACCTTTTTTAGTCTGCCTCTCATCTTCAGGGGCATGGTCGGTAGCACCTCTCTTTCTTATGGTCTGAGCCTTTGAGGTTGAGGGAGCTGGAGGAGGAGCATTCAGACATGCCTTCTTAGAAATCCTGGTCAGACTCGGTGCTACCATTTCCTAGAGTTCATCTGATACGTCTTTCGGACGCTCTGTAAAAAAGAAAAGTATGAGCTAGAAGATCAGACATGCATAAACTCAGAGGTATAACTTGAATGAAAAACAGTTACCAAGCTCTGTAAGAGGGCTTCCCCCTAAACCAGTCTAGTGGGGGGTCATCATATGCTTAAATTTCACGAGCAGACCATGCATGCCCTGGTCCTGAAGGCCCTTAACCTTTTGATTGTTTTGCAGGCTCAGACCAGGGTCGGCCTTGGCAGATATTATGACCTTACACCATCTTAGGGGCATCCTCGGCTCTAGCAGGGAAAAGGGAGTACATGGACTAAATTCCCATGGCCCAGAAGCAAAGAAGTATCGAGGCTTCCAGTTATGGTTGGAAGTCTGAGTTACCTGGAGCATCTTCTTCTCAGGCTTTCGAGCTACAAAATGATAGTAACTCGGATGGTTTTTGACAGATGAAGGGACATAACATCCTACAAAGACCTGGACTGGAAGGTCTGAATGGCGAACAGCCCTCCATAGGACTATGGCCCCAATTATGACCCTCCAGGCATTAGGTGATAATTGAGAAGGGGCCAAATTGATATAGGCTAAGATGGACCTAATAATGGGATATAAAAACAGATCTCACCATCACGGCCGTGGTAAGACCTCTCTTCCCTCAGAGGTCTCCTGAGCTTTATGGAGGGGCTGATGGAGTATAGATATCTGAAGCAAAGAATGTCTACCTCAGTAACGGTACTCTCGATCTCGGCCACCTCAGAGACATCGACATCACTTTCAACGTCATCATTGTCTAACTCAACGTCGGCCTGAGCAGACGCTGATGGATTCTTGGGGAACCTATGAGCGAACTCAGCCTCAGTAACGGTCGACAGGGGAATGGCGTCAAGTATTGGTGGGATGGCCACACTCGGTGCAACAATCTCAACCTTCGAGGAAGAGGATGATGTGCTTTAATTTTTAGGGGACGAGGCCCGACTAGAGACCTCGGCTTGATCAGGGGCCTGATCTTGCTGAGTTGAGAAGTCCATGGCCTCTTGGAAAGAGTCCACAGACATAACTTTTGAGGTGGAAGACTCAGACATCGGTATGGGTTCAGCAGGGAACTCTGCTTAGCTAACTAGTTCCAATGGTTCAGGGTATACTACCTTCAGGGGTGGTGGAAAGATGGGTCTAAGAGGTAATTCCTGTGACCTGCGAGCCTCCTCCTGAGCTCTTTCTAGTTGCCTAATTTACTCTAAAGTCTTCTCTTTGAGAGAAGGGAACTCCTCAAGAAGTTGGTAAAGGGGTCTGAGCATCCGAGGCAGACCCTAGACTTGCAACTCTCCTAAAATAATAAACAAAAGTTGTTTTGTTTTTACTTCAACTAAAGATCAAATTATGAAACCAATTGAAAAAACTATTCGCCAGAAAAAATAGAGCCCTTGCCAGGAACCTAAGAGAACTCGCCGAAAAATGCAAAAGTAAGAAGATTGCAGGAAAAATGAAGAAGAAAGTATGGCATAGGTTACCTGAGGATGAAATGGTAAGGAAGAAGACGCGAGGAATCACCACCAAAAGCTTCGAGAAAAAATCTTTCTAGAAAGAGAGACTGCTGCAGAAACGAATCAAGCCAGAAATGAGAGAAATGAAGAAGAAATGAGGGAAATAGGGTTTAAACCCTTAAACATGGAGGCGCATTTCCAAAGGCTCATCATTGCCTTGGGAGCCCCAAAGGACGGCTGACAACGCATGCTTGCCAGGCAAGCCGCACTTCAGCAATGGACAAGTGTCAAATGAACATTGGCACATAGAAGAAAGACCTCGGAGGAGAAGTGATCCCAAAGTCACCTGCTCCCACATGTAACTAAGGGATAGGGGTGATTGATATTCCCCAAATGTCACCTCGGCTCAGGGACACCAACCTCGGCCGATATTATGGCCGACACTAGAAAAGCCTTGGGTTAGTAACAAGCACCCTCGGCCATATGAGGGTCAGCCCTAGCTGACATCCCTACCAACCCCTTGAGGGGAAGACTGCATGAATCAGGAGGGCCGACAGTTCGAATGATCACCCGGGTGATGACAACCTCAGCCGAGGCTAGGCCGAGGTTACAAGGAACCACACTACTTCCAAGGGCGACCTCATCAATAATTCAACCAATGTACCAGGCACATGCCGACTTAACCTCGGCCCTGGATGACTTCAATTCCTTACCTCGGCTTCACTTGAGCCGAGACCTTCATGGCTCATCCCGGATTAAATGAGCAGCATGACCTTACCAACCTCGGACTCATCCAGGACGAGGTCATGATCAAGCACAGGCCGAGCACTTATTGACATGTGGATAAGGACACGTAGACACAAATCAGTTATAACAAATCATTCCCCTCACGTGGAGGGAATATTTCATCATCATTCTCTAGATGTGACAGTGACAGATGTCTTCATCTAATTGGCTAGATCGACACACACATGCTCATTGCATGCATAGAGGGTACATTACACCCTCCAGGTACTATATATAGAGGTCATCCTCTACCTTGCAAAGGATCCGAAGTTAGCAACCCTAGATGAAACTCTGTTCAAATACACAGTAGAGAGAGAAATCTTGAGAGATTGTATCTATGGCCATTAGAGCCATCATACACTTGCACAGTGGACGTAGGACTGATTGGCTGAACCACTTATATTCCGGTGTGAACCGTCTTCTCCTCACCTCCTTCTACTGTATATATATACATACACTCATATGCTGCCATTGTTAACATTGAATTGAGCTCACAAACACCTTGAAGGGTGGTGCTGTTTCCAGCATCATCAATTATCTTTGTTTCATTATACCTTTGAAGAAAGAGATTGTGTTGCAATTTTTCCATTCGAACTTGAACTCTTTATATTTTCACTTTCACACATAAATGAAGCAACTTTCTCAGCTCAAGGTGCGACTGTTGAGGTTGCGACAACCGACTAATTTTTTTACTTTAATTGGGCTTCCATATCTTTTAATCTTTTCTTTGCGTTTCTCTATTTACATTGTAACTCACTAATATGTCTCTTGGAACAACGCCTTGGAAGATTGAAGTACCTTATGGGAATAACTCCGAATCCCAACCTCCGAACATGGCTCAGGTGTTCGGGAGTACCCAATGTCATAGTAAGAACATCATTACTTACTTCGGTGAGTAAACTACCATCTTTAACTTGTCTTTTCAATTCAAACTACAATTAAGTAGATTCAATCATTCAGAATGTCATCTAAATATTATCAAAATTGCAGGTAATACACTAAAAACACCAAATAAAGGAACTCTTGTCGTAATTTATTAAAACTAACCATTTTATCTGCCACCTCTTTTAATGAATCATCTCCATATTCACCGTCTTTGTTTTCATGACCTTTCAGCCATAAGAAAGCTTTGTCATCTTCATATTCTGATCCCATCTTCTTTTTTTGGTATCAATTGTAAAACAAAAAATCATATTATTAAAGAATAATTCAGTGTTCAAGTTCAAACCATCACAAATCTAATGAAAATATTCAAACTAAAACATGCCAAATCTTCAGCAAGACCAGCATAACCCTTCTTGCTCATACGATGATTGTATATGACCTTGAATCTTTTTTCCCTTTGTGCCTCACTTACAATCTTATAAATCAAAGCAAAAAATTAGAAAACAAAAACAAAAAGTACCACAAAAATCTTCTACTATTTTTTCAATTATACCTCAAATCCTTTGGTTAGCCTGCTACAAAAAAATCCAGTCCACACATCTGTACTAATTAATTTCTTGTATTTTGGAGGAGGATGTTTGAGAAGCTTGCGTTGGTGTCTCAATGGTCTAACCCAAAGTCTCGCGAGGTTAGTTTTGAATGCTATCCTACTACAACCCATAGAGGATAACACCATCCTCTTGTTGTTCGGGTCAATATTAAATTTGATCTGAAAAAGAAATATGTTGAATACATGTCTTAAAATCAGTGTAAAGATGTCTTAAAATCAGTGTAAATATGTAAACTCAAAATAGGGGCTACTATGAAAAGTAAGTATTTTCTTCCATAGATTATGATTTCCAAGTTTTATATATATTGGTTTGTATATATTTGAATGGGAATCTACTCCAAAAATGATGGTCACATATTGAGATTTAGGGGTTTTGTTGCAAAATGGGTTATGTTCTTAACTTTTTTAATAAACATTGTGATTTTTCTTTCCCTGATCGATATTTTCTTTTGATTTTTCTTATGGGTTAAGAAATACAATCATATTGTGTGATTTTCGTACTACAATTCCTTTTGTTGTTGATGGGTTCTTTCTACTAATTTTCGAAGTCATAAAATCATATTGGTTTGTTAAATGTTATAGCTTTCATTTGTCCATGTAGGTGTTAAAACACACACCTCTTAAAAGACACACCTATTTCAGTATGCATTCATGTATGTATTTAAATTGATTTTTGAAATGTTGTGTTTATATATTTGATACATTTATTTGTTTTGGTTTTGGTTTTTATGTTTATTTTTAGATTGAAACAATCAGGTATATATTCTCTCTCTCTGATTGGAACTTTGTGTATTTCATTATTTTATATTATTTATGTATGATTATTGATTTATTTAAGTTTTCTGTATTTATGAGCTTTTTCTTTATTTTTAATTTGAATGCCTATGATTTAGTATTTTTGGTGTAATGCATTAAATCAAAAATTAGTCTTTCCCTTAGGTTTTGGATTTCAACACACTCGGATTGTTTGACAAGTTAGTTTTCGTCGGTTTTGCATTTCTTGGCTCATGTATTCTTTTATTCATTGTAAAAACATATCTTATTTACTTATTTACATTATCAAATTTTGCATTTTTTGGCTCAGATTTAATCATTACACACTCATGTATTCCCGGGTTGGCTCGGGTTGAGTTTTATGCATTTCGGAGGTTTTGCTTGGCATTGCTTATATAATTTTGATAGAATTATTTTTTATTATCTAAACACTTTTAGTTTGGATGATGCTCCTTCATGGCTTTAAGGGAATCATTGTGACTATCATTGTCGAAATAAGCTAATTTCAGAGGAGTCTATAATGCAAGGGATCTATAGTGGATTTCAAGACAATGCTAGAGGCATAGGTTGTGTTGTAAATGGCATTATCATCTCTGACTTTTGTAAATGGTATTACCTCCAATTTTGTAAATGGTATGAAATCTGCACATTAATGTGGATGCGATTCCGAGTTCAACTCAATTGGTATGGATGGTAAGACAGTAAATTTATACTTCATTTTAGAACCATGCCTCATTGAAGCTTAAAAATAATGTTTTCCAAATCATTTTAAGCTCTATTTTGTGTTTCTTTGTTGGTTAATGTGTAGTTGTACATATCGGTACGTTGTTCAGATTTACATGATTTGTCATTATTACAGTTATATTCTCTGTATTTTTAACTTTGTAATTGTTCTATAATAACAAGATTTCCTCCAATTTCTACATGTGTGTTGGTTAAAGTAATTTAGTTATGTCATATTTGGAATTAATTTATGTTCAGTGTAAAGTCAATATCAAACCAAATTTAGAGACACTATTAATTTGAGAATGTATAAACTTATGGATACCAGTTGTTTTCTGAAAGGATTGTGGTAAACTCTTTGATATTATGTGGATGACTTTGGAATGCAAGTTCATCTAGGAACATGTGTAAACATAAGCAATAACGGAGAATTTATTTATGACATGTGGGCTTACTTGGAACTCTATTCAGTTCATAATTATCGGGACCTATTTTTCAATTGTTTTCCAATTTACCAGTGCATTCATATATATAACTCGACACTACTGGGGTTTGTAGGGGGGAAATTAATGACCTTCTTTTTCAAGTACTTGAGAATGAAGAAGATACTGTGATAAAACATGGCGTACAATATAGAGAAAGTCTTATAAGGTATTATTTCATACATGCTGCAAAAAATTCGGGACCTTCTTTTTCATTTGTTCCTTATATTATTTAATAAACCATTATTGGTGTGCTCGAATGTGTGTTTGAATAACATACTTATGCAACCCAAGCATACATCAAATTTGGATGTGAGAATTTGACCTTGCATATGTGTAAGTTGTTATCTGTAGGGGACCATTTACTCGACTAACATGGGCCACCGCGTTAGCGAAAATAAAATGTTCATTGTAAGTCTGCTTGTGCACTATTGATACAGTGCCCATCATTTGGTACTTCACTCGACTTTCTCTCCTTTTCACATAGTTATCATTTTTGTGTCAAGTTTTTATTTTTATTGAATATTTTCCCACTTCTAACTTGAAGTTATCTATTTTTTTAGGCTTTTACATAAGAAAATTGAAAAGTATTTGTTATCCTCTAATTGGGAGTGAACTTGATTCTATCTTATGTTAAGTAATTTATTTGATGCCATTTTGTTATTGTTCATCAATAAAGAGTACATGTTTGGGGGATTCTTACATTTTGTTAGTGGTTCATGGTTTATTTGAACTTTTAATTTACACTGTTTACTTGAAGAATGTACATAATGATTATTTATCAAAATCACTTTTTTTAATGAATAAGGATGCATTATTATCGTAGAATTTGACCCAATGATTATGTCCAAAAATGGAAAGTTAAGTATTTATTTTTATTTCAATATTTTTCATTAAACTTATGGATTCAGCTAACCTGTTTTGTAGTCTAATTGATTCAAAGTTTTGGATTGAGGCTAAATTTTCTTAGGGTTTAATTTTTTTGGAATATAAGGTAACTCTCAGATTGTAATATAAGTATTACATTGTTATATTTGGCGAACTGGATGTCAATATAACTATTTAATACTATTTTTGTAATATAGCAGTATGCATTGTTAGATTTTGTCAAGTGCAATCTAAGACAAAAAATACTTGGACTGCACTAACATATTTCAGTAACACATATTTACTGACTAAAAGCTTTAATGCTAAAAGCTTGTTTACAAGGTTAATAACAAAATGTTATAAATTGTGTAAACTCCGAATAAACTTTTTGAGCAAAACTCTTTTCGAAGAACACAAGATGTGTTGTGAAAACTTTATGAATGTATGGTTTAGATTCGATAGTTGATTACCTTCTTTTTAAAATTTACCATGCAGTCCCAATCATGACAACAGTTAAGAATATTCAAAGGAATAGACACAGGAAGTTTTAACGTGGTAAAACCCCTAAGCAAGGGAAACATTCACGGTGCCCTCTACGGCACAAAATAAAAATTCACCAGAATAAAGAATCAAGTTACAACACTTAAGCAATCACATAAGGATCCTAAATCTAAGTTCATAATTATACTTACATGAGATACTCAACTCCAAAGGTTTCTGACTAGAACGGATCTCTTCTTTTTGCTCCTTTTTCCTTTTCCTTGACCACCTTCTCTACGAATTCTGACTCCAGCAACTCTTTCAATTTTTAAGTCTCAAACAAACCACTGTGTCTAAGTGTTTGTGCGTGAAGTGTTTGTGATGTTCACTATATGAAAATATGCAACTCGCCCTCTCAATATTATTTATACAGACATTACTATCAAATTACAAACAGTTCTAAAATGAATAGGATTTTTCCAAGTCTGTATTTTACAAATCAAGACTTCTTGATCTTTCTATTAATCCACAGATCTCAAGGTTACATTTCTCAGAAGACGGCCAAGGTCTTATGCAATTTCAGTATTTTGAAAAGGTTTTTGAAATTGTAAACCACCAATTCAGATATAAACTAGACTATAAGTCTATATCGTAAAAATTGAATCAGAAATAACATGCAGAAACTAATTCAAATGATTTTATAAAAGAAACTTCTAACTCAAGATCAAATCTAGAAGAAAAACCTTGCTTTCGAAAATAGCCAAGGTCCTATGTATCTCTTTTTATTTTTGAACATGTTTATTTCACAAAATGCGAAATAAAAACCAAGAAACACAAACTCTCTTAAGGATCTATTTTTTCTTGAAACCCTAGAAGTTTTTTTTTTCAAAAACTTTGAAATCAAATGGATCTGAAGATAGAGATCCAAAAAGATAACTAAAAAATAGGCGTGTGATGTTCTCTTTAGAAAATCTCAAGTTTTAATATTTGAAACTTGTTATTTTCTTAGAGAGGTGTTTTGAGAGAGACTTAAAACAAAAGAGGTCTTCTACAAGACGTCAACCCAACTACCAAACCCATAGAAACACTAGATTGGCTCTATCTATCATAATATTTGGTTTCTGGTAAAGGTGTTTGAAGTTTAAATCTGTTTGGGTTGAAGGGGTTCACTAAGAGGTGATGAAGGACGAAGATGGATTTATCTTCTTCCTTTTCTCTCTCTTTTTTCTCTTGAATTTCTTCCCTTTATCTCTCTTCTCTCTTTTATTTATATATGGGATGATTTGAACAAAAGTCTCAAAATGTTGAGGGTAAGTTCGGTTTTATAATAGGTGAAGGAAGGATATGGAACTTCATTTGCAATCAATGGATGAGATTAAGTCTACACTGTTGACTAATGATCCAAGGGTTTATAACCAAGCGGTGAAAAGATAGAATCTCATTGGATGAAATGTAAACACTGGGATTATAACATAACACATGCAAGCCATTGATAAAGCTAATCCAAGGGTCGAGATTGCTGATCAAAGTTGAGTCTATGAGAAAACACAAATCTACCCGTCTAGCAACCAACACATGTATGGACAAGATGAAAGAAATACGCGTGTTATAAAATAATTACAAAAACACCTTATAGTCGCTAGCACTTTTATATTCTACCCAGGCAAACTTTCAGCTAATAAAATAACTTTCTGAAATTTAAATTCCAACCGCAACACTTTTAAAATCAAGTTTTAATTAATTCAAAATTACTTTAAAATTGTATAAAATGTTTTGAACTAAATTAAATTGATTTTGAAAAAATCTTAAAGTGTTGTATAACCATTAATGAAAATAGGAGAAATATATGATGCGGTGAGAGTGTCCTATTAGTGGTTTTAAGGTTAGAAATAACTTCCCTTTTAGGATTGCTTGGACTTGATTTCTTCTTCTTCTTCCTCATTCTTGAACCTTTGGGTATGGAGCAACTCATAAAGACTAATCCTACTTTGTCTCAATATCCAAACTAGTTGGAACTCCTATATAATGTAGACTCAAGTAAGTCAATTATATAGTGTCTTCTCATTTACTATTTCCATTATTTTTTTGTTCACTTATCTGGCTATGCACTTGACAGGGAGCTATATGTGCAAGGGTCTAATTAGATTTTGTGGGTAATGATTTGAATGGCAAGTCAATGGCAGGTTTGATTAAAAGGGTAACTATGGTAGACAACCACTATTGATTCGTGGGCAGCGTTTGGTTCTTGAGGCAGATTCGACAATTCAGGCTATAATGGAGGAACTCTAATCTTATAAAATGAGTGTAGCACTCAAATTGAGGGCTTTCAATATCAACTTCATGACTTCCACCTGAGAGTGGGGAAAGTTTCTACATCAAATAATGGAAGAGTTCTTTGACATATGGCAAGTTTCCCAATCAAAACGATCATTAACATATCATTTTTTCCATATAGAACCTAACTTTTCTAAGTTTATCCTTGGAGATCAATACACTGTACAACACACTTCTATTGAGTATGCTGCTATAATGGCTCAGGTG